>WOFM01000152.1:787426-811250 GCA_011428145.1 Ericerus pela | reverse complement strand
TTGATATCTGAGATGGAAATAGAACAATTGTATGAAAATTTTCCATTTTAGTAGGCTTTGTTTAGATATTTTCAGGTTTACACATCAGAATTTTTCATGAGTATGGCTAGGCATACTTATATATATTTTTTATTAGAAGGATACGTAGGACTCATATCTTTAGAAAAAAATTTTTTTGTATCCACTCGAGTGAAACTGAAAAAACTTTTTATTTCTTCTATTTTTAAACTGCTGAAGATGATAGTAACAATTATATATGGATAGTGTAACGGCCAAAAGATGTTGTAAAGTACCAATTCACGACTACTTTTGGGAGTACACCATACACGAAATACCACGTACTTTAAAAGCAGTAATACTTCTATGATTGATTCAGATTAGTCATCCACAAACTATCGTGGACCTTAACATTTGTTTGAGACTCAATAATATTTAAACACTTCAGTGAATTAACACATTTAATATTTAATATTTTGTACATAATGTACATAATTCTACGTTAATAGTAATACATAGTCAATTACAATTCAACCAGCAAGACTATCTGTTCACTAGAGACTTCTACGAGAGAGGTTCCAGGTACTTAGAAGTAGCTGTTGGAAGACTGCTAACTAAAACTGAACAACTATACAACTGAATCGAGAGATTATATACTCGTTCAGGGTATGAAAACGTACGTGTCGGATAGGTAAAGTGAAGTAGGGTGTTGTTATTATAGGGCTGTGCTGACTCGTCGAGTACTCGAGGGACAGGTACAACCAGGTCATAAATATACAGGAGGTATATCTGTATATGTAAAATTCAATATAAATAATTTGGTGGTTGTTTATGAAGAGTAATAGGAAGGTAATTGTTGACAAATATCAATGTTTTTGGTATTTGGAAATGAGTGAACGAATATGTTCGTCATTTCTCAAAATAGACGAAAATATACGTTACACAATTCTCCGGGGGGAACAAAAAAAATAGGGAAAAAAAAAATTTTCCAAAGTCTATCCAACACATACATATGTCCAGATAATTCTGCATAATTAAAATTACGTCATATAATGCGAGTATGAATATATACTTAGAATAAGATTTTTACGAATATGAGTAACAAATTTTTCTTACGTATATATGAGTAATTAGTATATCGTATTATTTTGCGTAATTTTTACAATGCTGTGCTTTTCGTTAGATTTACACAGTTTTGGTGGCAGGTTAATTTTAAATATACAATAATAATTATTAAAATAAGTGAGATTGCACTTAACCATATTAGGAACATTTCATTAATGAAAGTTATATAATCATTGAAATTTTGGTCGGGTATTTGAAGTTTGATGGATTTAATTTTGTTCTCCAGATTGTTCATGGGAACAGTGTGAGGAACAAAGTTTTTCCAATTTGGATTATAGACCTTTGTCGTTGCCAGATCAATGGCAAGATCAAAAGGTTCTATAGAATCAGAAAAATATGTCCACAAGAGTGGTAAATGATTTTCGATTTTAATAGTCTCTTCTAGCGATTCAGAGAGACAAGGGATTTCTATGGGATGATTACCGTATTTTTATTATTTTCATCAATATTTTCAATTTGGATGTGACAAGGTACGTCCAGAATGAAGGTTCCAGGGGAATCATTATTTATTTTTAATTTTTCAGATTTTTTCGTAACAGAATTAGTTGCTACGAGGGAGTTAAAATTTACAATAGCAAACTTGGTGTGACCAATAGGGTGCACCAATGTTTGATTATTATTAGGATTGCATTTAAATGAGCAAGATTGTAATAAGTTATGGTTTAGGTCTTGGAAGAATAAATTCTTTGCACAAGACGATAATTTTTCACTTCCTCTATTAGAAGGAAGGAAGCATAAAGGTTTATCCGAGTTACAATAATGGAGGTTGGTTCCACTAATATAACGTACAGAATTTGTTCTGATTTCATGAATTATCAGGGATGGTTCTTGATCCCAGCTACACAATTCATTAGAATGACTTTTGAATGTGAGCGGAATAAAGTCGTAAATTTCATATTTTGAGTCTAATTGTTTTAGGGGAATTTTAATTTCTAGTTCTAACGTGTTTTTGAAGAAATTGCAGTTTACCAGTTCAGCGTGATAGTAATTTTGAATGTCCTTAATGGGTATTGCTAGGTCGAGACCTAGATTTTTCGTAATTTTCGAAAGTTTTACTAAATCTTTTTCTAATATTTCTTTTGAGATAATTGAAGATGGGATCATATGAGATTTGCAAGACGTTAGGATATTAGATAATCTTAACGTGTTTATCAAATAGTTGTCATAGAATCCTTGTATGTAGTTTAGGGAGATTAGAAGTTCATGTTCTTCTAATGAATTTTCCATAAAAGAATTTGTATGCGAGATAAATCTTGTCATAAAATTATTTGTATGGTCAATGAAGCTATGCAGATTAGTAGACGTATTAACTAACGCTGCATGCTCAGTCAATAGTTGATTTTTATAATATCGTATTCTTCTTTCAACGAGATTTCATTCGCCAAGAAGTTTCGTCCATCTCTAAAGTTTAATACTCGACAGCAAAATCGTAGCGCATCTCCGAAGAAAGATCTGATCGGGGTGAATACGCTTCGTTTGCTTCGAATAGACGATGGTGTCGAATAGAAATCTTGTATCATCGCAATGTTTTGTTCTTTCAGATTTTTTATGGTATTTTTTAATCGTTTCGCCATTTCTGCATATTTGCAATTTTTCCAGGTTGTTTCATTACACAACCGGTGTTTGAAATTTGTTGCCAATAATTTATCTGCTGATTCATGCAAGTCTAGCTTAATAGAGTAAATTATTGGGGCAGATTTCGAATATACGAAAATATTGCTTATCTCTTGAAAATAAGCGCCAGTTGACGCCGTCGTAATCCTATATGGGTCAGACGATGTTCTTTGCGCAATACTAGTCGAAGAAATAATTATTGCGAAATAGAAAAGTAGATTCGTATACATTTTCTGAAACAGAAAGAATGCAACGTCTAAGTTATTTACGAGAAAATGGATTATGCATATTACTGATTTGTTTTGATTTTCGTAACTTGGGGTGAAGGGGGAGACAAATTTTTCCGATATCCGATTTATGAATCTCGGTCAAATTGTTAATATAAAATTACTAATTTTATTTTTTTCGTCAGTTTTCCGTCTTTGCTTTCATCGCTTACATCGTATTAATTATTGCTCTGTTTTCTCTATTTTTTCGTGTATTTTATTTTTTTCCGATTTTTTTCTCTAAGTTTAGTGAAGTGCCAGTGTCTTGTGTAGTTCGGTGCCGTAAGAAGAACATACCGCTAATTTTTCCTTTCGCGAGTTACTTTTCGTAGACCTAACAATGCCGATCGTGTATCTCAATGACCGAATGTTTAGCTCGCAAGGTAAGGTGGACGTAAACGAGACCTGGTTCATAGGGAATCAGGTTCTCAACAAAATCCACCCATTCCAGTCCTGTCCTTGCGAGCCACGCCTTTATTACTCGTTACATCGCTTGTTTTCATTGTTCTATCGAGTCTCCGAGGAGTCGAACAGGGAGATGTTCCTGACGGAATTCGAACCACACCGTGTACCCGAGGAAACCATCGAGGAGGAGCTGAGCTACTGGAGTCACTCGGTGAGGTTTGTATGCTGCCCCAAATGTGAGGTTTTCGCCCAACAGCTTCTTTTCTCCCTTCGTGTATTCTTCCCTCATTCCATGACGGTTGAGATAGGATACTCAGGGATCAAATTAGAGTTCCGCGGAAACCTTGACACTTCAGGGGTAGTCGGTTTAGGTATACTCTCCGGCCTGCTGGTTGGTCTGCTCTGCGTTTCGCAGCAGACAAACACAGAGGTTACGGTTGAGTATATTCATCTCGCTCGCATCTACCTCACCGATTTCCTGATAGGTCCGGGCGGAGTCAGCATTGCTCGGTTTATAAACCAGCATTACAAGCCCCGCCTGGACATCTCGGTCTCAGTCTCTGGTTTCCACATGGTTCGACATTACGATGCCGTCGAAGGAAATCGTGCAATGTCGCTCCGTGGGGGATGGCTGCTCTCCGATCCCATTGTTCACTCATTTACATGGGATACACCGTCGCTAGAAGATAGTGTCTCAACGGTTGACTCCAATTCCGGTGGAGAAGGAGGCCAACCTGATGATTCCTCTTCTACGTCGAGCAGTAGCACCACCAGCGGTGAGCATCTCGCCGAGTTCCTCGAAGGATACGCCGAAACCTGGGCCATCGGTAAGTTTTTCTATAAATTTTTTCTAGATTAAATTTTTCCGAAAGTTAAAAAAAAATTTTTTCCGCAAAGTTGTCTCGATGCGTAGGTGAGGAGGGGAATATTTTCTTACAACAAGACAAATAAAAATATAACAAAAAAAAAAAATAAATCAAACAAAGTGGGGAGGGAGGGAAAATATCGTGATTGAAAAAGCCAAGTAACTACGGGTAATACACTTTACACACAGTTACTTTGGTTTTTTCCGAGGGCGACCCCTTGGTTTAGGTATGATTTGGGTTGGGATGGGATTTTCGATGTTTTCGTCTACTTCTTCTATTTTTATTTCCTATTTAATTCGTCGTTATTACGTGATTTATACGGAATTAATCGTCGTACGTGAACTGTTTCGTCGTACGCAGTTTTATCGTCTGTTTTAATACGAATTGCGTAATTTAAATCCGTGACCTTTCTAACAATTTTATATGGTCCGGTGTATTTCATTTTATTTTTCGCGACGTTTTTTGATTGACGCAGCAAAACAAGGTCATTAGGTTTGAAGTCAATGATCTTGTGGTGTGCGTTATAATGTTTCGCGTTTTTTTCCGATGCTTTCTTTGCTAAGCTCGGCGTTTTTTCTCTCGTTTGAAGGAGATTTTCAATTTCTTCTTCACGAGTCGTTTTGTTATTATTATTTTCCGGTATTTCTGGTATATGTACTTCTGGGTTAAATCCATGAAGTAAATAGAATGGAGATTTATTATTTAAGTGTTCGATTGGGCTAATGTTGTATGCGAAAATAATTTTATTAATTGTTTCGATCCATTCTTTTTCATTTGAATGGTCGTATTTTGACAATGATTTTTTAATTACTCCGTTGATTTTTTCAACAAGTCCTTGCGATTGGGGGGAATAAAACGAGGAGTAAATAATTTTGATATTATTCTCTTCGCAGAAATTTCGGACGGTTTCATTCGCAAAATGACCTCCGTTATCGCAAGAAATTTTACCTGGGGTGCCATACGTATAACAAATAAATTTCAAATACTCAATTACGCATTGAGCATTTGGATTTTTTGTTGGACGTATGGTGCAGAAATTTGTGCTTTTGTCTACACCGACAAGCACGTACGAGTGTTCGTACTCGGTATTAAATTTTCCGATGAAATCGATCTCTAATGTGAAAACGGTTTAGGGTTTTCGATTTCTATATGTTTGAGGTAGCCAGCCTCTTTCGGGGAATTTTGTGCCATTTGACATTCATGACACGATAATACGTATTCCGTAATTTTTTGTACCATGTTTTTAAAGAAAAACTGATTTTTTATTTTATTTTTTGTTTTCTTAATTCCAAAATGACCTCCATACAACGGATCGTCATGTAGTTTTTTAAGAACTACTGGAATTAATTTTTCAGGAATTACTGTAACCGCTTCATCATACGATGAGGTTGGGTTAGGTAATTTCTTTAAAACATTATTTTCGTCCAGAAAATATAATTGTATAGTACGATTTAATTTTCGTATTTTATTTTTATCTTTTTTTATTTCGTTGTAATTTAATAATGAAATGACATTTTTCCAATGCGGGTCATTTTCCTGCATTGTTTTTAAATTTTCGGGCAATTCAATTTTTTGGGGGGATTCAGAAGTTTGACCTTCTGATTGGGGGGGTAATGTGATGTCGGGAATTGACATTTGTGTGACAACTGGGGTCACAGGAGGGGTTGGGGTGATCTGATTATCGAGGTTTGCCTCTTTAAGAGCAGATCTTGTAACTACGTTCGTAGTTTTGTTGGGACAATTTTCAGAATGATTTAACTCATTCTGTGGGATTGTGGTTTGTGCCACAGGGTAATATGGGAAGGTTGATGCAAGGGAAGGGGGAAAATAATATGTTTGGGGCGTTGTACTTGGGTAGTACCACGCATTTTGATTCTGAAAGAATACAGGGTTTAATGGGACAGAGTTGTCGTTGTGAATTCTACATACAGTATTCACATTTTTTTCTTCGTCTTGAAGAGCATATTTTTTATCTACTAAAAATTCACCTTTTTCAAATGTGATTTCGTCCGGTTCATCATGCGGGCGAGATAACATATCAGCCATACAATTATTTTTTCCGGCGATATGTTTAATTTGGAAACTATATTCGTTTAATTTAGATATTAATCGGATTAGTCTTGGACTTGGAGTATTAAATTTCTGATGATAAATCAGAGGTTTATGGTCCGTGTATACTACAAAGCGTAATGCAAGTAAGTATCCACGGAAATGAGCTAATGCATTCGTAATAGCTAACATTTCCAAGTCAAATGAACATATTTTGACTGGGCAGGTTGGACTCTCTCAGAGAAATATCCAACTGGATGTTTATGCTTCGTAACGGGATTAGTTTGCAGCAGCACTGCACCTAATGCGATTTTCGAAGCATCAACTTCTACACAGGTTTCTAATTTCGGATCATATATTGCTAATACAGGTTTGGAAATCATAATTTCTTTTAATTTTTCAAATATTTCAAGATGTTCTTGATTTAATTTTATTTTTGCATTTGATTTGCTATCTGTACCTCTTAGTAAATCAGTAAGAGGAGCAGTAATTTTAGCTAAATTAGGAATTAATTTCCTATGATAATTTATTGATCCTAAAAATGATCGTAATTGTTTTAACGTATTAGGGGGATTTAAATTTTTATTGCCTCTATATTTTTATTTAATGGACGTAATTCGTTATATCGGACCGTATGTCCTAATATTTCGATTTCGTTCATTGCAAATTGGCATTTTTTTGTTTTTATTTTTAAATTTACTTTATTTAATCTTTTTAATACTTCCCTTGTATTTTCAAGACACTCTTCGAAAGTTTCTCCGAAAATACAAATGTCGTCCAAATAACATACCATTTTTTTCCAGAATATATCATGGAATATGTCATCCATGATAGTTTGGAAGATGGACGGGGATATACTTAAACCTATTGGAGTGGAATTGAATACATAACCAATTCCATCCACATTTATTCCAGTGTATTGTTTAGATTCTTCCGTGAGAGGAATCTGTAAATATCCACTGTTTAAATCAATTGTTGTAAACCATTTTTTATTTCTTAAATATGGCCAAATAATATCAATTGTTGGCACACGATTATTATCCATAATTATTCTTTGATTCATTCTTCGGTAGTCTACTAATACTCGATAGACTCCGTCTGGTTTCTTTTTTACAAATATTGGGGATTCAAATTTCGATTTTTGTTTTTTTAGGACACCTACTTTTACTAGATCATCTACTAGTTTGTGTAGGGCCTCATGTTCTGCGTGTGAAAATTTAAAATTTCTACACCGCAGTGGAGTTTCGTCGTCAACTCGGACAACTTGTTCGGGAACTTTACAAATGGAAACTTCATCTGTTTTTCCCGTAAAAATATTATTATATTCATTAATTACTTCGTACATTTTTATTTTTTGTTCAAGCGACAATTTTGGATTAATCGGGATGGGATTTCCTCGATTATCCTTAAAAATAGTATTTTCTTTTATTCTTTCAATTTGGCAGGTATTAATTTCTACTGCACTACTTAATTCAAATTTTCCTAAGTATTCGCCTTTGTAGATCACGTGAGGTCTGTTATTATGATTAACAGCCGCTATCGTGTCTTCTGATACGATTACAAAGAAATTATTTTTTTCTTCCATGGATGTTTCACACAGAAACTCCAGGTGTTCAGGCAACGTTGCTAAGATTAGCACCGAGTTTGCCTCTACTTTAAAAGATTGGGGAGCATAATATTTAAAGGGCTTAATATAACCTAACTTATTTTCTTTTCGATAGGGAAATTGTGACATTCAGGCATGTCAAAACATCGCTCTTCATCACCACACGGTAGAGTGAATTTGTTTTTCGAAAAGTCCATTTTGGCTTTATGGGTTGATAAGAAGTCGTAACCCAGTATGACCGGTTCTACTAAATTTCGAACAACGTAAGTGGGATGTGGGTAAATACAATGATCAATGGAAAAAATCACATTGGTTACTCCTATGACCTCAAGAGGTTGACTATCCGCACCACGAAATCTTACTTTTGTTGGTAGAATTGGTTCCGTAAAATTGACTTTCTTTAAAACTTTTTCATCGATAAGTGTCTGTTCTGAACCTGGATCGACTAAGCTAAGTATTTGTTTACCACAAATGGCAAATGGAAGGTGAAATTTACATTGGGTTCTGCAGTACCCTTTGCTTTGAAACTTCTCCTCACTCACATTGTTAACTAATTTCGATTCCTTGTTCTCAACATCCCTTACAGCTGACAGATCACCTGTAAGGGGGACACTTAGTTTTTTGAGCAACTATTCTGGCAAGCCTGGGGGTTTGATGTTGGGAGGTAATTTTGTTGTGGAGCTGCCATTAATGGTGCCGGGGGGGCAATCATTTGTGTATTAGCAGCCACATAGGGGATATTTTGGGGAGTATTAAATGATATTCCAGACCAAGCTGGAGCATTGTTCCAATTTGGGAGAGCCATTTGGTTCCAATTTGGAGCCCTATTGGGATAATATCCATTATTATTTCTCGGGAAATTATTTCTCCGGAAATTTGGATTAAAATTTCTTCCTTTGTAATTAGGATTGAAATTTTGGTTATTATTCCAATTTCTATTATTTTGGTTATTTTGGTTATTTTGGTTCCAGTTTTGATTCTGGTTCCAATTACCATTACCATTATTATTATTATAATTATTATTATAATTATTATTATTATTATTATTTCTGTTTTGATTCTGATTTTGGTTTTGGTTTTGATTTTGATTATTATTATTCATATTATTATTATTAAAGTTATTATTATTATTATTATTACCATTTTGGTTATTATTATTTTGCTCGTTGTTATTATTTTTATTTTGGGGATTTTTATTATTTTTCCTGGATTCCTGAAATTTTGAAATGTTCGCTATTGCAGCGCTCATTTTCTCCATTTCAGCTTTCCAGATCGGATCGGACGATATTGTATTTACGTTAGCATTTTTTTCAGTTTTCTTTTCCGTTTTTCCGTTTTTCAATTCTTCTATCGTTTTTTCTAATTGGTCAATTTTTTTGCGTAAGAGGGGATCTATATGTCCGAATGCTTTATCTTTAAATTCGAGATATTTAGAGAAAGCTTTATCAAGTTCCTGAATTGTTTTAGGTTCTTTTTTAATGAGGAATACTCTTTCTTTTTCGGGGAGATTAGGCATAATTTTTTCTATAATTTTTTCTTCCGTAATATCGGGTTCAATTTGTTTTAGAATCCTTTTTACGAACATAATATACGCAGAGAAATCAGCTTCGCCGTTGTAATTTCTTTCGTATAATATTTCGCGTAGTTGGGGTTTAGTCCTCGTAAAGACTTCCAAAATTTTTTGTTTAGTGTTTTGCCAATTATTACATTCGGGATTATTTTGAATTCTATCCTCAAATATTTGCTTGGCAAGACCTGAAAATGCAATTTTAATTTTTTTGAATTTCATATTTGCATCCCAATTGAAAGATTCCGCCTCATTTTCAAATCCGTTTAAAAATGATACGATATCCTCAGTTGGAGTGTGTGCATATAAGGAAGGTCTGATATTTACTGCAGCCTTTCCTGACATTTTATTTTCTATAGGGGGAATTAAATTTTCTAAAAGTCTAGTTTCAATTTCTGGGCTGAGAAAATCTTCGTCAGATTTTTCTAAACACTCAGTAATATCTACTAGATTAATAGCAGTTTTAACTCTTGGAAATGGTGTGGGATTGTCCCAATTTTCCAAAAGTGGAGTTGAAGTAGAGGGAGGATTAAAATATTTTCTTATTATAGGATTTTCTAATTCGGGAATTTGTTCACGAGTTTTTCGTGTTGTTTGTAAAATTATTTTTATATTTTCAGGGGTTAATAATTTTTGTATTTCCTTACTGGATTTTATTTTTAATAGGATGTCCTCTTGGGTTTTTATTCGAGAAAAATATTTTTTATCGACTTCGATATTCAAATTTTGACATACATTAATTAATTCAAAATTTTTAGCATCGATTAGCCAATTTAAATTAGTTTTAGTAGTATTGGGTTCGGATAAATTTTCCCAAGTTTCACTCATAAAAATAAATTTTTTCGCGACTTATAATTATTTAACACTTCTTATATTTAAGGGAGGGACGCGAATTATAATTAATACTAATTGTTACTTTGTTTTCTTCTTTTGTTTGCACAGGAGCTTGAAGAATCCGTCGCCGCAGTCCACCAAACCTCGTTCGCCAACTTTTGTATATACGTTCTGTTTTTTTTCTACTTTTTGTACAATAAAATATCCTTTGTTGACTTCGGAGTTCGGGTTTCTTTTCACTGCTAGCTTTTTTCCACTTGCAGCTAACCTCTACTTCCTTTCCTCAAGAGCGCGCCTTACGCGTTTCTCTTTGAGTACTTGACTAGAGTTTTCAAGGTTAGAGCAAAGTACTTCGAGCCAGAGGAATCAGAACAGCAGCTTGAATTCAGCAATTCCGTTGAGCAGGTACTAGAGCGAGAGTTCGATTCGCAATAGCAGACCAGTTGGGCGCCAATAATGTAACGGCCAAAAGATGTTGTAAAGTACCAATTCACGACTACTTTTGGGAGTACACCATACACGAAATACCACGTACTTTAAAAGCAGTAATACTTCTATGATTGATTCAGATTAGTCATCCACAAACTATCGTGGACCTTAACATTTGTTTGAGACTCAATAATATTTAAACACTTCAGTGAATTAACACACATTTAATATTTTAATATTTTGTACATAATGTACATAATTCTACGTTAATAGTAATACATAGTCAATTACAATTCAACCAGCAAGACTATCTGTTCACTAGAGACTTCTACGAGAGAGGTTCCAGGTACTTAGAAGTAGCTGTTGGAAGACTGCACTAAACTGAACAATTATACAACTGAATCGAGAGATTATATACTCGTTCAGGGTATGAAAACGTACGTGTCGGATAGGTAAAGTGAAGTAGGGTGTTGTTATTATAGGGCTGTGCTGACTCGTCGAGTACTCGAGGGACAGGTACAACCAGGTCATGAATATACAGGAGGTATATCTGTATATGTAAAATTCAATATAAATAATTTGGTGGTTGTTTATGAAGAGTAATAGGAAGGTAATTGTTGACAAATATCAATGTTTTTGGTATTTGGAAATGAGTGAACGAATATGTTCGTCATTTCTCAAAATAGACGAAAATATACGTTACAGATAGTAGATTTATACAAATTTTCTCTTCTTTTCAATGATACCAACCTCAGCTCTCTGGCTTGATTATCTGTTGAGAAATCATTGAGTGAAAAATAGGAAGTTTCTAGAATCCAAAAGATGGTAAATTTTCCATTATTTACGTGTTTTTGTTCGGTTCATTTATTTCCAAATTGGTAAAAATAATTAGAAAATTAGATGGAAATTTTGTTAATTTTAACATATTTTTGGCAATGTCAACTCCAGGTCTCTAGTTTAAATAGAGGCCGAGTAATCATTAAATGAAATATAAAAGGTTTGCTTCTAAATTAAAATGTTGCATTCAACTTCGAATGACAAGGGACATGCACACATACATACACCAACATACATAAAGACACATTAACTAGTTTTACAATCTGACGTCTGATGATTATAAAGTGAGGTATAAGTATTGTGGAATACCTTGTCGTGAGAGATATTCTCACCAGAAGGAAATTCTACAGAATTTAAGCGTGTTCAGCCACTTCATACACAAGTATGGGTAAGCCAGAACCAGACCGAACAATGGCGATTTTAGAGTTGGTTTGGGTGGTTTATATATGGCTTATTTACATGCACACAAAGACACGTACGTAAGAATATACGTACATCTGTGAGAGTGGCCAGGTCACATCATCCCCTACCGAGATAAGAAATGGTTGGCCGGTTTGTGTATGGATCGTGACATTGTCTCATTGTGTCACAATTTGGTACTCATACCTTACCTGCATGTACTAGCAGGTAATTACGATCAAACGTACTTTGTGTGTTTTACATCACGTAGACGAATAATTTGCCTGCCCTTTTGGGCGGCGACTGTCGTCGAGGGATCCAAACCCCTATACCTCATACAGGAGAGTCCCCACAAGTATCATATCATCTCAATATATACAAGTCATATCAAAAAATGATACGATGATACAATACAGGCCTTTTCCATTCGATGGCAGTATTCTGCCATCATATCCAAAGGCATTATCTGGAACTGCAAAATTTTCAATAGAATTTAAAGGTATGATACGATCTCAGGCACAGAGTATTTTTTAAATATAATAGACGATGCATACACCATCTAAACGCTGCTATGAAAAATAAGACCACTTTTGAAGTAGTTGTCTGTCCCCATCCTTACAGTATTAAATTCAGATTTATTTGCCAATATTTGGGCCCATTAACAATGATGAGAATTTTTTTTTTTTGCAAATAATTGAATTAAAAGAACGAATAAATATATCTGATAATTCAAGAACAACAAGCACAAATTTCTTAAATTAAAATGAGATGAAAATTGTATTATTCATTAGGAGTGGGGATACTTTGTCTCAAAAGCGGTGCCATTTTTCATCTCACCTACGTCGTTTACTATATTTAATATTCTGTGATCTGAGGCACGCCTCCCAAAATTGAACCATGTCAGCTGTGCGTATTGTATGGCAGCATGATACAAAGGTGTACCCACCTTAAGTCTCACGTGGTTTCGCGTCTCACGTAACCCGTATGGAGAGCTAAGATGTTTACACATCAAAAATCAGTTAACAATAGTCTAATTGTTCTATTTGAATTATCAATTTTTTGAGTTTCTCCTCTTCAAAGAAATAAAACAGATAGCTATGATTAGTTTTGGCCTGAGCCTAAATTCTTCTTATTCTTGAGAATTTGTTCTGAATTTTTGTAGTTACATAATTATAGTATTATGTGTTATACTAATATAGTAAGATTTATCTCTTGTATTTTTCTGCAAAACAATATGTTTTCTTTTTCAGATTTGAAAAATATTCTTATTTTCCTGTATATGCAGTCTGTCGTATTTTCTGGTGAATTAAAGATTCTTAACTTTTTGTTTTACAATCCATTATCAAAATCTTATCTCATCCTGAAAATTCATTCCTACTAATCTGCAATGTTCAAAACCTTGTTAGAAGAATCAAGGCGAATCTTTATTGCACCGTGTGCAGCATTTTCGTCGAGTTGCAAAGGACCTCTAGATGGTATCAAAGTTCTCGACCTAACAAGAATACTTGCTGGCCCTTCATGCACCATGACTTTGGCTGATTTTGGAGCTGAGGTTTATAAAATTGAGAATCTGAAGGATGGAGATGTAACACGAAACTATGCACCATTTTTGAAAAACTCAAATTTGAGCTCATATTTTCTGTCTCTTAATCGAAATAAAAAAAGCGTTTGTGTAAATTTTCAGTTTGTGGAAGGTCAAAATTTATTGAGAAATTTAGCTAAAAAATGCGACGTGCTGGTGGAAAATTACAAGCCTGGTGTATTGAAAAAATATGGTTTAGATTATGATAATGTAAAAACGGTGGCTCCTCATTTGATCTATTGCTCTATTACTGGATTTGGTCCTGAAGGGCCGCATGCCCATAAAGCCGGTGTTGATCTTATCGCAGCCTCGTATGCAGCATTTTTGAATCTAACTGGACCCAAAGATGGTGAACCATGTCGTACAGCAGTCTCCGCTATTGACTTAATGACTGGCTTACATGCTGAAGGTGCCATACTTGCTGCATTACTCGAACGTCATAAAACTGGACGTGGAAAAAAAATCGATACCAATCTTTTTTCAACAGCAGTATGGGCATTAAATTCTTACGCTATAAATTACTTAAATTTAGGCATTGAGGCCTCTCGAATGGGGACTGAGCATGAGTCTGTAGTACCTTATAAAACATTCAAATCAAAAGATGGTTATATTACAGTGGGTGCTATAAATGACAACCAATTTGAAGAATTTTGTCAACTTCTGGATTTACCCGAACTGAGCACCGATATACGTTTTCAATCATGTGCTGATCGTGCCTCAAATAGAAGTTTGCTTTATGAGATTTCCGAGTCAGTATTTTGTGATAAAACCACAGCGGAGTGGAGCAAATTACTAAGTGAGACCTCACTACCTTATGCCCCCTTAAATTCTGTTTCTCAGGTGAATAATTTTCTTCAACCTTCCTGTGGCAATGTGGTACTAAATTAGTATATAAATTCTTCCTCTTGATTTTTCAGTTATTTGATGATCCACATGTGAAGGCAGTGAACATGGTTAAAGAAGTGAACTACCCAAAAATTGGCCCTGTCAAAGTGATAGATTCTGCCGTGAAATTCAATGATTATACCAATGATTGGCGACCAGCTCCCACCCTGGGACAGCACACTAACGAAGTATTGAAATTAGAGTTAGGCTACTCTGAAGAAGAAATAGCGCGACTACGAAATGCCAAAGTTATTCGATAGTTTTAGTTTATTTTCATATTCTCATTAATCATTCATTTGAATATACTAGGTACTGATATTTCATTTTCAGTTTCTCCATTTTTTGAATAATTTCACAAATTTTCTTCAAAAAAATTTATGAAAAATATCTTTCTAGATGATATTATTGGATAAATTTTTTTTCCATACATTTGAAGAATGCCCCATATATCATGAAAATAAATTATTAGTCATGTTTATTGTTTTCAAAAAAAAATTTCAATTGATGCTAACTAACCCCAGTAAAATATCAAAATTAAAATTGAAGCTCTAAAATCAATATCCAATGGCTGCACTCAACAAATTTTGGTTTGTTAACAAAAATTTATGTAAACCTTAGTCAAACGTTCAAATCTGCCGTGAATTCAATTTCTTTATGTAATATATTGTATACTGTATTCACTGTGTTGCGGTGTACCCTATTGGCAAAAATTATACGTCACTTGTACTCAAAATATCAGTATCACTTATAAATGTATGTTTTTGAACTATGTCAATGAATAATATTACATTTTGGTTTTTTTTTTGGATGGAACATTGTATGTTAATGAATACATTACCCACATGATTACACTCCTACACATCATATTATATGTGTTATGCATTAAAATCTGCATATTTTTTTGTGTGCATACAACACACATCAATATGTATACATGTAAGATTCCTCTCTTCTCTCGTTATCTCTTGCTCGTACACGTACCTACATTTATCCGCTCTGTCTTATCTGCTTTTAACTCTCGTACCATTATACTTCGCATCGATGTTCTTTTCTGTATATTCAGTTGTGATTATTCTGTCCGACTAAAACCATGCGCTATGTGACGACTTCGTTTTAAAATTCGTTTTTTTTAATAAATCGCATTTCTCGAAGTTCGTTTTCCTTCTTTCAGGTAATGATCTTCGGATCTTATAAATTTTAAAACTCGTCGTTTCTCTTGCTTTCACGCGCCTCCGCCATGCCGGTCAAGGTAAAGTTCACTTTTTGTGCTGAGCCATCACTCACAAATGCTGCCACCACCGTTACACACGTAATTTCCATTCAACGCCTCGACGAAGAGTCCATACATATCTTTCCACCTGAATTACATTCTCTCAATCTACACGATAAGCTGATGCTTCTGCCTATTGCAAAGGCAGCAAAGAAGGACCTAACCCCAAGATGGACCCGACGATCGTTTAAATGCACCCTGGATGACGACCTTGCTAAATTGTATTTTGATGAATTTGAAAATGCATTTTTCAACGGAATCCTCCTAGATGAACTCGACGAGGTTGATTCGATTGTGTCCACCTCTACCCGCCGCTCGCATACTACTACCCCCACCCCCATTAAATCTCTCGCCTCAATCGTTAAGGATGCAATAATACCGAAATTTGGCTCCAAAACCTACTTATCCAATGCAGACGCTTGGATAGATACATTTGAATCAGAATGCCAACGTTTATTCATCGATGAGGACCGATACTGGGAAGCTGTTCGCCTGTTTTTAGAAGAAAGTGCCGAGAAGTGGTATAACACCACTCGTCTATCATCCACCTCCACTACCTGGAATTTCTGGCGACAGTCATTCCTTGAAAATTTTGGAACTAAAAGTCTCGCCACAGCCCGTTCAGCTTTCTACTTCAAATACACTTCCGGATCGATCTCCGACTATGCCCAACAGAAGCTGAACCTGTTAGCATCCTACAATCCAAAAATGCATGAGCTCGACCGAATCACACAGCTTGCTCTCGGACTTCCCCGCCACCTCCAAGACCGAATTAATCTTGCCGAAACAACGACACTTGGAAAGATGCTTTTGACAATCAACTCTTTCGATCCTACCCGCCCCCTGCAATCTTCTTCTATTATTGCTCCAAACCCGGCCAAGCCTGCACCATTCTTGTCTCCACACTCGCAAAATCCTTGTCCCTATTGCAAGAGGAAAGGATACGAACGCTACCACTTTGAAAAGGATTGCCTTACAAAAATCAGAGATGCCAAGTACCGTAATAATTCCGCAAACCCAGGTAACAATAATCCTAATTACCCTAATGTAAACTCTAGCAACGTAAACAAGGCGATCCACTCCTTCGAACTCGAAAGCTTACAACAGGAAATCGACTCCATACAAAAAAATGCGTAATGCCCGCGTTCTTGGTCGTTAATGTTGAATATGGTTCTATAATGGGTAAAGGTCTTTACGACCCCGGTGCAAATGCGTCAGTCGTCTCGCTCAACGCGCTCAAAAAAATAAAGAATTGTCCGTTTATACCTATCAAATCAACATATAACACCACGAGCGGCCCGGGCTCCATATTAGGTGTCACGATGCTTGACATCAAAATTTTTGAAATCAAAAAGAGAGTACTGTTATATGTTCTCGACTCGAGCACCTTTTGTTTTGATTTTATTATCGCCCTCGATTTAATTCCGGAGTTTCGCCTCGCACTTGATCATAACTTAATACTAAAGCAACGTAAAATCACTCCTCCTGAAATTTCCATAAACAACGTAGATATCTGGAACGACTACTTATCTGAAGAGTTATTCAAAAAAAAAATATCGCATCTAGCAGCTAAAGAAAAAGACGATATTAGCTCGCTAATTTTTAAAAATTTCCCCGCTTTTGCTAAACACTCTTTTGACGTTGACAACGTCACTAAATATGAATGTGCAATCAACCTTTCGAAAGATACGTACGTGGCAAAGAAACCTTACCGCTGCACATTCGATGATCAGGAGGAGATCGAACGGCAATGCCACGAACTTTTAAAATTTGGCATGATCACCGAATCTAAATCACCATTCGCTTCCCCTGTAACGATGCAATTTAAGAAAGATGGCTTGAGCAACACAAAAACAAAAACTCGCATGTGCGTCGATTTCCGCGAGTTGAATAAATTAATCATCCCGGAAAGTCAACCTTTCCCGCTGATCGATGAAATTCTTGTTAAAACGCGAGGTTGCTCGTGGTTTTCGGCGCTGGACATTAACATGGCATTCTGGTCAATACCTATTCGTGCTCAGGATAGACACAAGTCTGCCTTTATCACCCAGCACGGACACTACGAGTGGCATTCTATGCCTTTTGGAATAAAAGTAGCCCCAGCTGTCTTCCAAAATGCACTTTCTGGCATTATTAAACGTAACGGACTTTCCAATTTTGTCATAAATTACTTGGACGATATATTAATCTTTTCTCGTACCTTTGATGAACACTTAGTTCACGTTCAACGTTTAATTACAGCCATTTTTGAAGACGGCTTCCGCCTTAATTTTAAGAAGTGTAATTTCGCCGCTTCCTCAATCCAATACTTAGGTCACATCCTGGGACCTGATACTGTCAAACCACTCCAGGATAACTTGGTAGCTATCAAAAGCTTTCCAACTCCTTCTTCCAGGAAAAACATCCGTCAGTTCCTTGGTAAAGTGAACTTCTATCGAAAATTCATCCCAGACTACATCTCTATCCTCGAACCTTTCCACAACCTCCTACGAAAAAACACTCCATTCTCCTGGTCAAACGAATGCCAAAGTAGTTTTGATAAAATAAAAGACCTACTAACTTCCGTACCCATTCTGGCCATTTTTGATCGCACCAAACCAATATTTATTTACACTGATGCCAGTGGAATAGGTATCGGTGCGGTGCTAAAGCAGACGCAGTCGAACGGTTTGCAAAAACCGTGCGCAAAAGAAGAAGAAGGCTATTTATATTGAAAGCATTGCTGTTCGAGAAGCCATCCGCTATTGGCGCTATTGGTTAATAGGACGCCACTTCACTGTCATCACTGACCACAACCCTCGTATCTGTTAACCGGTCGACCTGTTTCCATCATCCCTGAAACTTTATCCTCTCCTGCAGACGTACACGAGGATAGGAAAACCGCATTCAAAAATACGCTTAAATATCACATGTACAATAAACATTTATACGATAAAAATAAATGTGATGTCAATTTCGCCATTGGAGACTCTGTTTACGTCGACAATGGCAATAAGCTCAATCGTAATAAACTTGATAATTTACGCATCGGACCGTTCCCGATCTCTAGAGTAATCTCCAACAACGTTTTCAAAATCATTGTCAACCATGGCCCTTCAGGCAAACGTTTGTATCATGCAAGCAAATTACTACGCTGTCCAGCAGATAAGACAATCTCCTCTTAATTCCTCGATTATCTTTCCGCTCCTAAATGAGAGGGGAGGGGGGGATGTAAGATTCCTCTCTTCTCTCGTTATCTCTTGCTCGTACACGTACCTACATTTATCCGCTCTGTCTTATCTGCTTTTAACTCTCGTACCATTATACTTCGCATCGATGTTCTTTTCTGTATATTCAGTTGTGATTATTCTGTCCGACTAAAACCATGCGCTATGTGACGACTTCGTTTTAAAATTCGTTTTTTTTAATAAATCGCATTTCTCGAAGTTCGTTTTCCTTCTTTCAGGTAATGATCTTCGGATCTTATATACATACATTATTATACTGGAAATGTCTAATTTGAATATAAAAATTAGACTACATTATTTGTATAATCTCACTGATACGTGCATTATTATACTGGATATATGTAAAGAGGTGTGAAAAAATAGTATGTTGTTGGTAGAATAATGTTAAAAATGGATATACAAATCTATACCAATCTCATTTTAAATGAAAAAATTAGTGCAAAAAATTTATGAAAAAAAGAGGAATATCTCAGCCTCTAATTATGCCAGAGACTTGAGCCAGGTATAAAAATTCTCAACAAGAAAAGATGCATGGACCTCATGCAAATACGTATCTGTCTGGTGGCCTTAGTACCTATGAAACCCAAAAACACTAGTTTCCATACTTCTTCGCTTATAACTCGCCTCCTAATTGAGTTACAACAGTAAGTGTTGTGGCATTGGAATTAGCTAGTCAAGGCGCATCAAAATTGTGAAAAGTCAGACCAGTCTGGTGAACTGGAGGCCCGCAAAATATAATAACATATTTGCACCCATGTTTTGCTCCAATAACTCGCCTCCCAATTAAGCTACAACAAAAAATAATATGGTGTCAGATTCAGTTATTCAAAACGCATTAAATGAACCCACACACAACAACCTAAACTCAGTTTTTCTCAAAGGCCTATGAATGGGAAGGGGTAAATGGGAGATAAAGTGGCTAAAATTGAAAAAAATGTAAGTGATGCAAACCCATATATACTAGAAAAGTATGTTTGCAAAATGTTGGAGGGAGTCCATGTAACTCTCACATCTCTCGTACACTACCTGGCAAGACTAAATACTTAATATGTAACTTTCATAATCTTATTTCTGTACACTGTTACGCCGTAATGGGGAAATTGTTGCTTCTTTACCCACAACACCAATTGTACATTCTAACACAGTTTAATCGTCCATTAAATGTTGTTCAAGTAAATTTGTTTCTTCACTACAAAACAGGATCCTTATTTTAATATTATCCTCACCCGAAACTTAAGCCCTCTATCGCGGTAATTAAATCTTACCCACACTGACTGAACTTTTATCAGCTCCTAAGGCTAAATTATTCAATCAAATATGATCAAACTTGAAACTAGTATTTTATGGATTTGGAACCAACAAATACTTTCTTATAAAGTAATACTTTGTTACAAAGTAATATAACACATCCCTGTGTTCTCAACTCAAGGTCTGATTTCAAGGATGTATACAGGTTGATTCAGTTTTAACACTCACCATAGGAAAATCCCCTATGGTGTGTTTTAAAATGACTCACACGTGTTAAATAAGGGTGAGGTGAAAATAAATGCATCAAATCGAGAAAATAACAAAAATGAACAAGTTTGTGATTGTTGGGATTATTATTCTTGTGATGATTAGTATTAAAAATATGAATATAATTTTTTTTATTAGCATTATATTTATTGTTATTATTGTAATATTAAATAAACATATTTATGATTAAAATTGGGTTGTTTTTAATTAATATAAAGTTTATTATTATAGTTATTGATAAAAAAAAGTTTATTTTTTCTTCTGCAATTAATTTTTCAATAGAAAAAAAAAGAAATGATTATGTACAATTTTTCAAAAAAAAAAAACTCCAAAGCTAAAATCAACTTCAAACACCTGGAAATAACAACAGTATAACCTGGGTAAAACAACTTCTTGACACAATGTTGTGACGTCCCAAAATGATAGTCACATGTTTGTTGAAAATTGATTGAAAATTAGAAATGATAAAAAGGTTAAAATTTTGAAGAAACAGCCCAAGATCGCAGATCGCAAGAAATACTAATATCCTAGATCATAAGGGAAAACAACGTGAAACAAGCTAGCCTACATACTACATAAAACCATGAGGTCTTGCTTCATGGTACCTCACACAACTTTCCATAATTTGTTGTTAAAAGGCCCTAATTCGAGAGGAACTATCTTTTTTACATTTTGAATATTGAGTAAATTTAATCATCATAGTTACCGATGTTACAACCAAGTATTTTGAAGTTTTATTCCCGATGTTACAAGTCCGTTGGTAAGCTGATCTTGGCCTCCATGATGAATTGATGTTGATTAAAGAAAAGAAGTTTCACCATTTTAATATCTTGGTTTGATGTCGTGATTATAAAGAGCGGTAATAATAAACACAAGATGAAGAAGAACGAATTCCCAGATTAAAGCACTTTTAATTATTTATTTCTTTTATTTCGACATATTAATGGTGACGTGAATGAAAAACGTATCTTTTACTTGGCTGGTAGAAAAACGGAGTACTTACTGTGTGGTGTGTATGTTCTTGTCACACCACCAGATTCTTATCTTATAGATCTAATTTAGTTCCACGTCATTATTCTCAAGAAATATTCACCATTGAGTTCCATCTATATTATTCTATAATCTGTAATCTTTATTTGACGAACATAGTTAAGCACAGGAGAACATAGAAATATTTTTAAGGAGCTGAGTTTTAATTGGTAATGACAGAACTCAATGTACTGTAGTTTAAATAATATGACGAATTTTTTTATTTAATATTATGTGAGTAGGAATAGACTCCACAATGTGACATCACACTCCGTATTTATCACTGCTTCACTGGGAAGCATTGTACAGGGCCAGTCTATCTAGTACATGGTCGAAGTTTTTTTCAATTTTTTTTTTGTTTACAATAATTTTTTTTTAAGTTTTTATTTTTATTGGTGCATTTATTTTCTCATCACACATATCATTTAGCACATGTAAGTCATTACAGCAATCACTATAGGGGATTTTCCTAAGGTACGTATTAAACTGAATCACCTGATATATGATGGAGAGGACATAATAATGGTCTTGGTGTCCCACCTATGGATAGCACTGCCAATGTCAGTCAATCGCATTGCAAAATGTAGCTTGTCATCTCCATCATATATATCCTTAAAGGTGTCAGATCATGAGCCATAAGGCTGGTTCACAATTAGTGTGAATATAAAAAATAAAAGTTCCATGAAAAAATGAAGACATTCACATTAAGCTGCAAATGAGAAATGCCTGAAAACATGAATGGGAAAGGTAGTTCAAGTTCATCTTTCCCATTTTTGTTTTCAGATTTTTTGTACTGTTCATGAGCAGTCAACTTTCTTATCAACTACATTTCACAATACCATTACCCTTCTCATTCCTGTCACCAATAATATTCTATTTTCCAAAAAATAACAATAATAAGTGACACTGAGAGAAGCTATTCTGCTACTTTCAAGTCAATCCTGCTCTTCAATTGATGTATTTATCTTGCAAGAGCAGAAAGCACCTCTTGGTGTTGACACCATGTAACAAATAAAACAACACATGTGCTATCAACTCTTATCAATTATCAATTTGTGTCATTTCAGTTCATGATTGATACCCGCATGCCATTCACATATATCTATTCCTTACATGTAATCAACAAATAGTGAAAATAAAGAGTTGCGTTTTTGTTTGGTTTTTTTTTCTATAAAACATAAACTCCTCTTTAACTTTCTTCAACTAAATTTAAATCACAGAATCCAAACTGAATTTCAATGATATCTCCCAATCCCAATATAGTTTCATCCAAATTTTCAGATTCTCAAGCTAACAAATTAAATTGATTCTTCAAAATTTCAGTTCAATCCTACATTTGGTTCTTTAGAATTGATTAAATTCATATAATTTGAATCATTTAATCTGACACAATTTCGGTGATATTTTCATAATCAAACATGTGGTTTCAATGAAATTTTCTTGGAATCTTGATTTAATAAGTGACAATATCTCTGCAAAATTTCAACTTGCTATAAGCAATGGTTCTTTCTCAGTAGTTCTTGATAACACTGATTACAATGGAAATAAATTGAAATTCTGGGAATACCAATCTCATAAGGTTCTATGGTGGTGAAATATGGAAGTAATTGACATGGTATAGAAATTTTAGTGATAAAACAAGGAGTAAAATGACTTCTATATTCACAAGAGCTTTAATACTAAGAATTTTCTTAGGACCTGTGGCTTGTGACATCGTTATATTCCGTGTTTTTTTGTCTTTTTTCTTTCACACTCATGGGTGATGTTGACTGTTGAGACTTTGAACTGTTTTAAAAAATTTTAGTTTAATATCATAAGTTTCTGAAAAATTTCAGCCCAGAAACTAATGGTTTTGACATGTAAATAACTGGCATTTTTGACAGATTTTAACATATTTATTGCTTGATTCATCAACTTCATTAAATTCAAGAAATTCAATATTCCATTATTTTAAATGAGAAATTGAAAATCTAAATATGTTGAATGAATATCTTTGTTGTGAATTCAAAGCACTCACCTCTTAAAATAACAGGGTACACAAGAAAAAAAACATTATTCACAGTTCTTAGGACTTCAAAAGTACAGAACTAAGTTCCTATTCCTTCCATATTTGATTAAAGTTAATGAGAGGAAGTGCAAAAGAACTGTTGGTTGTAGACAGTGTGACATCTGATTACCCACAGCCTTCCCCTCACATCACCACTGAATTTCAACTGTTAATATATTTACAATAGGGAATGGCTCACGAGTTTTAAGATTACACTAGTGGTAAGTCACAGAAGAAAACATTGAACTCAACTTAAAAATATATTTGAGTTCTAC
>WOFM01000152.1:358737-784430 GCA_011428145.1 Ericerus pela | reverse complement strand
CTATGACTGGTATAAATTTACGTGATTATTTCCTTTCACCTGGGAAGCTATTCCAGTAACACTTTCGGTCGCTTCAGCCACTACGCCAGTTAAACAAATTTTAACTTGGTGGATGGTTCCGTGAGTTTCTGACGGAACTTTACGTCGCGTAAAAGAAGGCCTGAAAGGCGTAAGTGGCTGAAACGACGGAAAATGTGGAATAGCTCCCCTGGACAGTAATTTCAAATTTGATCAAGTCTATAGCGTGCTCTGTCAAAACTTGAGACTGGTTCGATCAAATTAGTAGGTTAAAAATTGATCATTGTTTTTGAAATAAAATTTCCTTGCGTACGGTAGTAAACTACAAAACGGTCATGAAACGCATCACCATGATTGCTAAAGGTTGGCCAGTTCAACTTCAATTGATTCATTAAACGAAAATCAGATAGGAGTTTCACTTCAACCGTATGTACCGTCACACCCAAATTTTTTTTATTCTGTTCGCAGCCCGTTAAGTTTCAGCAATCTGCAGTATCTATCCTAAAACATAGATACTGAGACTATTCAATTTATTTCGTTAACTTCTGTTTCAGAAATCACGGCTGTTTCTACTTGAATGACTCAAAATTTATCCTTGCAGTCGACTCGTTCGAAATTCGGGACCTGCCGAACAGCTTTTCATGAGTGCTATGAATACATAACATACTTTAATGAATAAATTATGCTTTTTGGTTGTTTTGCATGTTTTAATGTCGAATGATTCATTTCTAGTAATTAGAACCATATTATTATAGTAATACTTTTTCGAGACGTACAGATTTTTGTTTAAAACCGCCGAGACATGTGACTTGAGTATGAATGCTTTTATTGTTCGAAAATCGTTACCTTAAATTTACACTTAAAGGTGAAAACAACTTTTTAAGATTGCGTGGGGAACGATGTTCGTTCTCTTTTAATCGCTGTATTTATGTATATTTTCGCATTTTCATTTCAAAGTTAATCCGATTCACTTTTGTTCCAAGCACTGTTTTACTATTTGTTTTATTATTTTAAGATTATTTATTAATTTGCTGAATGCGTTTCACGAGAACGAATCCAATTATTTAATATTTTTCAACGATATTCTTGTTAATTAATTAAACAGTAAAACGAACTTCTCTTCATGTTATTTCGTTCATAGCCTTAGTTTATGTACGAATTTCGCTTGTCTTTGAAATATTGTACGTAATTTTTTATTTGAGAAAATTATTCATGTATAATACAAACTGTTTCGTGGACTGACTATTATTTTAAAGTGTCACTCGTAGTGAAGTTCATTCGTGTCCGTTCTGTTATATTTCTTTCTGTACATTGAAATGTCGATCTCTATTGCTGGAGAATTCTATAGAATTTCTGGAGAAACCCTACCGACATAGGATTATTTGAAACCTAATTAATAATTCTTTCGTCTGGCATCGATTGATGAGCACGTAATAACGAACCTGGAAAGGCAGGAGTGCGAACGGTTAACAACTTTCGTATGACTTTCAGTATTAGCCCTGTTCTCTTTGTCCGTTGACCGAGAAAAACTTTACAACAGTTGTGAAATGTCGGGAGTTTATTTTGCCCGAGTAAAATATTATTTTAACAGACAACGGGCAAAACGAATACGTCATTTTTCGAGTTGCAGGGAATATACTTCGATTAAAGAGCGATAACTCAAAATCTGCCTTAAGGACCTACTAATAATTGTATGAGAATTCATGGACCAACTTGTCCTTCAATTTCCTGGACAATATTCCTCCGAAGGCGCTGAATCATATAATACTAAACTTTTACTACAGGACAACAAAAACACTGAGCCGATTTCAAACGGATCACTATCAAAATGCTGTTGGACACTCGGTGTTAATGAAATTCAAATAATTCGGAAGTATTCACGCAATTAAGGTAGCATTGCACAAGCTGCCACTTATCCTGAATACAAACCATTTTTGAATCACTAATGGTAAGCGATATGAGCGAACCTTAGGTAAGTATCAAGGGATTTAGGGATTTAAAACTAGATAGGCCTCAATCGTTGAACAATTCAACAACAACAGGTAGACACTCTAAACACACTTGCATTTACGCAATATTTAAAAAACAGAAAATATTCGATTATCTCTACTACGTAATATCATTCACAATTCGCGACGTAAATACGGAAAAATAAAAATGGTTTCCTGAAGCATTACTACTTTATTCATCTTAGGTAAACAAACATTTTTTAAAAGATTAAAAAAGAAAAAACAAATATTGAATCTACTAAACTCCAAAATACATTCGTATTATCGTTCAACTTTCGCGATAAAAATGAGGGACCATATGATTAATAAAAACCTCCACGGAGACGAAGTACTAGATGCAAGGTTGATTCTTTCTGAATGTTATAGTCCGATAAAGTTCTTCCATCCTCCAATTGCTTTCCAGCGAAGATAAGACGTTGTTGGTCTGGAGGAATTCCCTCTTTATCTTGAATTTTTGCCTTGACATTTTCAATTGTGTCCGATGGTTCAACTTCGAGTGTAATGGTCTTGCCGGTCAATGTTTTCACAAATATTTGCATTCCTCCACGTAGACGAAGAACTAAATGCAATGTAGATTCCTTCTGAATATTATAGTCAGACAAGGTTCGGCCATCTTCAAGCTGTTTTCCGGCAAAAATTAACCGTTGCTGATCAGGTGGGATTCCTAAATAAAATTAATAGCTATAGTAGTCTCATACTGAACGGGAGAAGAAAAAAACTTAAGAACATCAAATAATACCTTCTTTATCCTGGATTTTTGCTTTAACATTCTCAATAGTGTCCGATGGTTCAACTTCAAGTGTGATTGTCTTGCCGGTTAAAGTTTTCACGAATATTTGCATTCCTCCACGCAAACGAAGAACTAAATGTAATGTAGATTCCTTCTGAATATTGTAATCAGACAAAGTTCTGCCATCTTCAAGCTGTTTTCCAGCGAAGATTAACCGTTGCTGATCAGGTGGGATTCCTAAAAAAAAAAAATTATAGCTATAGTAAGCCACAAACTGAATGGGAGAAAAAGAAAAAATTGAGTAAGTCAAATAATACCTTCTTTGTCCTGGATTTTTGCTTTAACATTCTCAATAGTGTCTGATGGTTCAACTTCAAGTGTGATGGTCTTGCCAGTCAATGTTTTCACGAATATTTGCATTCCTCCACGTAGACGAAGAACTAAATGCAATGTAGATTCCTTCTGAATATTATAGTCGGACAAGGTTCGGCCATCTTCAAGCTGTTTTCCGGCAAAGATCAACCGTTGCTGATCAGGTGGGATCCCTAAATAAAATTAACAACTAAAGTAGTCAAATATTGCATGTGAGAAGAAAAAAATTCAAGAAAATCAAATAATACCTTCTTTGTCTTGGATTTTTGCTTTAACATTCTCAATAGTGTCTGATGGCTCAACTTCAAGTGTGATGGTTTTGCCAGTCAATGTTTTCACGAATATTTGCATTCCTCCACGTAAACGAAGAACTAAATGCAATGTAGATTCCTTCTGAATATTATAGTCGGACAAGGTTCGGCCATCTTCAAGCTGTTTTCCGGCAAAGATCAACCGTTGCTGATCAGGTGGGATCCCTAAATAAAATTAACAACTAAAGTAGTCAAATATTGCATGTGAGAAGAAAAAAATTCAAGAAAATCAAATAATACCTTCTTTGTCTTGGATTTTTGCTTTAACATTCTCAATAGTGTCTGATGGCTCAACTTCAAGTGTGATGGTCTTGCCGGTTAATGTTTTCACGAATATTTGCATTCCTCCACGCAGACGAAGAACTAAATGTAATGTAGATTCCTTCTGAATATTGTAGTCAGACAAAGTTCTGCCATCTTCAAGCTGTTTTCCAGCGAAGATTAACCGTTGCTGATCAGGTGGGATTCCTAAAAAAAAAAAAATTATAGCTATAGTAAGCCACAAACTGAATGGGAGAAAAAGAAAAAATTGAGTAAGTCAAATAATACCTTCTTTGTCCTGGATTTTTGCTTTAACATTCTCAATAGTGTCTGATGGTTCAACTTCAAGTGTGATGGTCTTGCCAGTCAATGTTTTCACGAATATTTGCATTCCTCCACGTAGACGAAGAACTAAATGCAATGTAGATTCCTTCTGAATATTATAGTCGGACAAGGTTCGGCCATCTTCAAGCTGTTTTCCGGCAAAGATCAACCGTTGCTGATCAGGTGGGATCCCTAAATAAAATTAACAACTAAAGTAGTCAAATATTGCATGTGAGAAGAAAAAAATTCAAGAAAATCAAATAATACCTTCTTTGTCCTGGATTTTTGCTTTAACATTCTCAATAGTGTCTGATGGCTCAACTTCAAGTGTGATGGTCTTGCCGGTCAATGTTTTCACGAATATTTGCATTCCTCCACGGAGACGAAGAACTAAATGTAATGTAGATTCCTTCTGAATATTATAGTCAGATAGAGTTCGGCCATCTTCAAGTTGTTTTCCAGCAAAGATCAGTCGTTGCTGATCAGGTGGGATTCCTAAACCAAACATTATGTTATAGTAATTAACGAACTTAACATCACAAAATAGTTATGAAAATTGAAGAATACCTTCTTTGTCTTGGATTTTCGCCTTGACGTTTTCAATTGTATCCGAAGGCTCAACTTCGAGAGTGATAGTTTTGCCAGTTAAAGTTTTCACAAAAATCTGCATATTGAATTTGAAATCTGTTCATAATTTGGAAAGAAAGAAGTAAAAAAATATTAGAATGATGTAATGCACAAGGCCATTAAGAACATCATAATATCACTCAAGAGAAATTGAAAACCTGATTACGTCGAAATTGGAGCATAATGACGGCCTGCGTCTCAATTATAACTCCCAGTAAGTAATCTTCAGACTTATGGCGTGGCCAATGCGGACCCCGGGGATAACTCCTCATTCGAGTTTCATTAAGCAGAATTTCAGAGTGAGACCATTACGGTTTTCAATTTTATGCAAAAATAATGACAATTGACGTGAAAATCAGAAATTCATATCCCAATTTACACAGAAATTTTTTTCGCTGGCATAATATTAAAGCAAAAATGAATTCTCAACTTCGAAATTAATTCTGCTTATGACCATGCCTCGGAAGGTGAAAAACGATTTTCTGCCATTAAAATTTTTGGGTCCACTCAGATAGTTGACCGAAGTCCACATATGGTCCCTCCCATTAAGAAAAAATGTTCATGAAATTCGCTGCTGTGAGCGAATGAAAAGGGGAGATTTTTTCCCATCCAATCCACCTAAATAGAAAATCCTGGCTACGCCAATGCTTCACCCCATAGTGACAATAATATCGAAGTTCCGATATTACAAATTACACCTATACACACGTTCCACATAAACTCCAGAAAGTGATTACCTAGATATATCAAAACGAGATGACTAAAACGTAATTTTAATACTTCCAATGACACATAATATTTAATCTTGGCGAGTCTCACATCAAGGAATAATGAATAAGCGTTTCCCCAGTACAACAAAGACAATAAGTGTGGGCGCGTAGCCATTGAACAGCTGATGCTGACCGTTGGATTTGTAACCTTCAAACAATGATGACAAGACGCACCTCGAAAATGAGAAAGTAACTGACTAAAAAGACATAGGCAGTATGAGGATACACAGATATACATGAACTCTTCTCAGAAATTCTTCCCTTCGACGAAAAAAAGGGCTCTTTCTATTGATTTAAAAAGGATACCTCACCTTACACTTTGCTTTCAAGATACTATCAATTACGACAAAAATTTTCACGAAAATTAATTTATTTGCTGGTACCTTGCTTTTTCTTCTCGGCGAAATAAAACAAACCAATTATTGTACTTTATTGATCATTTTTTTTTCCTAATGAAGTTTTATAATTTCGTCATACCTCGACTTAGGCTTTTCCTCTAAAACCAATCTGCGTAACCCAAATTTAACAGAAACTTGAGGAACCATCAACGTAAAATCAATAAAACTAAAGAATAAAGACAAAATTGAAGGTAGAATAGCTAACTCAATGCATGGCAACAAAAGAAATTGCCAGACTGATGACGTGGCAGTTCAGACATTGTAACATCTTTCCCCGCAACTCGTAATTCTATCAACGTTCTAAAATGTTTAAACTACACACTGTAAGAAAAATTAAAAGAAATTACCCGGAGTAACTTCAAAAGTCACTTACCTACTTGATGATCCAAGGAAATAAGGTAACACAAATCAGAATAAACTTGCAAAAATACACAACACACGGATGCGGATAACAAATAAATTTAGAGTGAACTAGCCAACTCAACGAATGAACAATGAAGTATGGACGAAACGAAATACAAAGTACACTGTACGTCTACGAATAACGAAATTACGAAAGCAACGTTGAACACACAAGTAGCGAACGACTAATGACGATTGACACTTGACAGTATGTAGTGTGGGGACTTGAACAACAACCCGAACAAACGGCAAACGCTGTCAACAAAGATGGCTGCTCATATTGCAAATTATATTACGCAGAGTATTATTCAGATATTCTCAGAAATCAGAACAAAGAATCAGCTCGAAGGTCACTAGGAGTTAATTGCGTCGACGATGGAAATTATTTTGGTTATTCGTACAGAAACGTGAAATTTAGCCAACAAAGAATTTTGATTCTATCGTTTGCGCTTCTAGAAGGAACTACTTCTCGCGAAATGATGTATGCGTACGCCGTATGCTCGCAGGTAGTGAAGTGAAATGCGAATATACTTTATTCAGTACGTGTGTAGTGCATTTCACTTTACGCCTCTCTCGACTTCCTCTATATTCCATTTTCACTTCCATTCCACCATTCGCCTATCTACGAGGCTACAAGTTTCAGCTACATTTTCGCATGAAATACAAAGCCTGCAGGGCTGAGAGCTCACTCCGATTTTCACAATTGTGCTTGCAAATATACATTATTTTCTGCAACAATTAATTATGCTGTATTTGAGCCAGAGGGAATGAAGCATGGAAATGGAAAATGAACGAAACAATCTGAGAACTGAAGAAAAACAAAAGGAAAAAAGTGACAAAAAAGAGATAAAAAAAAACTTGCGCAGCAAGCTTCCCAAGAAAAAATAGATTTTCTTTATCACCACTATCACCAATATTCTTCAATAAAGTAATATTATAGTATATAATATTTTTATTTTTTGCAAAAAATTACCAATATCACTCAAATATGAAGCGTGCGATAAAATTCTACCGATTCTGTATCATTTAAAAAAAATATTTTATAAATTAATTTTTAATTTTTAAATCAAAAAAATTTTTTTTTGTAAAATGAAAAATTATTTCAAGTTTTATCGCAAACTAGCACGATTTCAAATACCACACTTTCAAAACCTGCTAAATAAGAATATGATGGTTTGGATAGTTCTAATGAAATCGAAGTTCAGTATATGAAAAAATTTAAAAATACTAGGCTGGGTTTGATTAACGATTTCAACTGAAAAATTTATTTTAAATGAAAAGTAATTTTCACATTATCGAATAAAATTGTAATTCTTTAAGGCTGGTGAAGGAGGCTCCTCCAACAACCCCAGGTAATGAACCATAATACCAATAGGAACCAAATTTGGAAGCATGTTAGATATACGTCAAATCAATACCTGTACCAAATATTTTAACTAAAGCTTGAAAATTACTCCTGTTAAATACATTTATCTAAAAATTCAACAAAATCGCCCCTACCAGACGTACCGTAAACCTATCTCCACAAAAATTATTAGTTCTTGTTCTTGACCTAAAAAACGTATGTATACCGAATTTCAAGCCTAGCGATTAAAAATTGAGACTCATACGCTGTTCGATAAAAAAAAAAAAAACATATATAAACTGACCTACCGAGTGGACCATGCCTCCAATCTGAACCTGAATCAATATAGTTCTTTCTTAGGCGGATCCAAATATTTGTTTCAAACTTCGGAACTATCCAATCAAAATTACGCCTGGAATTGGACTCAACCCAAAAGGGAGTATAAAAAGAAATGAATTCTCAAAAATAGTGCCAAAATGCTATCATGAAACAAAAGACGTACCAACTTCCACCCCTGAGTTCGAATACTCAGGCAATTTTAATAAGTAGATTTTTTTTTTAAATCTGCTTAAAAATAACATTCAAAACCTCCCTGACCCACTTCCTATTAGTGGTGTTGATTTTTCAAAATTTTTCGATTGACTTTAATCGATTTGATCAAAAAGAGAATAATCGATCTGATCGATAATCGACTGTTGAAAAACTGAAAGTAAATTTATCGATCTTAAGTTTTGTTTATGTAAGAAAATCGTAGAAAACCAATAACTTTTATAATGAAATACCCATGAAGAAAGATGATCAAGACGATTTAATTTAGCATGGTGATAGGTTATTAGAAAATGAAATTGAGAAATTCGTATTAAATAAAAAAGCGAAAATCGATTTTGCCAAAATTGTCTGATCGATCAAGAGTGATCGAAATTCTAAAAAAAGAACAATATTGATTTTTTCAAGGTCTAATTTTATAGATTATCTACTGATCGAAAAAATCGACACCACTACAATAAATCTATTTATTTATAATTATTTTATTTAGGTATGTACCCATAGTCATCATTTTGGACTTTGAAATTTTAAAAACTGAAAGGGATGATGACTGCACAATTTAGACTTGGAAGTTTAGTAGCAAGAGGGGTTGATATGTTTTTCATCATCTATTTCTGGAGGCGCTGATGACGTCACAATGTTGGTTTTCACATTTTTCTGTCCAATTTTTTTTTGGTGAAGCATCCCATTGAAACACGTTTTCCGTCAAAAATGTTGATATAACAATATTACGTAAGATGATTAATTCTAATACCTACTATCAGAAAAATTTTAGACTTTCTTGTTCCAGCACCATTTTCTAAAGGTAAAAAAAATTTAATTATTGATCTGAAATCACAAATTAAATTAGTCATTGACAAATTCCCTTAGCGAAACGACTACATTCGATCAATCAGCTGTGTTCAATTTCACCATGCTGCACCTTTGACAATGAAAGATCAGTAGAACAGACACTATCAATTAAGTGAAGGTACTTAAGCTGATGTAGTAGAAAAAAGAAGCAGAAATTTAAAAAAACGTAAATCATCGAGTGATCTAATGGAACGACATAAAAACTACAGAACACGCTGCAGTCAACAAGAAGAAAATGTTATATTTTGAGAAAACACGCAAAATGTACAAAAAAACAAACAAACAAAGAATTCTTGTTTACTTATAAAAGACATCGATGACAAAAGAGGGTAACACAAAAACAGAAAAAAAATTTAATACTGAATAAGTACAGAATATAAATAGAATTTAAATTAGATTATTACTTGAAAACTTTTGGCGCGCCTTTCTCTTGAATGTTGTTTTGTTGATAATTTAATAGCTCTCGGACATTCGGTTTTGAGGGCGAAATACTCGGAAGCTTTAGCTCTCGATCGCCATATTTTAATTAAATTATCATCAGATACAGTTATTAAAGTTTCGGGATCCTTCGGATTAAAAGCAACACTATTCACAACATCATTATGAGGGAACTTCGCCAAACTAATTCCGTAATATCTATCCCATAAATACGCGTGTTTATCTTCCGATCCACTGTCAATAATTAAAATTCATCATCAAATTTCATTTTAATACAACTGACTACAGGGAAAAAATGTGAAAGTCGTATTTTTGACAAATATGAAAATAAATTAAAATGTATACACGTTCCTACACATTAATACTATACTTCGTACAACCCACAGTTACGTAATAGTATACATAACCACAAAAAATTCAATTTTTTTCATCAAGAATCTAGATCGATCATAATTGGACGGTTTCTCGATTACCGACATAGTTAAGAACAATTATTAAGAATACAAAAATAAAACAACTAATCAAAATTATTACGAATATATTTTTTTTTCCACGTAATATTTTTCTGATTTATTTTTTCAACGCATTGTTCTTTATTCCTCAAAGCATAATATTATTTTCTTTTTCAACTTTCAACTATCTCATTAAAAATTTTAAATGGTCACTAAAGAAATGATACACACTACACAATACACAGACGTGTACGACTAGAAAATAAGAATATACTGCAGTGACGCGGTTTATAGATTGTCGTAGAACAATTTTATTGGATGTGAAAAGGACGGTAGTAAGAGCGAGGAGACCTATAATGTTCTGAAAGTTTTTGTGACTACACGCTATTTTTTTTTAATAGCGATCTTCGATTTTAAATTTTAAAGAATGAATTTATACCTGGCGATATAATCGTTGCAAACGTCCAAAAATATTAGAAAACATTCGTCACTAGAGGTAAATGCACGATGAGCCCTTAGCATAACGCCAACTTCTTTAAAGGTATTCAGATCTATAACGTGAACATCAATTTCCTGGGCAACTGGAGGTGGATCCAAAGGGTTGGATATAACATAACCTTCTGGCCAAGCTCTACAGTTCACGTAAAGATACCTTCAAGAAAACATAAATTATGCTCGTTATTCGACCGAAGACACAAAATCCGTGAAAACAGAGACATCAATACCTATGATCTGGAGATAGTTTCATTCCAATTATATGACCATGCAAATCAATCAAATAATCTACAGAATCAAAGTTTTTACTGAAATTATCAATATTTAAATCTTCCAATGCTACAGGAGGTCGTTGAGCTTGTTCTTTACGTTCTGCAATTCGTTCTGCGAGAGGACCTGGATCCAATTTCTTAGGAAAGATAACGCACCCAACTCGTTTAATTCCTAAAATATTAATGAACAGAGACAAAAAAGAAATTTAACAAGATATATGGGAGAAATAATTTTTACCAATTTGATGCGGTGTAACCGCTGTTTTTGATCCCGTTGAAAATATTAAATACTTCTCGGGTTGTGAAGAAAGATCTTCATCACTGTCGATATCAAAATCTTCGTTATCTGAAGAAAATTCAGATCTGCTTGAGGATTCAACTTTAGAAGATTCTGCAAAATTAAATCTTTTGAATATCATTTGGAAAATATTTTTCGCAAATTATAATTTAATTTACAGTACCTGTATCAGACCATTGCTCTGAAGTAGATGTTGCACTTCTGTAATCTTCGTTATAGAAAAAACGAGGTTTACTTCCATATTTATTATTTTCGGAAATTACTTTTTTCCTGATAAATAAATCAAATCATCGTCATAATAACTGAACACACATCAACCCGAGAGTTCAAGAAAATAATAACTTACCGCAAACTTTGATCAAAGTTAGCTGAATCAGTTATCTTAAAATCATTGTTTAAGGGATCCGAAGTATTCGAATCAGACGAATCAATCTTACATGGAGCAATGATGAGTGTTTTGGCGTTAACATTTATGAAACGAAATAATCGACTCATAAGTGGCTTATGCTCAGAAGTTATGTCCGGATAGGCTTTATGAATCCAGATATTGGTTGAACAAATTAAATTTCCAATTTGTTTGACTTGACCAGAAAAAATACATTCCTCGCTATAAAACGCTCCCAAAATATCATATGGTTTGTTAAGAATACGGCAAATAAGAACCATTTCATCTGTAATAAAAACGTTCAATTTTCAACACTCTGATGAAAATTTCGACAAATTCTTCGCTAAAAAGCAATACAAACCATCTAGTGAAAATATTGCAATTTCTCCCGAAGTGTCGTCGATTTTACCGAAGTGTCCCCCGGACACTAACAACAACGTATCAGATTCATTAAATTCAGCATATTGAGTGAATTTCCAACTAAAAAGCTTCATATCATATGAGTATTTAATATTCGCTGGGTACGATGAGTTCCAAACCTTTAACAGTAAATTAACCGGATGAGAATATAAGACGTTGCGTTTTCAAACTTTCATTAGTGATTAAGCAAACTACCAAAATGAAACCATCATTAGAACAAGTAACGAAATATTTCCCATCGTGAGAAAATGTAACATATAGAACTGGAGCCAAGTGGGATTTAAGAACTTCAGTTTCAACCAAAGGCGCATGATAAACGAGTCTTTTAAATTCTTTTAACCAGGACGTTTTACCTACAAATTATTTGTGATTAGTAACGTCAGAAAATGTTTTTCTTTCGAATTATTTTGACGAAAAGATGAATCATAACATTGTGGTACCTGGTTTGATTCCAATCGCACGATTAATACTGAAATTTTTATAAAATTGATGTTTCCATAATAATTCATCACAACTGACTTGATTCCAGTGCTTACATGTAGCACCAGCATTCACAATGTCAATCGGAGCTAAATATTCAAAAATATTCAACAAAACTGGATCGGTCAGAGAATTCCAAGAATGATAAAATTTAAGTTCGGTTTCCATTATCTATTATACAGTAAGAGAATTAAGAATCAAGCAAATTAGCATGTAGAATTCTTTAAAAGGTATGATTATCAAGTGAGTCAAATAAAACAATAAAATTAATTCTAGTTAGGTTCTGAAGTGTAATAAATATAATTATTCGTATAGCGGAAACATCTCACTTCATCAGTCGGACAATTATTCACGTCGAAGATAAGTGAATAAACAACTACAGCAATATAGATTAAAAAGATTAGGGGCAATCGCGACGACTATACGAACTATGAAATATATTACTTATTTACCTATGCAACACGGTGAAAATTAATAATTATTTAAAATTGTTGTACTTATCAAAATAGTATTGAAGATCGAAACAAAAAAACATGATTAATAATAATAAGTTAGGTTAAAAACGAGTTTTTAAAAAGTACACTAACGACGAAAGAGAAAATAAAATTTGTCACTTTTTTTCCCCCGACAGAAACAAACAAAAATTGAAAAAACAACTGATAAAAACGGATACAGGCATTGAGGATATATATATGATGGAAACGACACATGGACAGTTTCGGTGTCCAACCTAAAGAAAGAGCGTTTACAAACACGTGTACTTCCATCTAAATATCTGATTAGATAAAAATCTCGCCACGTGCATTTGTTTCTAAACACTAATGTACGAAGTACCTCACTTTAACACCGATTTTCGATTCTGATTGGTTGGAGTATTCAGTCTGGGGTACTTTGTACGCCAGGTTGCGGCACCTATTATTTGGGCACTCAACCACATACTAAAACTGTTCCATGTTGTCTCCAACATATATATATATCCTCAAAGGATATAAGTGTATGTGCGTATTGTTGTTCTGCACTCCACCTGCACTCGCTCACTAACATGTAGCGCAACTACTCTCGATAACGCGTACTAACAATATTCAGGTTGTGCGAACAAACACGACTTTTTTCATTCGTTCACCCGAGAACGCTGAAACTCATTTCCCACTCAAACTTTAATCTCGTAATGGCGGAAGATCGTTCATCTTCCTCAAACTTGTAATTTGTACTTTAAATCATTGCATTACAGTATCCCTAACTAACTTGTTTCTTTCCTTGGATTTCAACCTCACTTCATGGTAGGCAGAGCTGCGATTCCTGAACAGTTAGTACAGAGTGATACTTAATCTTTCATTTTGTTTTTTGCTATAGTATCCAAAAAGTTAAGGGAACTATAAGTTTTTTTTTGTTAAAAAAAATTATTTTTTTACGAAGTATATTTTAATTTGTGAGTTGTTAACTCAGTGAATTTTGTTTTCGTTTAATTTTTTGAAAAGTTCATCGAAAATTATTCGAGGTTAAATTGAATTGCATTGGCGCCAAAATAGTTTAACGCCATTTTAATCATCTTCCGAAAAATACTGGATCCTCTTTTTGCGATAAGGTGAAACAAAAAAGGATTTTCGCCGTGGGATTGCAGATTACTTCGGACCTGGATCATCTGTTACAGTAAGGTGAATCATCACAAAGGTTCAAAAATCAGAGATTGCTGTTACGTCGAACTCAATTATCGTGATCTTCAAAGGCCATCATCTGCTAAAAATCATCATCGAAATTTCGTCGACCAAGTGCTGCTGATTCAACCGTTTTGTATGCTGCCAAGACTGAAATTCTCTGAAGACAACCTGAGATTGGTCCGAGTACTGACTCACAGGAAAACGCCAATTACGCACGAACTCAACTGGGAAATATTCAACGGAATTCCGCAAATTACGGGTAATGTAATTTTCGATAATTTCAAGTTATATATTTCATTTACTATTGCGGAAAACGATGGGATATATTCAGTGATTTTGTGGAATATTGAGCGAAATTAGTAATATAATATTTTTTTACTTTAAGAATTTTTTTACCTTCAAATTCCAAAATGCTTAATTCCAAGAACCCCCTTTAGTTCGGTAAAAATCAAGTGAAATTTCACAGGACGATTAAGCTTAAAAATAAGTTCGAATAAAGCAGGTTACGAATAATAAGGTTTTGGAAACAGATTGCTAGTTGCACATCAAACTGTGAAGGAACAATTAAAATTAAAGAAAAAGATTATAAAAAATTATTAAATATTTTTGAATACAAAAAAATAACAAATGTAAGAATTAATTTAATTGAATTTCCATTCTGGAAAACATTTTCGGGAGAAATAATTTTAGAAACCTTCTCAGTAAATGTTAGTGGAATAATTCATTATAAAAGAAGTATCAAAGTCGCAAAATTCATAGAAATTTCAAAAAATATTTTCAGTATTCAAGCTTTGGACTCGATAGAATCTTTCAGAATTTTTCTTGAAAATTTTGAGAGAGAAAATCCTCTTTAGAAATACGTAAAATTACGAAAATTAAAAAATATAATATAATATTAACAAGCAAAATACTTTCATATTTGAACAAATTTCATGTTTTAACAATTTATTGTCACAAAAGAAAAAATCCTTTGTCATATTGGACAAGTTTACTTGTGAACTTTCATGTCACAAAATTCCTTTGTTCAAAATACTAACGCATAAACTTGAAAATTTATTACAATAAAATATTATAGAAAGCTTTCAAAAATAATTTTCAATAGATCCTTTGTTATACACATTTACAAAGATTCAAAACTCAGCAAGATTTCTTCAAGTTTATTTCTGAAATATATTCTCAATTGGAATATTTTTTTCCTTTTTCATATTTTAAAATACAAACATACACACGAATAGTATTACGAAAATTAATAATTTAAATAAAAATAAAATTTTTTTTCTCCAAAAATAAAAATAAACTTTTTTTTACAATTAATTTTTTTTAAAATAAATTTTATTATTTCTTTTCAAAATTGAGTTGTAGGAACTAAGTACATTACCAAGTACTCCAGAAAGCATGAATACAGCAAGTGAAAGAACCACTACCCCATCACCTCAAGGAGGATCAGGATCTGGGAGTACACACCCTCAAGTACATTATGTTATGCCAGCTGATGAAACCATACATCCGATACAAGGTCCGAGTGGGAAAATATTTGATGGTCAATATTACTTGGACTGGAAACGTATGATCATAGCTTTAATAAGGGGTTTGGGATATTGGGATGTTTTTGGACCACACCCTGAACTAAAAATTTATATTGAAAATATGGATAATTTACAATACATTCAAATTCTGCTAAAGCATACTTTAAAAAACAGGAATGTGCAAAAGCATTTATCATGGAACACATGACATACAATGTATCGAAACAAATTAGAGAGTGTAAAACAGTAGATCAAATTTTCGAAAAATTAGATATAACTTATGGTTCTAAAACCAAAATAGTTGCAAATATGGCAAAATCAAAATGGTCTGCTTTTTGCTTTACACCTGGTGGTAATATAAGAGGTTTTTTAAATAAATAGGACATATTAGTACAAGAAGTTCATGATGCAGGGAAGGAGGTATCTGAAGAAGAGGAATTGGAAAACCTTCAATTGGCATTAGGATACGAACAAACCATTGCAAAAATGCAATTTGTTAACCTCCCTGAAAACAGAAAAAATCTAGAAGTATTCAAACAAATATTAAAAGAAGACGGTGATCAAAAAATGAGAGATAAACAAATTAAATTACAATACCAATCGTCTAATAAAAAATTCGATAATAATGGAAATAAATTTAGAAATAATAATACAAATTACAATAATAATAAAGATAATAAATGGAATCGAAATAATTAATTATAGACGAAATAATAACACAAATGGATATAATAATGGTAATAATAATTATAAAAATAATAATCCAAGAAATGAAAATAATAATTATAATAATCAAAATAATTATAACAAAAATCAAAATAATAACAGAAATAATAATCAATTGCCTAGAAAAAATAAAGAAGAAGAAAGATGTTTCATATGTAACCAAACAGGACATTACAAAAATAAATGCCCTGATTATAAACCCGAAAATAAAGAACAAAATAAAGAAACACCAAAAAATAAAGACAAAAAAGAAGAAGAAAGACCAATAAAATTATCATATATGGTAAAAAAATACAACAATAATGAAGATTGGCTTTTAAAAAAATTAATTAAAGATAATACAAAAAATGAAAATTACATACAACTTAAAAAAAAATGTTACTTGATGGGGGGGCGGCAGTCCATCACACATCAAATATAGAAAAATTAATTAATGTAACAAAATTTAAAATTCCAGTAAAATTACAATGTGCACTTAAAGACACGTATTTATATGCCACACATATGGGAAATATGAGAATATTAGTAGAAAACGAAAATAAAATTCAAACAGCAATTGAATTATTAGAAGTCCATTATGTACCAGATCTGTCATTAGACATTATGTCTGGAATTAAAGTGACAGAATCTGGAATATTACATATGGACCAGGGAAAAGAAAAAATACAAACATATTTTATAGAGACAGGAGACATTCTATTTACATCCTATAAAATTGATGGTGTCTTTCAAGTAAATTACGATTACATAAATATACCAAAAAAATGTATGCCCGTCACTCAATATCAAGATGATGACAAATGGGATTCCTTTTCTGTCAAATTAGAAATAGAAGAAGAGGAAGAAGAACCCATTAATAACAATAATAATTTAGAAGAAAATAATGAAAATAATAATACTATAATAATAATAATGAGGATAATGATAATATAAAAAAATAATAATAATAATATTCAAGATAATTCATTAGAAATAATTCAAAATAACACAAATAATCATAAAAAAATGATTTGGCATAGACGACTAGGCCATTTAAATGGAAAATACATGAGATATCTACATAAAGTCACAATAGGAATTCCAAAAACAATTATTTTTAAAGATGATGATTTCATAAATTGTGAAATTTGCAAAATAGCAAATAGTCAACGTCTAGGCCATGACAACGTTAGAAATGAACCCCAAAGGAGACTAGAAATTATATCTTCTGATATTATGGGACCATTCACACCCACAATAGCTAACCAAAAATATATATTAACATTCATTGATAATTATAGCAAATACACCTTCGCAATACCAATATCAAATAAAAGTCAAGTATTTACAGAATTCAAAAATATTTTTCTCTCAATGAAAAACAAATCCCTGAAACACCAATAAGTCAAATAAGGTGGGATAATGCAAAGGAATATACAGATCAAAAATTAGTAAAATTTTGTGAAGAAAATGGAGTACAAATAGAAAATGTAGTTCCTTATTCACCAGAATTAAATGGAATTGCTGAATGTCAAAATCAAACTTTGATGAAAAGAGTAAGAAGTTTACAAATTGATGGTTATCTAGATATTAAGTATTGGGCACATGCAATAGCTATAGCTGCATACTTGATAAATAGATCACCAACAAGAGTAAATTCAGAGTACAAAACTCTATACGAAATTTTTTTTGGAAAAAAACCTAATCTGGATAATTTAAAAAATTTTGGATCATTAGTTTATAGACATATTCCACTCGAAGTCCGACAACAGAATGTGACTAAATCAAAAAATAAAAATGAACAAAGAATAGACCCAAAATTTGCACCAAGGGGAGAAAAGGGAATACTTATGGGTTATACCACTACAGGATATTGCATTAGAGATCCCTTTTCAAATAAATTTAATATATCTTGTGATGCTAAGTTTGACGAAAATAAAAATATATCAAACTTAAAAAATTGTGAACAAGAACTGGTACTCAAACCACCAAATTTTGTTAAAAATTTAGTTAATATAAATACTTTCAACATCACAAAAACTATAGATAATAGGTGGATTGAAGACTGTATACCAACATGCTATAAAGATGTCAAAAACAACCCATTTAGAGAAGAATGGACGAAAGCTATTGAGGATGAATTTATTTCTCTGTGGGAAATGGACGTTTGGGAAGAAGTAGATTACGATAAATCATTGAAAACCATCGACACAAGATGGGTTTTTGTAACGAAACAAAATGATGAAGGATACCACCAACCAAAAGCAAGATTAGTTGCTAGAGGATTCAAGGATAGAACTGAATATGAATTAGGACAGGTATTTGCCCCTGTTATTCCAATTTGGTTAGTAAAATGGTTCCTATCGATAGTCAATAAATATGACTTAGAAATGGTTCAATATGATGTAAAAACAGCGTATCTAAATTCCCCTGCAATTGTCCCCATATATTTAAAGCCCCCAGAAGGTTTACTAATGGAAAGTAATAAATTATTGAGACTTAAAAAATCTATCTATGGCCTAAAAACATCGTCTAAATCATGGTATAATTTAATAAATGAATATATTTTAAAAATGAACTTTGAAAGATCTAAAACAGATAAATGTTTATATTTTAAAAAATCAAATGAAAAAATAATTTTTATGATCACATATGTTGATGACATATTAATAGCTTCAAACACCCCCGAATGGATTAAAAATGTAAATGATTCATTTCAAAAAAGATTTACCATGAAAATAATTAAAAACCCAAGATTTTATTTAGGATTTGAGATCATAAGAGATAGGAAAGAAAATACAATAACGCTAATACAGTCAAGATATAAAGAAAAAATATTAAAAAAATATAATCAGAACAAATCAAATTTCATAAGTACACCCATAGAAACATCTCTAAAAATTGAAGAAGATGAAAGCTGCACAGACGATACTGAATATCGTTTAATGATTGGAGCCCTGTTATATCTGGATAGAATAACAAGACCCGATATTTCATTTGCAGTTAATTTTTCTCACGATTCCAAACAAAATCAAATTCTAAATTAAAAAATCATGTAAGACGGATATTCAAATATGTGAACACAACAAAAGAATTTTCGATTAAATTCACATCAGATAGTAAAGGCATACACTCTTTCATAGATGCATCTTATGCCCCAGACGTAAAAGATCATGAAATAAAAATATCAAATTTAAATTTGGGAAAGTCTATATCAGGATTTTTAATATATTTAAATGGGAATTTGATCAACTGGAATGTAAGAAGACAAACAATTGTTGCCACAAACTCAACTGCTGCTGAAATAATTGCAGTGTTCGATGCTTTAGACGATATACAAGTCACTTTTCTGTTACAAAAAGAAATATTCCAAGAAAATGATCCAGTCAGAATTTATGAAGATAATATATCAGCCCTTAGAATAATGTCGGGAGGAGCCCAAAAACGAGCAAGAGCCTTAATGATAAAATGTTATGCCATTACACAATCTGTAGAGGATAAAGAAATTGAATTCAAAACTGTTGGTACGAATTCACAATTAGCAGACATGCTAACTAAAAGTCTCGATAAACAGAAATTTAGAAACTTAGTCGACAAAATATTAACAACATCAAATCTCTCACAATAAAATTCATCAAATTCATAATAATTATATGGGAAAATCGTTTATTTTGAAAGGGGAAGGAATACAAATATTCGAAGCTAATAATATGTCAATCCACAAATTACTGAATATAATAACTTTTTTTTCAGCATAGTACATGAAAATATAATGTTCGAGAAAAAGAAAAGAAAAATCACATGTTCAAACAAAATTAATAATATATTATATTCGTTAGGCCAAAAAATACTTGTTGAAACAAAATTTATTTTCGTGTAGGTATTCATTGTCATCTCTGCAAATTCAACTTTCGAATGAACAGAGATTTGAATACAAATCATCGACATGATTTCACACGTTTAGTTGATTAATGTCACATTTTGGAACACCCTTATTCAACAAGTATCAAACAAAATTGAACAAAACTTTTCTCGAACAGCATGAAAGATCGAAAAAATATCCGAATCATAACCATTACCGCAATACAGTGTATCGATAAATAATTTCGAAAATACATCGAAATATATTATGTTACAATCTAGTCATTATTCATTATTTATTTAATTTTATGTAATTTATTTTATTTATTTTGTTTGGGAAATGAACATTAATATGTAATAATATAATACTTCAAAATTAATTTATACAATATTCGTTCTCGCGATAAATCATGTTCGCTCGTTTCATTGGACTGTGGTGGGGGGGTGTTGTTCTGCACTCCACCTGCACTCGCTCACTAACATGTAGCACAACTACTCTCGATAACGCATACTAACAATATTCAGGTTGTGCGAACAAACACAACTTTTTTCATTTGTTCACCCGAGAACGCTGAAACTCATTTCCCACTCAAACTTTAATCTCGTAATGGAGGGAGATTGTTCATCTTCCTCAAACTTGTAATTTGTACTTTAAATGATTGCATTACAGTATCTCTAACTAACTTGTTTCTTTCCTTGGATTTCAACCTCACTTCATGTATGTTGCAAGATGTGAAAGCAGCGCTGAAGTTGGTCTTCCTGTGTACCTAAACAAATTGAATGAGTAGAATATAAGTTGATGTGATGCGTAAGTGCGAGGATCAAAAAAGATGAACACGAGACAACAGTTACAGAAAAATATTATTGAACAACTAAAATACATTCTCAGAATAAAATATATAACGGTGAAGTGCAGCACTAGTGTTGATTGTAAGTATAGATAGAGATTGTGAGAGAAGGAAAATGTATGACATATATATAGATATATTTATAGTGATGATGATGATGATGATGATGATGAGTGGAGATGAGATTTCTGTACTAACAAAATTTTATAATAATAATAATAATAATAATAGTAATAATAATAATAATAATAATAATAATAATAATAATAATAATAATAATAATAATAATAATAATGATAATAATAATAATAATAATAATAATAAATAATTATAATTATTATAAATAAATAATAATTATAAAAAATGGCGCAATAAGGCAAGAAGGCAACATGGGCTATGGGAATGAGACAAATAGCCTTTATATCTGAAATGAGGTTGACTTCCCAGGAAATAAATGACAAGATAGTTTGAATTATTTGAAATATACTGTATGTTGTTCTGCCCTCTTACTTAACTCACTTTGTTAATGTATACTTCTGTTGTGGCAAACCTGCGCTCGCATAATTTATTATTGACTCACATTCTGACATCATTATTTAGTTTAAATATCTCGCCCATGCCTGTACGTAATATATTAATCGATAATTTGATAATCGATGTTTGTCATTATTCGATGTACACCTCGATCACTAAGATATTATTGTTGATATGATATGATGATTTGTCCTTTGAAAAACATTGATCATGGCGGTTCTCAATAAACTAATCAACAGTTTTTCATGTTTTATTCGCTAATATTTACTCTAGTCATTTAAAATATTAATAAGTTATGGGCCCAGGCAGCTTGCCACTGCGATGTAAGTTCGTTTTTATCGTTCGTTTTAAGTTTTAATTCATTTTTATACTTGCGTTTTTGCGCCTAGTGAATCGTTCAACATCAAGTTCGTGCTTGAATATGTTTTCATTGTTCTCACACATGATCCTCCATTCGTTTTTTTTTTTGGCAATTAAGTACCTTCGTTCAAGTAATTATGCCCTGTGAAACGCCGTTTTATTCCAAACTCGATGCGCTCGAATGAAGTAACAGTCTCGGAAGATTCAATAGATCAAACTATGATGGATGGAGATTCAGATTATTTATGACAATCAGGAGTGAATTGCATTAATTTGTTTTTTGGATGATTTTAATTTTAGCATTTCTGAATTAGCTTCTTCCACAGCTAGTTTATATGATTCTAACTGTGATTTTAATTTTTCTACTTCGATGGTAACAAGTGGATCTATGAGTAGTCTTGTTTTATCTTTACAATATAGATAATCATCGAATGCTTTATATAATTCTGGAACTGTTTTTGGTCTCAATTTCACAATATGTTCTCTTTCTTTTTCTCCAAGAGATCTATAGATATGATCTATTATCCTTTTGTCTGTTATACAAGGCTCTATCTCTTTTAAAGTTTTAGAGACAAATATGACAAAGTCTAGGAAATCATCATCTCCTTTATAAACTCGTTTATGGAGAGTTTCTCATAATTGTGGAACTGTTTTTTTAAATGATTCATACAATTTTGGTTTCAGTGATTCGTATGTTAATATTGTAGGATAGTTTGCTAATATTTCGTTAAATATTAGTTGAGCGTTTCCGGTAAATGCAATTTTTATTTTTCTGAATTTTGTAGCATCATCTAGCCAGCCAAATGCTTCGCATTCGTTCTCAAATTGGGTTAAAAATGTTTTTATATTTTCTGAAGGTAAATTTGAAAATATGGAAGGTCTGTTATTTCCATTGTTAGTATTATTATTATTAGTATTAGCCATGTTTTCAGCTATTTCTCGTAATCTTTTTGTTAGAAGATTTGATTTATAATAAGCTTCTTCTGGAGATTTGGAAGGTGTATGGATGTATTCCGAAATTTGTGGAATTGTTTTGTTATGATTTTGGATGATTGTAGATGTTGATGTGTTTGGAGTGTTTTCTTCTGAATCTGAAGAAATTTTGTTAGATTCTGGAAGGTATTCGGAATCGTCGAATGTTATTAAGGTATTATCGTCAAAAGAGGTTTCTGATATTTTTTGATTGGCTATTATTTTTGCAAGACGTTCTGAATTAGGTTTTATGGTTAGATCATCAATATTAGTTTTATGAAGGAGAGAGTTAATAGGATGTTTAGGGTGAGTTTGGATAAAAAAGCCAGAGCAAGTTGTAACTCGGGTCTGTTTTTAACTTAAGGGAGAGGTAAATCACAAATGTTTAACCATATGTTTTTTAGTTCACGATTGGTGAGAGTTGAGATCTAGTGAGTTTGGTTGAAACACTTTGAGTTAGGTGTGTTAGCGTTATCGTTATCGAGATCTTTGTTGATCATAGGGTTAGTAAATGTTGTTGGACTCACAAGTTTTTGTTGTTGATTTTGTTGTAACAGTTTAACATATCTGCACCACGGTATCCTGACATCACAATCTTCAATCCTCAAGGTGATCGGAGATTTGGCGTGTTTTCTTCGGAAGACTTTGCTGCAGAGACGTCGTCTGTTGAATTTTGGATTGGATGGACTGGAAACTGGATTCTTTTTACTTGGAATTTTTACTGCATGTTAATTTAATTCTGCACGTCAATATATCTGCACGTTAATATCGGCACTTTAAGACGCTGTGTTTCTTTTTATTTAATAAAATTTTTAATTTTTTTCACAAACTTTTTTGAAAATTATTTCGACTTTTTATCACAATTAGAAACACAATTTGTTTTGTTCAGGCATCAATTATTCTGTGACGGTTATATATCGTAACAGAACAATCAAATACACAAGTTAGTTAAAAAGGTGTATTAGACATAAACTTTATAGGAGAGTTACAGTAATAAACATCAAGAATTAAAAGAATAGGTAAGATTATAACAACATTAAGAAGAGTTAATTAGACTTGAGTAGAGTGAGTTAGAATGTATGAAATAGTACAAAACATGAGATTATATAGTAAGTAAAAAGAGGAAGGTTCAGGCGAATTTACAGAGTGTTGGAGAAGGGTTTTGATCTTATTGGTTAATAAAAATATATGTACAGTAAGTATGACCAATGGTCTCGTAAGAATATGACATAAAATGGGTGTTCACAAATAAATTAGTAGAAATTAGTATATATGCAAGATTGCAGAAATAGTGTAAACAAAAGATGAGTTCATTGTTTATGAGTACACACAGTAACTGTTTATGTAGGAAATGATGTCATCAAACAAGTCTTGACTTGAAAAAATGACGTGAGAGTTAATGAATGGAAAATAATAGAAAAATAGAGAGAAAGTGATGATGATGATGATAATTAATAATACAAAAATATTTCATATTATGAACGATACGAAAATATCGTTACAAATAATAGAGATGCTAATTTGTCAGAGAATTCAACTGGTAGTAATGCAGGTCTGTCATTCGATCATAGATTAGGATCTAATGAAAAGTGTTCCACGTTCATGTGTTCCATGAGTTCGTCAGATAATTTGAATTCCAGTACAGAGGTGTTATTCAAATTGGACTCTGGTGCCACCAACCATAACGTAAACGACGATGGATTGTTCATTAAAAGTATTACCTTAAAAAATCCTATTCAAATTAAAATTTATAAACGTAATATGTATGTGTATGCCACAAAGGTGGGTACTTTTTTGTGTTGGTACAAAACAGGTGTGAAATGCACAATTAATAATGTTTTTTATTCAGAAGAATTCCCTACCAACCTTTTATCAATTTGTAAGCTCACACAGGCAGGGATTAATGTCTACTTTGATACTCAAGGAAATGCAAAACTTGTTCAGGAATCTACTGGTGAGCTCATAAATTATAGTAAGTCGCCAAATCATGAATTATATAATATTCGTTTCTTTTTAAAGGATTTTTCTAAATCATATAACACAGAATCTGATGGCGATGTAAACCTTTGGCATGCTCGGTTGGGGCATCCTAATTTTACAATAATGAAGAAAATGTCGAAGGCCCGTTTCATAAAAGATTTTAATTATAATAACGTAGAATTTTGTAAGTCGTGTGTTGAAGGCAAACAGTGTAAATTGCATCACAATCCATCTGCAAACAAAACCTCTCGTCCACTTGAATTGATTCACTCTGATCTATGTGGACCCATGCAGACTACCAGTTATAATAATAAACGATATATACTAACATTTATTGATGATTTTACAGCTTTTGCTACAGTTTATTTACTGGAAAGCAAAGACCAGGTTTATGAATATTTTCTCGATTATGAAGCCAGAGTTAAAAATTTCTTTGGTCGAGGTATAAATGAAATTTGTTGCGATAACGGAACTGAATACATGAATGTGAGACTTAAGACGCAATGCAAGTTACTTGGCATTGTTATTAGTAACACAGTACCATCTTGTCCGCAAATGAACGGCCGTGCAGAGCGTTTCAACAGAACATTGGTTGAGAAAGCTCGCACAATGCTGTTACATGCTAAGATGAATAACAGATATTGGTCGGAGGCTGTACTATGCTCGACATATCTTTATAATCGAACTTTCAACTACAGGGGTGAATATCTGGCGAAGCTTTGGTATAACAAAGATTTAGATTTATCTAATGTTAGGGTTTTTGGCTGTAAAGCCTAAGCTTTGATTCCAAAAGAGAAAAGAAAAGACAAATTTGATAGTAAAACCATCCCTCTCGTATTTGTTGGATATAATCCTGAGGGATATCGGTTACTGAATACCAGCACCGATGAATTGATTCCTGCTAGAGATGTAACCTTTGACAAAACAAAATTTATTAAAAATTTAAATAAAAATTTAGAAAATAGGGAACAGGTTGCATCTACAAGTACATCAAATACTAATGTAAATGGGAACTGAAAATATAGAAAATATAACTATCAATGAACCGAACGCTGATGAGCTTTGCCATTATGCCTATTCGGTATTTAATGAGTATCCTACAAATTTTCAGGAGGCTGTAGCCTCAGATAATAAGTCTGAATAGGAGGCTGCCATAGCCAAGGAGTTGGAGGTACTTCATGCCAATAATACTTGGACTCTGACAGACTGTCCATGTAATGTAAAGCCTATTAGTAGTCGATGGCTATTTAAAATTAAAGAGGATAGCGATGGTGTTAAGCTGTATAAAGCTCGCTTGGTCGCTCGTGGTTTCGAAGTTAGAAAAGTATTCGAATTTAAAGAACTGTACGCACCCGTAGCCAAAATGAGTACGCTCCGTGCACTTCTGACACACTGTAACAATCTCGGATATATTATCTCTCAAATCAATATTAAAAATGCCTTTCTTAATGGGATATTGCATGATGATGTCTACTTAGAGATCCCAGAAGGCATCTATATTAACGTAGATCGCAAAAAGAAGGTCCTCAAATTAAATAGGGCTTTATATGGTTTAAAACAGGCTCCTAAAGCCTGGTTTGAAAAATGGAAGAAATTCATCACTTCCATTGAATTTGTACCATCTAGACATGATGAATGTCTGTATTCAAATAAAAATCCAGAAGGTGCTGTTTTCAACCTCGTATATGTTGATGATATTTTGATATGTGGACCTAATGATAGTATAATTAAAGATATTAAAGTAAAACTCAACAGCACTTTCAAGACCCATGATTTGGGCAATGTTAGATCTTACCTCGGGTTGCAAATTATTTATAATAAAAACACTAGAACATTAAAACTAAATCAAAAACAATTAATAAATAAAATAGCTGAAAAATTTAAAGCACAAAATTGCAACCCTGTTTATACACCAATAGAAGAGAAATTATACCCGTTAGTTGTTGACACTAAAGAAAAAGATGAAAAATTGTGCACTCGTTATAAGTAGCTACTCGGGTGTCTTATGTACATTATGCTCGGGACAAGGCCCGATATCTTTTATGCTGTATCTTATTTTGGACAATTTCAATGTAATCCTAATAAGGCTGTTTATTCGCATTTATTGAGGGCTCTTAAATACTTAGTGACTACCGTTGATTTAGAGTTGATTTATCGTCATGTTCCTAATTCGAAACAAATTGTTTCTTATGTTGATGCTGACTGGGCCAATTGCCCTAATACTCGAAAGTCAGTCAGTGGTTATTGTGTCTTTGTACATGGCAATTTAATTTTATGGAGAAGCAAAAAGCAGTCTTTGGTTACATTATCAACCACTGATGCAGAGATTGTTGCTCTTTGTGACCGTGTACTCGACACTATTGCTATACATAATATTCTATTAGACATGTTTGTACCTATTTTGTCACCGTGCCTCATATTCGAGGATAACGATAACTGTATTAAATTTGCCAATGGCTTATTCGGCAAAAAGAATCTCGAAGTTAAATTTTATTTTGTTCGAGATTACGTTGAAGCCAAAATTATAAGTATGAACAGAGTGCCAACCCTGGACCAGTTGGCTGATGTGTTCACTAAAGGATTGGGACGTACAAAATTTTTGAAGTTTAGAGCTTCATTGCTTAACTTGAATGCTTAACCGCGATTTTTGACATAACTTGAAATGTCCAATGACTTAGTGTCCCTGAATAGACACGTTAACCTTGTACATACGACAGACTTACACAATACCACTGTTTAATTTTTGAATGTATTTTTACTAAGTCGTTCCTCATTTGGAATGTGTTGTATTTAAATGTAAACCACGAATATTTTAACACGTGATATATTTTTTTTGATCAACCTATAGTTACCACATTTTATGAATTTATACCTGTACTGTTCTATGTTTACCTGTTGACAATTGTCATAATTTTTCTTTGAGACTGCACACTTAGTATATGTAACTTTTGTGATACTTGATTTGTTTGTAAACTATCGTAGGTTTGGGGGGAGGTGTTAATGTATACTTCTGTTGTGGCAAACTTGCACTCGCATAATTTATTATTGACTCACATTCTGACATCATTATTTAGTTTAAAGATCTCGCCCATGCTTGTACGTAATATATTAATCGATAATTTGATAATCGATGTGGGGACAATACTCGTATGAGGTAACAGGGGCTCACACCCCTCGATGACAGTCCCCGCCCAAAGGCTGGCAATAATCGTCTTTATGACGTTAAACAAATTTACACTAGTGCATTTGTATGTTCGTACTTGTACGTACGTACAGGTAAGATACATTGCATGGGCCGAGATCAATTACCTGATAACGATCTCGGTAATGTCACGGCCCAGTACCAAACGCGCTGCGTCGTTTCTTATCACCTCGACAGAGGCAAGAAACGACGTAACGCATGACATAATTACATACATGTACGTATGCATGTGTGTCTGTGTGCGTGTACCAAATCCTGTATATAAACTCTCAGAACCGGCTCAAAAATTGCCAGTGTTCGCCAAGGATTTGGCTCTCCCATACTTAACCGTATGAAGTGGCAGAACACGCAAATACTGTTGAAGACCTTCTAGTGTGAATATCTCTCATGACAAGGTATTCCACAGTGGTGACCCCGACGTAATTTTTTGGCTACATCGTGGGTGTCTAGGCGAGTTGCGCTAATTCTAAAACTAGGCACGGTGCGCTGGCGAGTTACTGGCTTGTGATACAAATTTTTTCACGGACCTAGACACCTTTGGCTGTCGAAGCAGAGGTCTGACTTTGAAAGTGGGAAATTAAACCCTCCCTTCCAAATATATTTGCCGGAAAGGAACCAAGAGAAGTAGACCTGGAGGAACAAAGTTGCCCTCATCCGCCAACTCCTCCAGTTTCGGCCAGAGACTCTGAAGTCTTTGAGACTCCGGAGAAACAAAAACGAATCCGGAGGCCAGAAGCCTTGCGTTTGGGAGCTGTAGTCAACCCAAACAAGACAACAGCTCGCACCCTCAGAAGTGGTCGTCTTTTGAGCCAAGACTCCGACCCTTCGACCCCAGACCGACAACTGACGGAGTCTGGTGGAACCTTTGCCAAAAATAACACAAAAGAAGTACAGCAAATTACAATGCCTAATGGAAGTGGAAATATGACAAACCCATCATCGAACCAGCCAGGAACAGGTGGAAGTGGTCAGCCACAGCTGACCCCCAAAGTGCTTGCACAGCTACTACAGCTGCTGCAGATGCAGACTCTGCAGAACCCTGCGATCCAAATGCAGAGGATTGAGATTCCGGAATTTTTACCAAATGAGGTGGAACTCTGGTTGACTCTCCTCGAAGGTCGTTTCAAGAAAGAAGATTTACAGAACAACCAGAAGTACTCTCACATTTGTAGTGGCATGCCCGCAGAAATAATACGTCGCATCCCAGATATCATGGAATGCCCTCCTGTGGAAGCAGACAAGTACAGTTGGTTCTGCAAGAAAATTTGAAATGTGTTTCGAAAGACTCAAAACCAAATAATTGATGATGTTATGGGTGGAATGAAGATTGGAGATGATAAACCCTCCACCTTCATGGCCAAATTACGACAGAAGGCCGACAATATCGTATCGCCGTCAGTCATTGGGAACCAGTTCTGCAAACAACTGCCCCAACATGTTGTGCAGTGTCTGGCAGCTATAGGTACCACGGTGATCAATAACACCGAGGACCTAGACTTCTTGGCAAAGAGTGCCGATAGTGCACTGGAACATTTGAGATCTGCATCCTCGATTAGTGCAGTATCAACAGAGACCGGAGAACTAGCTCAGCTTAGAGCCCAGATAGCTCAGCTGACTAGTGAAGTAAAAAAGAAAAGCAACAACAACAATTCAAGAAATGGTAGAAATAATAACCGCTCGAAAAGCAGGAGCAATAACAGAAATAATAATAGAAAATCTAGGTCCAGAGACCGAAAGAGCAATTCTACCAGGGGTCAGACTCCAACTCCCCCTAGAAGAACATCGTCCCCCAAACCCCAGTCTCAAAACTGGGATGATAAATCCTGCTTCTTCCATAATAGATTTGGCGCAGAAGCCACCAAGTGCAACAACAGATGCCATTGGTGGGGAAAAACATATAGTAAGTCATCAAACTAGAAAGAGGGGTCGTCTATGCGGCTGAAGATCCCTCGAAAAAGTATTCACGCCGCCTGTTCATCAAGGACAGGACAAACAGGAGACGTTACCTTATAGACTCAGGTGCTGACTTGAGCATTCTGCCAGTAAATAAGAACCAAAAGGCATTTCCTCCGAAATCCTAACTCCAAACTGTGAATGGTCAAAACCTTTCAGCTTACTGAATAGAATCCAGCAAAGTAAGCATCAGTTTGCAAAGAGACATGATGTGGTCCTTCACAATTGCAGACGTCCCAACTTCGATACTGGGCGCAGATTTTCTCGCGCACTACGACCTGGTCATCGACCTCAAAAATGGAAAAATCATAGACAACAATACTGGTCTATGGGTGGAAGGCAAAACGCTAGCGTACCAACTGGACACCAACATATCCAGCTGCACTAAAGTCGACGAACAATTCCAACGGATTCTGTCAGACTATCCTGGAGTCACTCAACCATCGATTCGCAGGCATCCGACCTATAAGCATGACACCGTTCATTATATAGAAACTAAAGGACCGCCTTGCCATGCTAGAGCCTGCAGGCTACTGCCTGATAAACTCAAAGCAGCACGGGAATACTATGATCGCATAATAGGGGAAGGCATATGCCACCCCTCATAAAGCTCATGGAGTTCCCTGATCCACATGACTAAAAAAGCCAGTGGAGAGTGGCGAATTGTTGGAGACTACAGGGCCTTAAATGCCAAAACAGTTCCTGACCGCTATCCAGTCCCAAACATAATGGACTTCAAAGCGAATATGAAGGGTAAAACGATGTTCACAAAAATCGACATCAACTGGGCATTCCACCAAATTCCAATGGCTGAACAGGACATCCCAAAGACAGCGGTCATAACCCCCTTTGGTTTATTCGAATACCTTCGAATGCCGTTTGGACTCCGTAATTCTGAACAAACTTTCCAGAGATTTATCAATGGATTGTTTATGGATTTGCCGTTTGCTTATGCATATCTGGATGACATATGCATTTGCTCAGAAGGCGGTGAGCAACAGCACGAGAAGAATGTAAGAACCATCGTACAACGTATACACGCTGCTGGACTTACCATCAATGTTGGAAAAAGTTTATACAAACAGACCAAGATTGACTTTCTCGGCTATCAAGTCTCGACTGTAGGCATTTCTCCTTTGAAGACCAAGGTAGAGCCCATATTGAAATTCCCGAAACACTCAAATGTTGCAGAACTCAGACGCTTTTTGGTGATGGTGAATTTCTACAGACGTTGCATTAAAAATGCTGCAGCCGAACAAAGTAAGCTGTTTGCATTGATCAAAACAAATAAAAAGAAAGATAAGACTCCACTCGATTGGACAGAAGAAGCTGAAAAAGCCTTTGAAAATATAAAAGAAACACTGGCAAATGCAACTCTACTAGCTCACCCAGACAAAAGTCTGCCGTTATGTGTCGCAACTGATGCATCCGACTTTGCTATTGGTGCAACACTGTACCAAAAGGACAATGACAAGAAGTTACTGCTCACTTTCTTCTCCAGAAAGATATCAAAAACCGAAAAGAATTACAGCACATACGACAGGGAGTTACTGGGAATATTTGCTGCGTTGAAGCATTTCAGGCACCAATTAGAGGGTAGATGTTTCACTGTGTATACAGATCATAAACCCCTAACACATGCTTTCACGCAAAAGACAGAACCAGCTTTCCCGAGAAGAGCTCGACAATTGGACTACATAGGACAATTGACTACGGACATCCAGTATATAAGTGGAGAACTCAACACTCCAGCTGATGCTCTTAGTAGGATCGAAGCCATCTCGGTACCGTCTCAATTACCTTACGCTTAAATAGCTAAAGAACAGTTAAGGGATGCAGAATTGCAAGAACTGTTGTCGAATGTTGACACAGCTCTCAAATTGAGACAAAGGAAAATCCCTGGTACTAATGTCTTACTAACATGCGACATTAGTACAGGCAAGAATAGGCCATTCCTGCCGAGAAAGTATCGCAAATTGGCTTTCAGTAGTGTGCACAATCTATCGCACCCTGGACCAAAATGCACTGCTGGATTAGATTTGTTTGGCCTCGGATGAAGTCCGACTGCAACAAATGGGCTCACAGTTGCCTGAATTGCCAAAAGTCCAAAGTAGGAAGACACACTCGTTCGCCTCTCAAATCTTTCAAACAAACGGAGCGGTTTAAAACAATACACATAGACTTGGTGGGTCCATTACCCCGTCCCAAGGACACAGATACCTGTTAACGATGATTGATAGAGCAACCCAATGGCCAGAGGCAGTTCCTCTCTATGAGATGACAGCTCCCACGGTAGCTGCCAGGTTATACGACACCTGGATTGCCCACTATGGCGTACCTGAAGTCATCATCACGGACCAGGGTCGTCAATTCGAAAGCTCGCACTTCCAAGAGCTGTCTAAGAAGCTTGGTGCACAACACAATCACACCACAGGTTGAAATTAGCCCCAAAACGCTCGTCCAAAACATACGGACTGATGCTAATAGTTTTTTGAAACAGGCAGCTCATCATGGCCAACCAAAGATTTATGTCTCCAAACACTTGGCCACAACATCTCATGTGTTTGTTAGAGACGAGAAAATAAGATCTTCGTTGGAGAAACCATACGCCGGTCCTTATAAGGTTGTATCACGGGATGACAAGAATTTTGTGATACTAATCGCAGGTGAAGAAAAAACAATTTCAATTGACAGATTGAAACCTGCGTACCTTATAAACGACGACAGAAAAATGCTCCAAAGAGCAGTAAGGAAGATGACAGATAGGAAAATAGAAGAAGAAAAGCAGACTGCACAGTCTGATAACACACAACCACAAAAAATTGAGGACAAACCAGTCGAAAAAGGTGATAAATCACAAAAATCACCAGAAGAAAAAATAAAAATAAAGAAAACGGTGAAGTTCAGTGACGAGGTCGTCAAAATACATTACGATCCATCGGCCCCCTTATTCCCACGAAAAAGAGGCAGGCCCCTAGGTAGCAGAAAGTGAAAAAACCAGATTCCAACTCAAAAATCTGAGAGATTAGCAAGGAGAAACTAAAAATATTCACAAAAGTTAATATCCGCTGCGAAAAATACAAACACGCATAAAAATACGTACGAGAATCTGGGAATATTCGTAACAAAAGAAATTCCTCAGATAAGCAGAGAAAAAGTGCGTACAAATAAAACACGACACGAATAAACAAATCCACGTGCGATACGGAAGAAAACATCGCAACATGTTTCTATTGACAAACATACAGATAAGAAAATAGTTAATAGATCGTGACGTCACAAACGAAGAGTGCATTCCTTTGTGAAATACAAAATTCAAAATACGAAAATTCAAACATGCTTAACTCTGCTTGTACTTAACAGATTTGGACCGGAAAACTTTTCAGTTATAGAATATTTAATGCACTATTGCCTCCGAACATGTCTGAAATGAGATAACGACTTGGAATAAAGCTGCGATCGAAAATATTCTCGCAAAGTTTTTCACTCGCCTCTCTGCTGTTGACTGTGACACACCAAAATTTTTTCTACTACATTTTTTCTCTCTTTTTTCTTTTCCTCTATCCTGCCTATCTTTCCTTCCTTACAATGTCGTCCCCAACTAATACCCCATTTTCGAATCAAGATTTCCAATTTGTAGTTCCACCTGTGCCTCAGCCTGTGAAGACTAAGGCACAGATAGAACACGAAAAGGAGATCGAAAGAATCAAAAACGAGCTGCTAATGGATACGACATCGGCTGCGGACATTGTCAAGATGATGTCCGCACCCCTTCTGCCCTGATCTCACCCCCAAAATCGCCGGAGAAGACACAGAGAGTGGAGTGCCCACCCCCGGAGTCTTCAGCCCTGGAAAAATTGGTGGTGAGGAGGCAACCTCCTGCGGAAGAGGTGCAAAAACTATGCCCTCCCCCCGCCTTAAGTCTAACCTATAAACCATCGGGGAATTTGATGTATAAAAGGCCAAGACTCCTGAACCCCTCTGATCCTCGCCTCTTCCACCCTCCACACCCATACACTCGTCCGGCGCAAAATAGACCACCCAGACGTAGGGGACAACAGAGCTGGGAGACCTATCAAGCCCGTTTTAACGCTTGTAAGCAGTCTTACGAGTGTGTAGGCGCTGCGGTAGGGTCAGCCCTAGCTAAATGGGAGAAGGATCAGCAACAGCAGTAGACTCGATAAGTCCCCCAGGCACGCGATTTATCATTTTTGCGGCGCAAAAACTGGGGGGAGTAGCTGTGGGGACAATACTCGTATGAGGTAACAGGGGCTTGCACCCCTCGACAACAGTCGCCGCTCAAAGGCTGGCAATAATCGTCTTTATGACGTTAAACGAATTTACACTGGTGTGTTTGTATGTTCGTACCTGTACGTACGTACAGGTAAGATACATTGCACGGGCCGAGATCAATTACCTGATAACGATCTCGGTAATGTCACGGCCCGGTAGGAAACGCGCTGCGTCGTTTCTTATCACCTCGACAGAGGCAAGAAACAACGTAACGCATGATATAATTACGTACATGTATGTATGCGTGTGTGTCTATGTGCGTTTACCAAATCCTGTATATAAACTCTCAGAACCGGCTCAAAAATCCCCAGTGTTTGCCGAGGATTTGGCTCTCCCGTACTTAACCAAATGAAGTGGCAGAACATGCAAATACTGTTGAAGACCTTCTAGTGTGAATATCTCTCACGACAAGGTATTCCATAATCGATGTTTGTCCCTCTATCGCTAAGATATTATTGTTGATATGATATGATGATTTATCCTTTGAAAAATGTTGATCATTGCAATTCTCAATAAACTAATCAACAGTTGTTCGTGTTTTATTCGCTAATATTCACTCTAGTCATTTAAAATATTAATACGCTTGCAAAACCTAGCACCACTATTATAGTATACTATAATTAACACAATCAGGTTAGGTAACACTCATAAAATTTATCTCTGATACCTTGTAAACACTAACATACTTTTCCCACTCAAACTTCTTGTATGCGATGGAGGGCGATTGTTCATCTTCCTTGGACTTGCAAATCTTCTCTGCTTTTAATGTATTATAGTATTTAAAACTATCTTGTCATTTCTTTCTTTGGAAGCTAACCTCACTTCACTATAATACATTAAGGCATATATTCACAAACGCCACTTTAACCTCCCTTCACTTGAGCTTCATTTAAAAATGACTTTTAAGAAAATTTTGTATTCAAAACTGTGGTAACATTTTATTTTTACGTTGTAACTCTCATAAGAGATGCATGATTCTTACATTTTTAAGCACAAAATTGTGCAAAAAACAATTTTAAGTTGACATTTAAGTGAAGGAAGATTAAAGTGACATTTGTGAATATGGACCTTAGCGCCACTACTATTGTTCACTGTTACTAATACATTCAGGTTAGGTAAAATGCTTGACTTTTTGTTGAGGAGAGATGAGATATTTGGATTCGAACACAGTGAAAAACGGACATTAGATGTTAAAAGATTTATTCACTTCATTGTTACAACAACAACTGACAAACAGAAATCAACCTACATTCGATCAATGATAGAAAAGGTTTCAGATGGCAATCAGTGTTGCCACATATGAAACATAATAAGGTTACGAGTTCATTATTTTACAGGTTGTGTATGAGTTTTGTGTATTTGTGAGAGAGTGAAGGAATCATATCACAACAACCGCCTGCGATTCAAAACGGACGAACGAATAAAATGTTTTGTTTGCATAATATAATAATGTAAAACATAAATGGCTAAGATCATTAGAATCAGTCAAAATTAACAAATATACACAAAAATATATAAAATATGCAAAAAATGGTAAAAAAAAAAATTGAAATATTTAAAAGTTGTTATTGACTAGTAGTTACAATTTTGTTCAATTCAAAACATGGTTAGGTACATATATATCGTGAATAAATTTATTTTAGAATGTGTTATTGCTAACATAAGGTATACATTTGACCTTGTGTTTTATTGTCACGCCTTATTAAATATAACATATAAAATTAATTATTAAAATATACCAATTGGTCGAAGAGATCAATTTCTCATCATCGTCAGCTAGACAAAACACAAATATATATATAAGAAACGTAAAATCGTGTTTATTTGGATAGAGAAAACTATTGTTGGAATCAAAGGATTGTATGTGTAGGGGATGCTGATGTCAAAAAGATACAGAGCAACGACAGGGAACCTATTGATACAAATTATGAAGTGAAATGGTGAAAATGAAATTTATGGACCACTCGGTTTGCAATAGGCACTAAAAGACCGACGCCCATCCGCAGTCCAAAACCAAAATGAAAAAATTTTGAAGGGTTGTGTCAATGAAGACAATTAGCCAAAAAGCTGACTTACTCGGAGGATTCTCGAAACTATATTCTGATAAGTTTTCCAATCAAGAGCATTTGTTAAAACATCCGCAAGTTGATTGGGAGACCTAATGTTGTTAATGACAATTATTTTTTGTTGGAATGTTTCCAAAAGAGCATAACATTTGATCGCGAGAGACTTAGATCGCTTCTGGCCTCCCCCAGATGCAATGTGGGATGCCGATATGTTGTCCTCGTACACTTGCACTGGGTTGGTTACAGACAAAACGCTTTCCACTAATCTGCAGATCACATTTATGTCGTCAAGTGCATCATTCAATGCAATTAATTCGGCTGCAGTTAACAAAGTTGCAACCGTATGTTGCCGGTGAACAGCCCAGTTTAGTAAGTCCCCATTTAAAAAAATCATGAACCCAGTAGTGGAGCACCCTTTCTCCAGATTATTTATGTCTATGGATGAATCGTCTATGTCAGGTGCATATGACACATCGACAAATGCTTTTATCTGTGATTGGTCGGAATGAAATACTAACGCAAAATCACGAGTCGTTTTAAGGTATCTTATGATATGACGGACATAGTTTTTAATTTCACTATTAGAAGAAGTTTGGAAACGAGACAGGTAATTGACGGTGAATGCGATGTCCAGGCGGGTAAGTCTGGCTACATATAGCAAATTCCCTATCATAACCTGGAATTTGGTGTCGTCAGTTCTATTAGTAGGTTTATTTATTTTTAACCCAGTCTCCTTGGGTGTTGAAATTGGTTTACTTTCATTCATTTTGAATTTTTGGAGAATCTTATCGATGTATCTGTGTTGGGTTAAGACGATCTGCTTTTGAGCAGTGTCACGTTCTATTTCAAATCTGAAAAAAGAAAGTGTGGTTATTTTCTATTTTAAGTATGATCTCCTTTCTCATTAGGCTCCTTATTGTCACTTATTATATTATCATTTTTATTATTTCATTATCATTATTATTATTATTAGATCGTATTTCCTCATTTGTTTCACACTGTTCCTCATATATCTCTTTTTTCTTTTTTTGTTTTTGTGATTTATTACTTTTGTCTGTATCATTTAGATTTTCTCTTCTCTCGTGATTTTTGTTATCCAATTGGTTATTATTTATTATATTATTATTATTAGTTTCATCTAAAGTATTTTCGCTCTTTCTTTCATCTGTATTCACCTCACATTCCTCCTGGCTTTCCTCAATTACTTCTTCTTCTATTTCATATTCCATCCAATCATCCTGGGAATTTAGGTTTGGCATACATGCCAGTTTATTTGAATTATTATTATATGGGCATGTTTCATTTAAATCATCAGTGGATTCTATGACATTTACCAACTTTTCTGAAACTAACTCGTATTTGACCATATACACACCTCTAATTTTAGGGGCTGAAAATATTACTTCGTCCGTACCTCGGACATAATATATATGCGCTGCCGAAAAATTTTGGTCTATACCAAGCTCTCTATTTTCAGTTATTTTAATTCCAGATAAAAGATCAATATTTAATGATGGTACGTAGTGTACATTCATGAGTCTTATGATTATTTGCTTTTTTTTTTCTGAATTTTTGACTTTTATGAACATAGTACCTATGTGTGTTGCAATTAATGATGTATCCTGGATTGCACATTCCAGTTTGATTGTTTTCTCTAGCATTATAGGGTTAGACAATTTAGACTAGTCTGAAATTACGTGAGCAACTGCTCCACCATCTAACATTATTCTTTTGGTCAATGGGACATAATCCGAAGTTGATTCCTGTCCATGACCATTTGAAGTAATTAAATTAATTAAATTCCTATCCCATTTGCTTATTTCCGTTTCAGGGTTTTTATATTTAATCATCATTGACCATTGAACTTCATTTTCTTTCTTTTTTTTATTATTATTGTTGTTATTATTATTATTATTTCGTCTGTATTGGGTATTTTGTGCAGGACCATCTGGTTTATTTTGGGGTAATGTACCCTCTTTATTTGATGGACATATATTAGCCATGTGTCCTTTGCTATGACACTTAAAACATACTATTGGATTCAAATTCGGTAAAGTATTTTGATTTTAATAATTATTATATTTTTTATTTTCGTATTTATTATTATTTGAGGAAGACATCTCAGGTTCTTGATTATTATTATATTTCATTTTCCCCTGATCTGTATTTTGAATGTGGTATGGGTTTCTATCATTATTATTGAATCTATTGTAATTTCCACCATATTGAAACTTTCGATTTTTATTATTGTGGTTGGAATTACGATATTTATTATTATTATTAGTATATTTTGACTTGTTCTCGTCATATAACCTGTCTGACCTCTCGATTAACATGGCATGAAGAGTTTCTATCGTTTTTTGATCCTGATTCAAGATATTAAATTCCAAACGTGTCATGTCATAATCCATGTTAAGAGATATTAATAATTGTTCAATTTCCTCCTGTTTGTCCAAAGGTTTCCCACAATCTCTTATTTTTTGAGCTGATCTTGAAAAAAGATCTAAATAGCTACGCATGTTTCCCTTACTATAAAATTTTAACTTTTGAAAGGCCTGTTTGGCATTGATATACGTAACTGCATGCTGCTCTTATATCGCTCATCTAGTACTTTTAATATTTGATTAATCGTTCTCAAATCTTTTACCCTCTCAATGAGTTCATTATTAAGTCCCTGATAGATCATTGCTTTTCCTTTTTCCTGATTTCTGAAATAAGGCATACAGTTTGCTGGACTAGCATTACCAGGATCTGGATTCAAAAAAATGTTAAGTTCTAGGCCCAAAAACAAAGTTTCAGTCTCAATGTCTTGCATAATGGGATATAGTCCCTCAGCATACAAAGTCGATATCATAGTGGTTCTCCACGCATCATAATTTCTCCCATCAAAGACTTTCTTAGTGTCAAAACGTGACATTGTCTTTAATTAATTTTAAAATCAGTTGAGAAAACAAAAAAAAACAGAATTAAAGGAAGTAGACCCTACCTCAGAAACATGAGAACTTAAATCTAAGGGTAACACGGTCTTAGCCACTCGATAATGCAAATCACAGTCTCAACCGCGCGATGGGAAATGCAAATTATAATATCAAGTACAAAAAATTCAAAAATTCACACAATATAATAAAATAATTTTATATGATATTACTTCCAGCTGACGATGAAATGATCTCTTCGCCGTTGTGTTGATGAATTAATTAATTATTTTCGATTGAATTCTACTTGCCAGAAATTATTCAAGGTCGATCCTTTAATGTAGGAATGAATCTTCCAGAAAAATATATTATAAAATCTGTTAATCAGGTTTGAACATAAGAATTAATAACTTGGTAAATTACCTTTTATCAGATTGTATGAAATTATTAAGTACAATAAATTTTATCTGTTGGCCTTCAACAATTGAATGCAATATTATTGTATTTGAGCAAGAAAAATTTGTCACTAAAGATTATGTTGCCTTTTTGAATTTTGACTATTGTTGATTTCAATACAATGAATTCAACAAAATTTTTCTCAAATTTTACCATTCAGGACAAATGAGATAAAATTTGAGAGGGATACCCAAAGTACCTTTCAGGTTTCTACTTTTCTAATCTCTTGTCACTGATTTTTCATGAAAAAATGATCCAAAATTACAAATTTTACCAGGTATTTTGCTGTCTTTTAGACAAAAATGGACAGGCATCAATGAACCCAAAATTACAAATTTTAACTCGTATTTCAGGATCTTTTACACGAAAACGGACATCAATGAACTCAAAATAACAAATTTTAATACGTATTTTGCAATCTTTTACACAAAAACTGTGGTATGCCAAGTGGGGTGACCTCATGTCACCACAACCCAAACCACATGGCACACACAAAATCACACCAAAACTTACCAAATGTAACACATACAATACAAACAACGTAACTTACCAGTAGTCGAATTTGTTCAGATCATGCAGTATGTGGATAGACAGCCATAATTCGGACTTGTATCACCAAAACCTCCGTTTTTAGCAAATATGTTGGGATTCTAAATTAGGAACGGGAAACGGCTATCTATCAGAAATAATTCACCTCATCATTGGAAACACGTCCTCAATCAAATCATAGCTCTCATCCCAAAATATACCCTCATTACCTCTTTAGCAGATGAACATGACAATAAATAAAAAGTTCATGTTCAGATCAAAAACCGGCGTATAATAAAATAAAAAACATATATACAATAAAATAATATTAACATACCATGATACGCCGTTAGATACAATTTGGAGAAATAAAATCTTCTTCACCGGACATCAAGTGAAAACGTGGACATCGTAAGATTTGACAAAGAACAAAGTTATCGCGATAAAGCGGCAAGAACGAGAGATAGCATAAGAGACAGAAATAAGAGTGTAGTGTCGTCTACATTTGAATGAGACGAAGAAAACTTCAACTCAATCAAAGGTAGGGGAAATTAACAGGCTGATAAATTTCCTCCACTTTCTTATCGAGATAAGAAAGAGGAGAAATCAATCAGCCTTCGAAAAACATATTAAACTTGGTGAAAACCCACCGTGGTAGGTTTTCATCGTGTATCCGGACCGGAATATCAAAGTATACTACAAAACGGACATCAATAAACAAAATAACAGTTAATTAATTAAATTTTATCACTTATCTTTTATTTTATATTGATGTTTTCTGCGTTTTTCCGCACTTTTTACCACTTTTTATCTCATTCTCGGATCTTTTACTTCGCCAATACCTTATCAATTGACTTGACTCTGACTTTTACAAACTTTATTCTCGCCGAAATACCGCAATTACAACTCCCAATCACCTTTAATTTGATATCCTGTTCCCAAACCACAGGATTATTTTAAATTTTATCGGCTCTTTTACCAGATTTTTGACCTTGATGACTCCACTAGCATCGAATAATTTTACATCATTTTTACTGAAATTTCGATCAATACATTTTAACGATTCTTTTAATCACTTTTATACGATTTACTTTTACCTTTATAGCACAATTTTAGTTTTTCAATTTTAATTTTTAACAATCACAAATTTGTGACAAATTTTACTAGGCGCTAAGCCTTATCATTTTACTTTAACTTTTACAAAAGCACTTTTATTTTAATTACGCACAAAAACACATTCTAATTACTTTTAGCACTGTGCAATCCCAAGCTCTGGCTACCATGTTGAGGAGAGATGAGATCTTTGGAATCAAACACAGTGAAAAACGGACATTAGATGTTAAAAGATTTATTCACTTCATTGTTACAACAACAACTAATGAACGGAAATCAACCTACGATCAGTGATAGAAAAGGTTTCAGATGGTAATCAGTGTTGCCACATATGAAACATTATAAGGTTACGAGTTCATTATTTTACAGGTTGTGTATGAGTTTTACGTATTCGTGAGGGAGTGAAAGAATCGTATCACAACACAAGTTGATGACTAATGACGCTTGACACGGGTAACACCGGTTTTAGCAGTCCTAATTTTTCTGGCAGTAGAACAGACCTAAATACTTTTAGCACGTTATCAATTCAACCCTTATCAGTTATCACTTCGAAATTCAAAGTTTAGTCAAGCATCAAGCTTGAGTTTGGTGTAGTCAGTTGAGTTTCATTCGTAAATGTTTTTTTTCTTAGTTCTGATTTCTGATTTGCGTTTAAGATTTCCGCCTTAGAGAAAATGTGTTATTCAGGAATACTGCCATGATAATGATGAACTTTTTTCCATAATATCACTCCAAAATGACCGCACTGCAAAAACATACTTTTAACTTAGCTGCTGCAATAGTTACTTTTCGTAATATAAGAGATTCACTTTCCCATCTGAAAATAACTCCTGTTCAAAAGGTATTGTATTGATTCTTGTGTATTTTTTCGTATATATTTTTTGGTATCTATTTGGAAGGATGCGTTTCTCAGTATCAACTTTTAATACTCGCAGTAGAATTTGCTCAAATTTTTTTTTTTTTAAATATACCATATTATTGAACAAGAAATTCCATAATTTTTTTTCTCTTTTCTATAGACCGCGGCCGTTTCTGTTACTTTGGGTATTTTTTTGCTTGGTATTGTTGCGCGGTATCTTCGTAGAAGAAAACGTAGTCCCCCAAAGTCGAATGGGTTTATTCGATCAGGAGTAAGACCATCAGCGTTGAAAGAGTTTCATATGCAAGAAGGTGAGATAGCAGTTGTCAGCCTGTCGAATGATAGCTTACTTTTATTTCACTTCCTATTATTTAATGAAAATATTTTCAGATGTAGATTCAAGACCTAGAAGTCCAAGTATCAGATCGATCAGACGGCAAGGATCTGTATTATCTGGGGTTTCTTCATCATCTGAAGCTGGCAAATCAGAATTTCGAAAACATACGTTCCAGGAGTCAAATTCTTCGTCTACTCCGCAGCAATTGGGAGTTATGGGTAAGTAATTTACAGTCGTGTTTCATCAGCATGATAAGAAAGCAAACATTCATTGTTGAAATTAGTTTCTATGTATTGTTTATCTTCCATTCATCCACTTTCTACAATTGACCATTGATTTCTGAACGATTTATTTGATTCAGTTGAATCAGTATCGCCCATAATCATACAAATTTATTAGTATTTATTCCAGTTAAGGGAAAAATATTTTTATAGTCGACAAGAGATAGTTAAAATTTTATATTTAATGAGTTTCCTTTTTAAGTTTGGACAAACTTTTCGTTGTTAAGACGTCGTTGATCTTCATTACTTTCAAAAATCTTCGAAAAAATAGTTTCTTAACTTGTATTATAAATCTTCATTGGTTTGAGGAATGTGAATGCTGAAAAAATGTGAGTGCTGAAAAATGTGAGTGCTATTTTCTTCCAAATTTTTAGTATTCTTCTCGAAAGGTGTTCTTCATCCAAAAATTTGGACGTTAATTTGAGAAGAAAAAAAATCCCTATAGCTCTGCCGACGTTCTCTATTCTTCTATTCATTTTATTTTTGTTGGTTGAGAACTTCCACTTTTTTTACATTAGCTGGGTTCGATATGGCAACAACGTGCTAGGTATACTAAAAATTATAGTTTGGATGTTTTAGTCAGTTTCTGAAAGTCTGTTCTCAGTTCGACCGTCATGTTTTTACGTCATGTTTTTTATTCTATGTTCTGTGAATTGAAAACTCAAAAATTAATTTCTCAAATATAGAACATTTTATTTAGCATGGGGATTGAGATACTAACGCGCTCATTTGGTTTCCCCTATGTATTCAATGGGAGTATTCAACGTTTCAACGTATGAATAAAATTTCTGGTTCGAAAAAGGAATTATTTTCGAGTAGTTTTAGAGGAGGCTCGACTATATTAGATCTTTCCGATGTAAAATTTATTTTTATTCACCATCAGTTAATAAGTGAGAAAACTAAATATACGTGGGTTTTTTTCATTTTTTCTTTCTCGAAATTGTATGTTATTGTGACAAAAATATTCAAAATGAGATGTGTGAAAAACTGAAACTGTTTTACCTACCAAAATATCTCAAATTTACCCACAATTCTATCCTGTATTTACTTTTCTTTTTGTTTCTCCTGAAAAGCTGTTCCTTACGATTCATTACCCCAACGAATTTGGAATTGACAACTCGATTTCGAATTTGCATCGAGAATTTTGTGCTGTTTTGGCGAAAATATTCCAAGTGAGATGTGCGAAAAACTGAAAACTGTTTTACCTACCAAAAATATACAAGATTTAACTATAATCCTATTTACCTCAAATTATTTTGAATAAAAAACGAGTTCGATGTTTCATCCAGTAGTTGCATGTCTTAAAAAGTCCTGTAGCTTATATTATCTTTTTTTTTATCAATTCCTACAATTCAATTGAAATTTCTAATTTAGGAAAATATAACTATCGCATTCAGTGCAGTGGCGGAACCTGAGGGCAGGACTTGTAGAAAAGCGCCGACCCTGAGTCGTAGATCACGAATATATAGGTCACTCAAATTCTTCTGTACACTTTATATATATATATATATTTCCACTTTTTGCTTATTTTAGCACTTTTTGGGAGTCTGTGGAGCCTCTGCTGTTTGACCTATGGCACTGAAATTTGAGGTAGTGTTAGAAGCTTTCATGGGCTACTCGCTCGTGTTGAAATTTTTAAAATTTATCCGCTAGTTTCGGAAGAAGGGGTTCTCAAAGTGTTACAAACCACCATGTTGTCATCACAATAACTCCCGCGAATTTGAAGTTTTTGGCTTGAAATTTTTATGGCAGTTGGAGACTATCACGGACTGGTTTTGTATTGAATTTGAATAAAATTGGTCAGCTGGTTTTCGAATGGCAGCCATTACAAAATTTGACATTTTTAGAAAATACTTTCTTATCGCGGTTGATGCGCGGCAAAGATATTTTGTTTCTACATTACTTTTTAAATATCTTTTGAAAAATATTTATACATCTCTTTTTACATCTGTTTGAATAGTTTTTGATTCTATCAAAACTTTTAGCTTTTTTTTTCAAAATTGTTTTACATTAACATCTGTGTCAGCATTTAGTCTGTTCAGTACTACTCATGAATTAAATATCAGCCCTTTAGAATAATTGCGTCTTAGCCTCATTGATGTAACTTTTGGTAATCCATATAGCTAAACCGATTGGCCAGTTTTCATTATACACGATACCAGTTTTTATTAAGTTCAGAAGCAACTATTTCTCAAATTTTAACACTGTCGAATGATAATTATGTTTATCCCCATGGGTGAAACTTTTGTTAACCCCCACAGCTCAATCGCTTGACCGATTCTCATCGAACTGTATATAAATTTTAATTAGATTTAGAACCAACTACTAACTGAATTTCAACTCTATTTAATGTTAAATAGGCGTTAACCCCATTGGTTGAACTTTCGTCAACCCAATTGCTATAGTATACAAATTTCTGATTCTTAACCGAATTTAAAAAAAAGGAGGAGTTTATCAATTCGATCCGTATACATGTTCTATGTTCGTTCCACCATAACTTCTCAACTTCGGCACCGATTTTAATGAAATTTTTTCTAAGTGAGAGAATGATCCTATGGTAATTCTATTAATTGTTTTTTAGAATCGATGAAGTAGTTTACTAAGCCAAAATTCATCACACTCCCGACCTCACTCCGCTAACTCAGACAATCTTAAAGGGCAGGTTTGAAAACCTGCTAAAGTATTTAATCATTGAAATTTGTTTTTTTTTTTTTTGTTTCTCCTTTCTATTTGAGCGAATTTCTGTGATTGTTGGCTCTATTGAAAACAAATTCCATTCCATCTGCTTGAAAGTAGCATATTGTTGTATGTATTTTGTTCGCTTATTTTAGATTTTTATTGGAAAAAGAAGTTATTAATTTTTAGTAAAATAAATACATAAACTATACGTAAATAAAAAAAAAAAAAAAGAAAAAAAAAGAAAACGATTTTTTTTTTATAACACTTTGTGGTGACAAATCAAATAAGCATCTATGTACAAAAAAAAGAAGAAAAAAGGTATATCTTACACTTTTTTCACTTTATTGACTTAAAAATTCAAAATTTTTCACAGTCTTTTTTTTTAATAACTTATGTAATAATTAACAGTGATTACAATTTTTACAGTAACTAATTAACGATTAAAGGCAAGATTTAAAATCAACGGGTACTTTTCTCGTATAATATTTCACGTATAATTACCTCCTTTTACTCACTGGTCTCTTCATTATTTTCTTAATCTCGGTTTTTTTTATTACAGATCCTTTATTTATTAACTTAGTCCTTCTATGTTGTTTATTCAAATCACGAAAACTAATATTCTATTTTTTCCTGTAATTGTTGCATAATCAAAGGGATATTTTTAAATCCACAGACCATTCTTGAATATCCCAACTATTATATGAAAATTTGTTTTTTGTGCCTGTAGTTCGGAATTAAATTAAGGGTGGTCCATTCTAAACAACGAAAAATTAATAAAAATAATGATAATAACGTTTTTTGTTATTTACATGATAGGAACTCTGTAGAAAAAAAATGTTGTCTGATTTTGTATAAAACAAGAAATATGCGATCATAGTTTTTAAACAAGCGGATGTAAATTGTCTCTGGCGTGAGTATATTAGGTTCAACATCCGACTCAATTAAAAAAAATTAAAAACTGAATTAAGATTTTTTTAGAATTTTAAATGATTAATTCTGCATTAATTTTAATCAAATCGGCCTAAATACTTATCTAAAATGGGCGGAACAAAAAAAAAAAAAGTCCTCCGTTGTATCTAAAATTTTTTAAAACTCATGAAATTTTTTCCAGTTTTTGCGATTGAAATTGAGGAATTTTACTCACGATTTTATTTGAACACCAAATGTACTCGATATATTGAATCAGTGTACAAGACAAAATCAATACAATAAAAATTATTCATTTAGTGTGAAAAACAAAACACGACCAATAAGAAAATACACACTCTCTACAATTAGGTATTCATTTAACATTTTTTGTACGCTACTTGAGGATGGAAACAATACGAGAGAAAGAAAACAAATATACAACTAGAAATAAAACAAACGGTACAACAAAAATAAAATAATAAATGCTTAAGCGCTTAATAATGTTTTTGGTAATGATTTTCCTCCTTATATTCCCATCTTTTTAAATTGTATAAATTATCGAACTGGCAATTCACGTAAATGACATACATCGAATTATTGTAGTAAATAATAACGAACATACAAAACACAAATATGAAATAAAGGCGATGCTTCCTGAACCTTCTTTATCAGGTTCATTCTTCTTCTTTAAGAGCAAGGCATCACTGCCATCACTCATCACATTATCATCACGCACTGGTAACGTGGAGCTGTCATTCTTATTCTGAGATGTAATATCATGCACTGCTGTTCCTTCTGCCTCTAAAGACGCCCCTGTGGTGGTTGTGGCCGTCGTTGTTGATGTATTTTCAGTGGTTGTTGTTCTGGTGGTGGTGGTCGTCGTGGTGGTTGGTACCAGCGAATTATTATGCAGATAATATATGGGCCCGAAAACTGGTTCTATGTCCACGAGAGCGGTTCTCAACCAGTTTCCTTGGACTGTTCGGTTCATCGTATGGCTGTCTTCGAACACAGACAGTAGCGAACCAGTATAGGGTACCTCAACCTCGAACAGATTTGCTTGCAGAACAACCTGCACTGCAGTTCCTGCTTCTAGATCAGCATCGACACTAAAATAAGTAATTAACAGAAACAAAAATTATTTGGAACTTGTCAGAAATTCCAAGTTTTTTTTGTTCAAAGTCGCACCAAAGCCAGAAAAGTAAAATAAAAAAAAAATAAGGTTCTCGCACCAAAAACAAATAAAATCGTTCCATTTTACAAAACTTTTTTCGGACATGAAAAGGGGCGGACGTAAATCTGAAACCATTTTCGGTTATAACTCTGTCCATAAGAAATGGCTGCCAGCCACCATAAATACCTTTGAATACCGTCGCGAATTTCTTCTTTTTGTATACCCCATTTAATGCTTTCATCTTCGGAATTGTTCGGAAAGAATATTCTGGTACTAAGTCCGCGTAACATTGCTTTGACTGGGCTCCAACTGGAATTATACTGCCACTGATACGTAATTACAGATTCCACTTTCATTGGACTTTGGAGATCATTGCGCAGAGTTACTTCCCCCAGCTTCAATACCGTTCTGCATATCACTTTTTCACGTGCGGTTGTTAATTTGGTTATTGTCAGTTCGTACTGATCTGGTTCTATCTCTGTCAGCACTTGCCCTTTCTCGATGTCGTTCATTACTTCATTTCTCTGCAAAGAATGATAATATTTCAGGTATTAACATTTTCTAGATCCGCAAGTAAAGCAGCGTAATTAAATGAGTTTCATGTTTTTGATTTTTTTTTTTTTTTACTTTCAGAAAATACATTAAAATTTGATCATTTTTATGTAAAAATTTTAGCCTTTTCACTCTGAAATGCTCTTTAATCTAATCAGGCTAAAGACAGACGATGAAACGCAGTGTTTGCTGTTTAAGTTCATGTTGAACTGTTAAAGGTGGCAAAATTTATTCAATAAGTTAAAAAACATCATAATTAATAAGTATGAGCTGCTTTTTAATATGAAAAAATTTTTACGGTATCATCATTTCATTAGAAAAATTTTATTCCAAGTATTTTTTTGAATATGTGCGCGAAACCGCGAATAATACTTGCGAAGGTAACGATCTGTCGTTCGTATTTAAAAATTTATAGAGGATTGAAAATTATTGAGATGGGAGAAAAATTAATGAAAACTAGAAAAATATAATTTTGGAAATTAGCAAGGCCCATTTACTGTTAAAATAGTCCATAAAAAGTTTTTTTATACATCTGGAAATGCATGATTTTTCACTCACTTTAGCTCAAATCTAACTTACAAATATCAGAAATGGTAATATTGTTAAAATATTAAATTACTGTAAGCTCCTAAATTTTTCAGTTGAAATTTGTCTTCGATTAGTCCGCATAAGCGTATGAAATTAATTAAATATATTTTTACTGTGTATCTTAAAAGTTGAGGAAAGTTTGCTCAAAAATATTGGATTTTTTCAGAGGCAGAGCCAAGATGAAAATTCTGCGAGAGAGCCAGTTCCCATTAATAAAAAAAAAAAAGAAGAAAATGAGTAGAATTCTTGTTTTTCATTTTTTAACTGTACATATTTTTTCGAATCTCTCCTGAAGGAATTCACCAGGTTTTCGAGAGGCTGAGCTCCTAATGTAAAAATTAGAAAATCCTAAGTTAGTAATGATCATATACAAAAAAATTAGGGAAATAATTTTCTAATTTGTTCAAGATGTTATATGTATTGAGAATTACGAGTCCTGTCCAATGAATTCGACGAAAAATAACAGCATTATACCAACGACGTTTTTTTAAAAAAAATGAGAATTAAAACTCTGACCCAGCAGCAATTCCGTTAGAAAAAGTAGATTTTCAAAGATTTAGTTGCTAAAAAGTTAGTAATAGATCATAATTGATGATTATATCATTTTTTATAATTGTTGACCTATAATTAAACATTTCAAAACCATTACCTCTTTTAAAATCAAAACAAAAATGGATTTTGTGGAAGTACCATTTGGCTGATCCTCAACAAAATTGGTAGCATGTTACAATAAACTGATTATTTTTAGGTATAGTGTGATTTTACCAGTACATTACAAGAATTCTAGTGTTTCTAGTTTTCACCTAATTTCAAGTGGACCCATGATTAGCTTGTATTTTTCTTCCTTTTTTTGGACTAGTTCCATCTGAGAAGGGAGAAAAATACAAGCTAATCAGAAAGCTCCGCAATCATCATGTGGGTATAAAATGTGATAATTCTCGTAATTCTTGAATTTCAAAAAGTTAGGTTTCAAGTTGACAACATACAGGGAAATCTGTTTCTGTTCTTAAAATGCACGTTACTCATAGACTGAAATACTTAAGAGATTGAAATTTGTAACTTGGCATGCTATCTGGGCTAGATTTTATATGTCAATAACAAAATTACATAAATAAAATTAGACTCAAGTTGTTTCAAGATTTCAAGTTTGTCTGTTTTCTGGTAAGTTTGTGAAATTGTGGGTAAGAAAATGTGTAGCCCACTTGGTTTTTGATTGTGGTGTGTAACCACCATGGTTGGCAGGCCACTATTTTTTTGAAAATTTTGTAGTAATTTGTTCAAAATTAAGCAATTTACAACCAAAATAAAATCAAAACAAAAATACTGTTATCAGAAATACATCCTCATAAAAATTAAAATAACTTATTATAATAGATTACACTAAACATTTGTTCCGAATTTCGTAGCTGTTGGTCCAAAATTAAGCATTTTAAGGTCAATGTAAAGACAAAAATAATGGTATCAGAAGTACCATCCGGCCATCTGTACCAAAATCAATAGGTCATCGGATAAAAATTGCAACCTTTACCTTGGTGAGAAGAAAATGCTGTGTACGTATATATGATTGCATTTATAATTATGTATGCCAACCGCATTAGTGTTGTTTTCTCTCATACGTCTTAAGATTTATGAATGAGCGAAGTGATTTTTTTTCTTCATCCTTATTGCGCTTGGTGTGGTATAAGCCCTTAAAGTTGGAGTGGGCATGTTTTTCATTTCATGATCTTACAAAAATTTTGGCACCAATAACTCAAATTCACACACACACACACACACACACACACACACACACATATATATATATATATATATATATATATATATATACACACAAACATGCATTAAAATTTTGGCACCAATTAATAACTCAAATTCATATATATATATAAAAGTCGATTTTCTGTTCCCACTGTACAGGTCGTAATTTTTGTCCGATAAACACAAAATTTGGTACGAACATTTTTACTGATCCAAGGATCAAATCGACTGATTTTACTGCAGATTGGCCAGACGGTACTTCCAGTACCACAATTTTTGTTTTTATTTTGGCTATTAAATACTCAATTTTGCAACAATAACCACGAAATTCATTCTTCAAACAAAAACCAATTCAATATCTTATAGGGAAAAAAAGATATTGAGATGTATATAAAAGTACATTTGACTCTTTGAACACCCTTAGAAGCGGAATTTTACAAAATCCTCTCTCAGTAAACATCTACGACGTATTAAGAGTATACCTTGAAAATTTCAGGTCAATAGGTTTGGTAGTTTTAGCTAGTCACTGATGAGTAAATGAGTCAATCAGTCGGGGTTTCTTTCTATATACATATAATTATTCTATAGTTTGTCCAATGAAAGTTGATCTCTGAGACCAAATGGAATCCTCCACAACTTTACAATTTTATTTTGATTATAAGTGCATCATTCCCTCATATCTCGAAGTTCTGAATAAATTATGTGAAAATTAAAAAAAAAAAAAAAATTCAAAATAAATTGTTATTTGGAAATGTTGGTTCTGAGCACAAGAATCATTTTTTATTGGATGGACTATATCCATTGGGCCAGGCTTTGCATAAGTGAAAAATTTTCGAGAGTGAAAGAAAATCTCAGCCACATGTATTTGTACCAAATTGTACAACAGAAACACCAAAATTAAAGGACAAAAAAATGAAACAGAATAATTAACAAATTTGGAGCCACCTTGTTTGCAACTGATACACCACATAGTCACACAATATACCTGAAAAATCTTATTTTCAAAATAACTCAAATTTTTCCAATAGATTTTTAAATTCTTTAATTTTAAATCAGTAAATGATCAGGACAATTAATTTAGTAAAAGATTCATTTAAATTGGTTCAGTGGTTCTGGAGTCAGCTAAAGACAAAAAAACTGTTTCATTCTTAAAAAATATAAGTCCTGAAGTGGAGCTTTAGCTTGTACCGACCACAGAGTATTAAATATAATAGAGAACGCATGAGAGATAAAAAACGGCACCACTTCTGAGAAAAGGTATCCCTATTCCTAAGAATTGGTACAATTTTTGTTTCATTTTAATCTATGAAAATTGGTTTGATAAGGTTTCTGTATTATCAGTTATATTTATTCGTTCATTTAATTCAATTATTTGAAGAAAAAAAATTCTTGTCACTATTAATGGGCCCAAATATGTGTGAACAAATTTGAATTTGATACTGAAAGTATGGGGACAGCTCTTCGAAAGTGGTGCAATTTTTTGTAACAGCTTTTAGACGGGCATACGTCCTCTATTATATTCAATCCTTTATGGTGCCGACTTAAGACTTTTGCTGGCATAGATGTGGTAACACTGTTTAATTCGTTATTTGGTGGAACTAATGAAAAACTTTGTTAGTTGGAGCATGCGCATTTAATTTCGCAAAATAATAAAGAGAAATTTTAGCCGAATGAATTTCTCCCCTTTATGTTTATTATAATAATACTATATTCATAAATAAAAATATAGGTACTGACTAGTTGTATGAATTTTGAGTGTTTGGTGCCAAAATTTTTCTTAAGTCATGAAATAAAAAACATACCGACCTTCACTCTCGGGTCATTCCATGAGACCAAGATTAATAAGTAGATTTTCATAGAAAACCTACTTAAAAAATGAGAAAAATCGTTCTGTTATTTGGTTTAATTTTAGTGCAACATCAACGAGCCAAATCCAAGTTAACATTTTTTTCTCAACCAGTAGCATGAAACATGTCCAAATAATTTTACTCAAAATATTAATATCAAAATTGTCTTTTCCTTTTTTCTATTGGGATAGAAGTAAAATTTTCTTCCCCCTTTTTTGGCGAATTGAAAAAAATTGAAACCCGAATTGATTTTTTTTCTTTTGAACTTTCATCAGTTTTTCTTCCATTAGCAGTGTAAGTATAACAGTACGTGTGAATGCCAATTTTTCATCTCCACTTACTAATACTCTCCTCTTTCTCTCTTACTTTTAAGATAATAAACATACGTACTTCATTAACGACACTCATTTTTCCAAATACTCCTTCTCGTGGATCAATTTTACCAATCCAGTGAGTTCTACCGATGGCAACTTTTTCGCTATAGACAGTCAAATTTCTGGAGACAGCGTGCGCAATAAAGTAGTCGCCTGCAGACACCGCTTTCTGAGGAATGTCGATATTCCATGACCAATCCTTCCACACGAGACGCGCTGCTTGGTCCACATTTTGCAACACCTCGTACTGATCTTTCTGGTAGACTTTTTGAAGTAGCGATACGATACATACTCGACTTTGATAATTCAGAGTACCCGGTATCCAGTTGCCATTAATACGAGTTCTACAAATGTGTATTTTGATTTCCTTGAGTTGCGATGGATCAGTTATGTTCATGCGAGATGAATCCCTTATTTCGCTGGCGCCTGTTAACACACGAATAGAGTGGCAATTTAGTAACGTCAACTAAAGCGAAAGTAGCAGGCTACTTTTTGTTCAGTAATCCGTTCCAAAGTTGGTAGTTTGAACTTTACGTGAGACCACGATGGTCAGATTTACTCATGCTTTTAAACATTTGAAAAAATTCCATTAGCTGATTTAAAAGTTTGCAAATTTTGTACCATGTTGCAGGAAACAGTTATTTTTTCTGACTCATTTATGTCATCACGACGTGCTTATATTCCATTGCTCTTTGTGGCTTTTCTTTTTTTTCAGTTCGAATTTTTCATCCAAAATATAGTTATCAATTTTCATAGCGCCTATAATACTAAGTCCAGACCCAACTTCTACCAAAGCATTTTTAATTGGAAATCACCAGTTCTGTAAAAACTATTCATAAATTCTTCAAAAAAATTGGAAGAACTAAGTTTCTTCAGAGGTTTTCAAAATTATACTTCAAATGAATTTGCTTCGCGATAGTACATTATTGTAACTTTTACGTTTATTGTAGTAAAGAATGGTATCCGTTCATATTTAATTACTTATTATTCATTGATTGCTTTTAAATCAGACGATAAAAGGAAAGAATTCACCGGAAGCTTCGTCATCCGGGACCCCTCTGACTTTCTCAGCCCGCGATTTCCTCTTGACCCTCAACTTCACCAGTGGAGATCTGCTCCAAGACCTCCCTCACTGATTGCAGCTTATTACACATGTAGACAAATTTAAGACCTAAAATACATTTCCAGGAGGTGGGGAGCATCATTCTTTCATGGCCAGAGTACTTCTTCCCAAGGATTTCTGCTCCCTGGATCCTGTCGTTCCACAAACGTAAAGCGGACTTCATCTCTAAATCACATGCCCTCACAGCGCTCTCTTCTGCGGGATGAGGCGTGAGGTGCTGTTCAGCGAGCGGTAATACTTATTGTTCTCCGCATGTATGCACTCAAGTGTTAAAGCATTTTGACCTCTTCCCCTTCCACCTAGTCTCCAAAAATTTAATAACAGTTACAAATTTTACATGATTTTCCATCGAATATTATTACGGGTCCATTTAACCTATAGAGAAGTCCAGAACAAGGGGGTCTAGCTCTAGTGGCAGAAATTATAAGTGCTAAAAGGGTAATCACATACGTTCAATAACTGTTTTTTTGTACCAAACAGGCATTTATGAAAGGAAATATTTAGTGTAATAAGTGAAATTTTTGATGACTAAAATATGATTTCGTTTTATTATTATTACAAGTATGTTATAAAATTGACAGTTGTATAACAAATAATTTCAGAAGAAAGATATGGATGCTTTTTTTCTTATGGAAAATAGCATGTAAAAATATGTAAATAGTCTTCATGAACACCCTTTCAGAAGTGATAGCACTTGATACGAACTAGGGCTCCACCACCACTGGATTTCCCAATCCTCGTCTTATGTTAGTTATGTTAATACCGTACGATATGAATAGCAGATTCACCTTGAAAGAAAAAAAATGAAAACTAAGAAGAAGGAAGAAATCAACATACATTTACACCATTGCTGGATAAAGAGCTAAAGAGCTTTATTTGTGCTTTTTGGCAACTATTGTTAAAAATCTTCCTTTCAAAAAGTGTTTCACTTGATCTTCGCATGACAAAACGAATTGCTCACATTTTCTGAAAACATAATCCATACTTGCAAAGTCGCACGGTTTTGTAAAGCGTATCGAAAAATATGTTTGGTGGAGCTGAAGTCCCATCTCAGACAAAAAGAAATCATATTATTTCGATATTACATTCTTCGAAAAAAGTTTCAATTATAGTAATTGACAGAGACTGTTTTCTGAAGCAGTTGTCCGCAGAAAAAAATTCAGAACACACCCATACATCGGTTTTTTGTGATATACAATTATTTGGGAACCAGGGGCGCAATTCCACTAAATACGTTATATACGTTCAAGTCACTTACGCCCTTGAAGCAAATTTTTAACTTAGCGTATGATCATGAGAAATTCTTACGTGACTTGAACGACGTAAACATTTGGTGAAATTGCATCCCAGAAATCAGACTTTGATCTTTGAATTTAGAGGCAAAAATAAACTTACCAATTGGAAGATATTCAACAGACCCGATGACAGCGTCTCTCAAAATTGTGTCGCTACTCGCAGTTACCCATTTTAGAGTGCTTGAAGTGACTTTTTGTAAATTTGCTTTCAGCAGAACACTATTATCCGCTGTTACAGTGCCCCAGGACAACAGCAGAACGATTAATTTCATCCGAGTTTCCATTACTGCAAACAAAAAATGAGAAAAATTTGAAAAATTATGAAAAAATTGAAGTGAGGAAGAAATAGTTCCCTCATATAATTAAACTATATTTTTCATAATTGGCGTAAATGTCGACTCGGAGAAGCTTGGTTCATTCGAGGGAGGAGGGAAATGTCGTCACCATCGAAAGGGGTCAACGTAAAAAACAAAATAAAATTGTACTTCAATTGATTGATGGCGTAATTGGCGTTCGCCGTCCAACAGGACCAATTTTTACCGTTCTAATCTATGCGGATTGCATTTATTCAAAGTATTCGTTTTATTTGACTACTTTAAGCGAGATGCGTGCCGAGCACGCATCTCCAATCGACTTGATTTTATTCTTACATAGGTAAGTACGTTGTACAATAAACTATTGGAGTGAAGATGAAAAGAGGGAAAAGGAGGAGTGAACACACATCAAATAAAATCCATTGTAGGTAATGTACGATTGAGTCAGGGATTACACCTTTTGTGTAAATGCCAAAATATGCGATAAATTTATAATTATTTGAAGTATATTATTATTATTATTATTATTATTATTATTAAATTATTCTTATTTTTTTAATTACACCTCAATCGACGTTTTTTCTTCAATCTTTTTCATCTTCGGACTTCCTCTTCAGTCGCAAAAATAGGCTTTTTGTTCATTCGCCTCGCACTCGTTGAACTCGGAGAATTCCATTGCTTGGCAGCCTCCTCGCTAAACATTTCAAAATCAAAAGAAATTTCCCGCTTAGCCTTACCCCCTTACACTAATCACATCTGTAAATTAAAATTTTCGCACTTTTGGTAACACTGAATTCTTGAAAACGAGATTTTTCATCGGTCTTTTGCAAAAGCAGATGCTGTACTTTTGATTCGACCACTCAAAAATCGTACCTTTATTTACGTACTTTTGAAAAAACGTTCATTGGTACCTACATCTGATCGTTAATTTTGTAATATTTTTTAACGGCTATGGATTATCTTGTAGGTTACCAGATGTTCTTATTATAGTGAACACACCTTGGCGCAAATGTCACAACGATTTCACTCTTGGGTAAGACCCTAATTGAATGAACGGTGTCACGTGGCTACTGATAGTTCGGGTATTGTTTCTTAAAGCATTTAGTTTCCTCAATACCATCTTTTCTAAAAGTTCTTTAAATTCACTTTTACCTCTGTACCAAAATCAAAATCTAAATCGGTCATTTTCTGTATCGTTTCTATACTTTTATTTCGCGTTCGGTTCAATTAGGCCCATTAATTTTTTTGGAAATACAATACAATATTCCAAAAACAGCGTCTAATTTAATTAATGCCCTTGACGGTTGCATTAGGCCTATTCCCCCTGATCTAGTTACCTCTGACAGAGTTTCCAGGAAATATGAAAAAGTGAAGAAAAACATTCACTAATGAGCTTTCATATCTTGGGGTGATGGTTGATTGCACTGATTAGAAAATTTTTCTCCTGGAACTTTTTGTTTTCATTTTGAGAAAAATTTTCATATTCAAGAGAAAGTGTGAGGGTACACAATTTTTCAACCACAATTTTTATTTTTATTTTGGCACAAACAGTTGATATAGTTTCGTTCACAGGTAGATAGCTTTTAGGCGTAACTTGAGAAGATTAGGACTTGATTAATTGTGCTAAAATTATTTTTAAATGGAGAGGGAATAAAATTATTACTTACATCTTTAGTATAGTCTCAAGAATTGTTGTTAGGTAGACATTCATAATTTAGCTCGATTTCATCGGTTTTTGACTTGGTTACCCATTTAAATTTACATCAAGTCTGAATGAACTGTCGATGGAAACGTTCGCACCTCGATCGCTTCTTCATTATTTGAATACAATTTCTTCATTTAATTAAACGTGCACACAGTCTATTTCTACTATTTTGTTCTTACTTTGCTCCATAAAAATTATAGGCTTCGTTCTGGTAGTTTATTGATGGCTTTAACCATTCAAAAATCTAAACTTAATATTTTTCTAAAAACAAGAAAAACCTTATTTTAACTCACTGCCACTACACTTCAAACTGTAGTCAAATTTTATTTTCGAAGACGATAAATATTGCTTTTAATTTTCACTCGTTTGATGCTCGAAAGATGCAATAATGGCACAAGGACAAACTTATAAACTGTTAAGTATTGTTATGCATCCACAAAAGCGAAACACATTAATTTTTCCATTAGTATAGCACGTTTTAATAATTTAATGTCTAAACGAAAATTCGAATAACTTGCAAAACAAAGTGGAAATATGGAAACGTCATTGCCTATACTCTATAGAAAAATCAGACTCCGTGAAGAAGTTCTCCTCATGCGCACGCTTTTTTTTCTGTTAATAACTAAGTATGGTATATGAATATTATTTTCGATGGAAATCGCTGCCATTTCGGCCGAATAAAACGATTAGGAATTTGAAGGGAGAGGAGAAAAAAAAATTAGCATTCGCTGAAACAAAAAACAACTGTTCGAAATATAGGTGAATTTAAACGATTTTTATTTCAATTTCAACTTTTGCATTCATTTGAGTGAAGACTGATTCAGGTTCATCTAAAACATGTACCTAACTATTGAAGAAAAAGTTATCTCCATCGCTTAGATGAAAAATATTCTCTTTTCTTCGTCGTCCTCTCATAACTGATACATATAAATAAATTTGCTAATCCTTCCTATCATAATTTCTCTTTCTGAATCGCGTGCTAACCAATTTCTACAACCGGTTTGAAAGAATTTTAATTTGAATTCTTCGCAAAGAAGTAACGAATCGATCGCATTTAAGAAAAGGAAAAAAAAATAAAATTCAAGCCTTCATTATTGAATGAATTTTTTGCGTATTTATATTTTGTAAAAATAAAAGTCTATATTTTATCTTGAAATTTTACGTTTTTCTGTTGCCAATTCTTTCACCATGTACATCATGTAAATATTTTGGTAAACGTGATAAAACTCATAACTAACGCGCCACAAAAATAATTCAATAATTTTCAAAGATTTAGCAAAATTTTTATTGACGATATTTTGTTTTGTGCGTCTTTTTTTTTTTATTTCGGATGATTAACTTTTCACGTACCGTATTCTTATTGAAAATTCAGAATCGTGGTAATCTCCTGATAAAAGACCAGTTCTTTAAATAAAAATATTTAATTATGATATCATGGTATTATTCAATTAGAATGAATCTTTCACGAATTTTTTATGAGTTCGTGAAAAGATAAATTAATTTTTTTATATTAATCGTTTTAAGAAATTGAACGAATAGGTCGCTGTTCAGCATATGTTTGACCTGATTTAATGGACGTTTCTCGATCTCGACGTCACACCGCATTGCTATTTATCGTAAATTTTACGAAATATTTTGAAATATACGAGTTAATTATTTCAAAATTTTGCTAGTCGTCATCTTCCAGCAGTTTCCTCTCAACACTTTCAGTGTGGTGGTCGTTTCGCAGATTGAAGTGTAAAAATCAAAGTCTCCAAAGTTCATTCGATTTTTCATTCCGCTAACCCAATTCTGTAAATTTTTCTGCATGGACTTTTTTATTTTACAATTGCGTTCGAAAATCGAAACTAAAGACGCCTGCATGTCTTCGCAAAGTGTCACGTAAACGTAATTCCCCCGCTCCTTATCGCCGAAACGTCGTGGCTGTTTTTCTACCAATTTTTCTCTGTTGTTAGACCTGCGCCTATTAAAAATCTGCTTTATTCTGAGGGGAAAGAATTTTTTCTTTTTTTTGCAAATGTTTGCATCAATTTTTCAAAAGAAAAAAAATTGCATGAAAAATTATTATTTTTAACATGCGTCAGCCGAAAAATATAATATACCTCTACTCTACCTCAGTATTTTGGTACTTCACTCCTTCCTCCGGATTCAACTTTTTTGTAGTTAATAATGACCAGACGGAAAGTATAATTAATTTCTCAGATCAATCCGTTATGCCTATTCCGTTTACATTAGCAACAATCCGTGAATCCGGTCTACAACGGTCAGCAGTCGGATGAAGGGGTATGTGTGTGTGTTTCTACTCGTGTCATGTTCGCACTTGGTAATGACGCTAAATTGAAAAAAAATGTTCAGAAGTTTAATTTTTAGGCGTATATATTAAACCAAACAAAAACTGCTATTGTGTTCGCTTGAAGTTTGAAATACTATTGCTCGGAAGAAGTTTCAATTTTTCGTTCACCCCAACTACCTAAGCTTTGGTTTTTCATGAAGTAAGCCTAGACCTAGTTTTGCTTATTGATTTTTGCGCTGGAATATTTTCACAAATAGACTAAATACCCACGTAAAGGAGACAAATTTTCTTTTAAAATGTTTATGTTGGGTGAAGAAAATGTTTCAAGATTAGTAAGCCAGTCCTTTATTGACTGGGTTGAGAAAACTCGATCATTGTTGAGCTAAAAGCACAGCTGTGTAGATAAAATCTACATTCAGTGAAAAGTAAATGTACGTTCTTGTAGCCAATAAAATGCATTTTCACGCCTCTTGCTTTACTTGAGTATCTATTTCTGTTCATAAGTTATGACCAAATATGCATTACGTTTCAGCCACACCCTGAATGAATTTAATAAAGTGAAGATTTTATCTCGAAAACAGCCTTGTTCCGACCATATATCATTTTAACGTTCAAAGGGCAGGAGTAAATTAAAAATTCGAATTAAAAAATAAGGAAGGTGTTCTCCAGTGAAACTTCCAACTAAACCCGAATTGCTCAAACGATGAGAATAAGTTAAATATTGCACTGACGTCCGAGTTGCTACTACGTCTGTCCGTTCCCGCAGGCGTTTTTGATTTCGTAAGGTTGATTTAGCATTTAAAATTCTCAATTTCTAGCAAATTTAAGTTGAACAACCACAACTCCCGGATGAATTTGACGTTTCATGCCCTGGACTACTCGCAGTTCATTCCATCTTCTTATCTAGGTAATACGTTTAATCGGAAAACTTAAAATTCCTATGGTTGTTGACGTCGCAAAATCGCATCCACTTAACTTGCGTGATTCCGTTACCGTGCGCCTAAACGGAAGCTTAAAAAAAAAAAAAAAAATCAAAAACGTGAACCGAAACGAAACCAACAATCATTCAAAAGGTAACTCTCTCTCCCCCCAAACAGGTTTCCTGCTCACCCGTTTCTACTAGATTGAACCTCTTTCTGCAGAAAAATTAGAGAATGTAAAAAAAAAAACTTCTCTGCTTCCCAAATAGGGGAAATGACTGTGTATTACGAGAACAGATTCCGAGATAGCGGATCTAACCTTGAATGCCAAACTCGAATTTGCCAGATTGTAATTAAAATAAACTAACCTCACCCAAACAACGATCGATCACGAATTTTAATCGACGCCACTATTATATTTATCGTGTTCCTAGCGTGAATTTCGTCCTCGGAATTTCGAAATCAGTCATAATGGACCTTAAGTGACCAACATAATACTGCAGTTTTATAATATATTATTGTATTTCATGTTAAAACCAAAAAAAAAAAAAATTAGAATCGACATAAACTAAAAAATGATGAAAGAAAGTAACGGAGTTAGGGAAAATCGAACGAAACGTTTACTCGTTAATAAAATTGCATACGTGGCTCGTGTAAGGAAGCAAATGTAGAACAGTCCTTTTTCTTATTTTCTTTTCGTCTCGCATTTTTTTCTTTTTTTCTTGGTTTGTCTAATCGATTTTGCATGCCGCTCTCGCGGAGACCACCATTTATTTTGCTATTTTCCCACCAACAAATTGTATCGGAATAAATATTTTATCGAGAAAAAATTGAAACCCTGCGGCCCTAAATTTCTCTGTGCAGTCAGCACTCGGTACTGTGGCTCAAAAATTCGATTGGAAGTACCTTTAAGTGAAATAAAGTTAAAAATTATTAAAATCTTTCGAAATACTCCTTCGAATTGTTTTCAGAGAATTATTAATTGACTTGGATTTTAGGTGTAAGCTACCATTAATTTGAAATTTAAATCAATTTCGAGGCTGAATCTTCAAAAATTTATAGTTGTTATCAACATAGGCGGGTACAAGAACGGCGGAGGGGTCGATCCAAAAAGAAAAATTCAACTCGATACCTTTTCTTTTCGACTCCCCCAGGCCCGAATTCTTCTTACCAAATTCACCCCCTCCGTTCAAAAAGTTTTTACCTGCCTATGAATGTGGACGGAGTATAATTCTATCATACTTGCATGCACATAAAAATCACAATCGTATCAAAAAATGATCAACGCCTGAGAGAAAATTGAGTTCTAACGCTGCTTAATAAGAAGGTCAATAACAATAAACTAGATTAAACTTCTCTTTATAGTGAACAAAAAAAAAAAAAAAACCTAAACAAACATAATTTTTAACATCAAGATGATTTTGTTGTTACATTATTGTATAAGTTCAGGTTATAAAAAAATTTTTAAGATACTTTTTTTTTGGTTTTAGCTTCATGCGAAATAAATATTATTTCGTTGCGGAAGGTTGGCTGCAGTATTGGTATATTTTAAAATCGCAGTAGCGAGTAGAATAAAAGCTTATAATAATAAAGCGATTATGAAGGATATTTTGGGTACTGATTGCTCCTAACTAATCTTGAATCATGTTCAACAATAATTTTGGTCATGACTGATTTAGTCGTTCAATATTTCAATAACGACGGATCAGTCGATTGAAAAATGTTCAACTCTGTCGAGGAAATTCATCATTCATGCGATCATAATGGTTATGAAGAAAGCACGTTTACAGGGGATTTTGAGGGTCAACCGTCTCATCAAAGAAAACATTTCTCCGCCTCCTCGTTGGACAAAAATTCAATTTTCGCCTGCCTCGATCCGTCCCAAAATTTGAAGGAGTAAAAAATTTAAAATTTTTGTCAGCCTATTACGCACCGGTGTGAAAATCACTGTCCCAGGCACGTCGGCCAAAATCAACGCGCCACAAATCATCAGAAATAATTCGATAGTTTGGCTCTAAAGCATTGATCAGTACCAAAACAAGTGACGATTCTCAAGCGGGCTTCATTTTTGAACATTAAATTTATAGTTATCGCCCATCGGCAATTAATTTTCATTCCAGTTACAATTTGAATTGCCATCTTCAGCACGGAGTTCAACATAGAAATTCTATTTGAATCGTGAAAAGGAAAAATATCGCGACAAAATAAAATTCAAGTTTTAATCTTTTTTTTTTTTTTTTTTTTTTTTTTTTGCGAAAAAACGAAAACTAGCACACTTTTATTGTATGTTTTCATTCAAATATTGTTTTACCTTGACCACCGCTCGAATGTCAGCGTTGCAAAAGACGGTTGCACGAAACAGAAACAAAACGAAACAGGAGAGGAAAAAAAAAAGGAAGAAGAAAATATGAGAATTCGAGACGAGAAAAGAGCGGAGAAGACTTCTTCTAGGTACAATCTACATCGAACAATATACTTGTGTCAAGGTGGTTTCTTTAATAAAAAGGGATGCTGCTACGTTACCATGACGATTTTCTCATACCGCTTAATAGTGACGCACCCCTTAGAAAAAGAAAAAAAAAGAAGAAAAACACGAAGCAAATTGTCGAACCTTGGGGGATTTGAGGGTTTTAAAACAGAAACTTCGGTGTTCCGGGTTCGTTGTCGAGTGGTCGAGATACGGGGCTAGTACGTCTATCGGCGTGCCAATGCGTGCTCCAGTGATTTGGTTTATGGTTGTGGGAAAGCAACGCACAGCTCACGAACTGCTAAGTAGGCATCTAATTAAAAGGTGTATAATCAGAAGATGGTTAGACGGTCCAATTTCGGAATTTAAACTGTGGGCAGAAGCGCTTGATTAATGGGATTAGGTGCCACGGCTCCGATGATAAATAGGTTTTAGACGTGGCTTGAGGGTGATTAAAGCTAATTCTAATAATTGAGTTGTTACGTGAAGTTTTGGTTATTTTATAGGTACCAGAGTGTCCGTGGTATCGGTGAAAACGATAATTTTTATTTTGTAAGAATTATTTTGAAATGAGTTAGTGCAGAGATGAGTTGTACGGCCTACAAAGTTGAATATCGAAAAACGCGACAATGGAAAAGTGAATGCCTACTAAAACCAGACGTATAATTACCGTTTTGGGTGAATATTGCGTCGAAGAATATGCTGATTTGAATATCAAAATGAGTGAAAATCCGCCAAAACATCGAATATCGAGTGACCACCTGCCTTCTTAATTAAAAGCGTTGAAAGATCGGCATTAGCTGGTGTAGCATTCCCAAAATCATAGTGGAGTTTTTGAATTTTTTACTCCTTGTGATCAAAACTTTTTTTCTTAATCTCTCAACCTTCTTCAGTACACGGGCAGTGTTGGAAAAATATGGTCTATGATTCTCATTATTATTTCGTCATACGAAAAACTCGTTTCTCTGGCCAACCATTTTCGATTCAAAAAGAAATCTGTGTTTCCTGATAGCCTCGAAGTATTAAATCTGCCGAATATCTTGAGAAACTATAACCGTAATCAAACAATATTTTTTGATATACATTTTCTAGAAGTCAATTAATGATGATTTATTATCGATTAATGCAAACCAAATTAATTTTTAAGAACATGCGTGAAAGTTTGAAGACCATTTTTCAGAAATGCGTTTTGTATGTTTTTTTTCTTTCTGAATTCAGAGTACAGACTCGAAACTTCGCGGAGTAAATATGTATAACGGTTTTTTAATTAGTTTCAAATAAAATAAAAAATTTTCCGCTCTTCTCGTTCCTTCAATTTTCAAGATTCAAGTATAAAAAAAGGTAATATAGGCTACATTTTTATGAAATTTTCATCCTGCTCCAAAGTTTTTTTTTTTTTTAACTCTCCTGAAATTCTCAATTTTTTGGTTTTGAAAACTTCTTATTATACTGTCTTGTAACACCAACGAAGAATATGTCAAATTTAGGCATTCAGATCGTATTAATTCTTTTTTGTTGCTAAAATCAATTATTCCATCGCCTACCAGGAAGCTGTACGAATCGATTAATTTACGCACGAATTTTTCTCTAAAATACATTATTAGTCAGCATTTTAGCTCTTCGAGAAAAAAAAAAAAATTTCCAAAAATTTCCATCAATTCTCGTAGCTACCATGAACGGTCCTTCACCGTGTCACACCAACGAGTAATCAATTTACTTTTCAACGAAACATAGGCGTTACCCCAAAGTAAGGAAGTTAATACCCACACTTTCATCATGTATTCGCAGTGAGTATTAAAAAAAACAGAAAATAATAAAAATTAAAAGTTATCGAAATAATATATCACACATTTCGTCGTAAAATACTTAAGATAGAATTATTCACAGTTTTAAGTTTGCACGCCTTATATAAGCCATAGTGGTCTAGTAGTCAACGGTCAGAATTTAGAACCTCTTTCCGGTTTCAGTACAGCTTAAGTACACTAAGGGAGATTTAATTCTGTGCCTAAATCAAGAACGTTACGCCATACACGGCTAGATAATGAGTCAACTAAAAAATGAAAGAAAAAAAAGTTTCAGGACCGGTGTTTCGTCTCGTTTCTCTCTCTCCCTCCCTGAGTAACCTTTACGTGAAAATTTCCGTCAGAAAGCAATTATTAAAGGACAATCTTTCCTGCTTCACCAGGCTAGGCGAAAATACACTGAATTTTGCAATCGATTTATATAGAGGAGCTATGGGGTAGTCCGGAATTACGCAAATGGACGATCGCACAGAATTAATTAAAAAAAAAAAAAAGACGTGATAATTGTGAAATATTTTTGTGAATTGTTCAAGCGCGATTCGAAAACAAAAACAAAAAAATCAATTTGATTTTATGGGATTGTACGATTGGAAAAAAAATAAAAAGGGGAATTTTTCATCATCCCTGGTTGTTTTTTATTTTTATAATTATTATATGCAGGTTTTTGCTAGTCTTTTTTTTCTTTCTTCGGCTGTGCTGTTCTTTTTCTCTTCTCACCTCCTTTATTGATCGGTACAAGTGCGAAACGCGATCGTACATTAAAAAAGTTGAAATGTAATATTTTGTAAGGGTACGAATGGGTTATTTATTTAGTGAACTAATCATACTTAATGTATATTAAAATGGGTTAGAACGTAAAAAAGTCGAACGTAATGAAAAAAAAAAAAAAAAAAGTTATTTTTCGAAATAGCATCAATCTTTCTGTTTTGCAGTAGGTAAAATTGAAAAAGCGGCAGTACAGTACGCTTTCAATTGAAAGAAACTCGAAATTCCATTAAGCCAATTAGTAGTGGGACATGACTGTAAGCTTCTTTTTGCTTGTTATTTGCGCAATCTTATTTCTTAATTAAGGCGATAAATACGGTGGAGATTCAAGAGAAACCCTTTCATCATTTCCTCGACATCATGTGCAGCAAAGCTTTAATTGAATTTTATCAAAATTTATGAGGACATTATGAAAATGTAAAATTGTTTTGTATTTTCAATTTTCATCCTTCAGTTAGCGACCTTGAACACACATTGACGAATTAGGTTGAATAAATTTATTTGTCGAATTTCAACAGATTTCTGTAGGGATTGTTGACGACATTGTTGGCTAAAAACTTTTGTCTGAAAAGGGTACCGTAAAAGCAGGAAACGTTCATTAAATTTGAAAAACCATCGTTTCATTTATTTTCATCAAATATTACGCGAAAAATTGGCCTATTTGGCACGTCAATCTTCAAAACAATTTCGTTCGACATTGAACATTAAATTTTTTCTTATTTTGTGGGTAAGCAATGTTGCTTGCAAACAACGATAAATTAAATGGTTTACTTTTTTTTGTAGGGAGGTTTCCTTCAATCTGTGATTAGCGGACTCAATGGCACCCATATCAAAATTTATACTGGCGAAAAAAAGATTAAAACTATTTTTCAGACTGAGATTTTCGAAATAGTACATTTTTCAGATTTTTTTTTCTTATTTGAATATCTAATACTCTAATCAAGTAATTATCATTTTTATCAGATATTCCTGTATTGATGAAAAAGTTCCGAACTTCATAAGAAGAGTAGAAATTTTTATGCTGGAAATTTCAGAGATTATGTGTGAAGAAACAATTATATTTTCATATTTATAATTTTTTTTATCAAAAACATTTTAAAAGAACACACCGATGAACCGATCTGAACAATTTTTTGTAACTTTAATATTCAATTGCGGAGGAACAATAAAATATGTGAGGAATTGGTACAAACATTTTAGGAAACTAGTCGCATTCAGTCGACTTATATATCTGTGACAAAGTCCAAGAGTCACTTATGAGCAATGTACACCTTATTGCGTTTTGAAAGGCCTATCGCTATGCTGATGTATCACCATCCTAAAAGAAAAATAAAGATTATAAATTTATGCATTAAAAATTCATTTCAAATGCATAAAGATCCTCGTATAATCAAAATTATTCATTACTTGCCAGTTGTATCAAATAGTTCGACTGCCAATGAGTAGGGTTTAATTTATTTTACCATGCGTCTTATCAGTTAAACTTATTTTATCCAACAGTTTAAAGTTGGCACAATTTATCAATTCAAAAGCTATTTCTGGCACGTTTCTCTAGTTTTAGGCTCATTTTTTGTAGTCAGGTTTAAGGATGTTTCATACTCGTTGATTTATTCTCTATGATCTAATATACCTAAAAAGTTTATTGAAGGGAAACACTGAGCTATGGTTTATACTGTTTCTCTTGATTTATTCTCTAAAAGTTAAAATTTCCCTACTTTACAGAATACAGATTGGAGATTGAAGAATAGGGATGCGAGTTTAAACCCTGCTTTAGACTGTCTTTTCGATAGAAATTTTATTAAAATTTTATTACATGATTTTTTCAGCACATATAACTGTACAGCACTCGCTAAAAATTTGTTTCCAACATTTGCGTCTTGAGTGAATATTTTCTAATTCGCTCATGTCTAGAATTTATTTTTCTCATTTTATTTAATTCAATGATAATTGCAGAAATGCGCAATTACCAAAACAGTAGTTTAGTAAGCTTTTCTTATCGGACAAATTCCTTTAAAAACTGTTGAAATTTTGCAAAATGTTAAAAAATCTTTTTTCGATGCCGAAATTTTAATATACTCGTAATTGTTTACGAAAGAGTGGAAACATGGAAACCCGTATTACTGAAAAATGACTCAAATATAAGTTTGTTTTTCCAACCTCGTATTGGTACTCATTTTTATTTTATTTTTTCATTCAATTGGACAATTTTAATTCGCTTCTCTAATTCTTTCTCAAGTTCATGTATTTGATACTTTTTACAAAAAAAGCAGTTTTACTTTTCTCCAAAACATCCCGGTGAAGTTAAACATTTTTATTTGTGGTCGATTTTGTCCCCAAGGGGAGCTCAAGTGGCTGAGACCTCTTCAAAAATTTTTCAAAGAAAATTTAAGAGGAGTTCCCCCTTCTCGAGAAAATCACCCTAAATAGGCAAAATTTAGTCCTATAGAACAGTCAAATGTAAAATCTGACAGGTCGCTGTTACGTAGTTTTCTCTTCTATATTATCATTTAAAACCCATTAATTCATTTTTTCATCCTTTTTGTTTATTTTCGTTTTATTTATGTCTCAATAATGTTATAATTTTATTTTCACCACATTTTGGTTGTGATATTTTTTTTCACTACCAAAACTTTAAAATTTCAAACTGTCTTTAAACATTTAAACTATACAGTTTTATTACGACTGAAGCCAGTATCATTTCCAAGCGGAATGAGGAAAAATTTTGAAAGAAGTCACTCAGTGAGTATAAAAAGCCCTTAATCCCCTTCCACAAAAAAAGAGAATATTAAGTAAAACTGAGATCATTCATAGTCTTGCTTTCAGATCCCAGTGTCCCAAATGGTTCTGTGGTGAATTATGAACTTAACGTCTGCTTCATCTACTTCCTAAATCATTTTCTTAAATCATTTTTTCAAAACTATTTTTTTTTCGACTTATTCGTTCGCGAAGAGTGACTTTCATTTTGCAATCTTAGTTTAAAAGCAAAAAAAAAAACGTCAAAGATCAAATTTATACTGCCTACGAATATTTTGTTTTGTGTAATCGTAACCCTTGCAGATGTTGAACATTTCAATTATTTGAATTTGATGGTCTCTGTGGATCCGGTTTACATGACCTACTACACTGAACATTGAAGAGGCCTTACTAGTCTTTAAAAGTTTTCAATAATTGTGGGAAAAAATTTGATTAAGGGATTCAATGAAAAGAGGTCTAATGATTGCGAAAAGAAGTCGGAATTGAAGCTGTTCAAACGGTATTCGCGTATAAATTCTCACATTTTATTTAAATATTTCATCCTAAAGAATAACAAAGAAAAATGAAAAAATAAAATGAAAAATAGAAAAGAAAAAAAAAAGGAAAATCCCTGGCATCTCGCCATTATAATGCATAAAATATTGATGCACATATCAGTCGATGCAATTTATAATTTTTTGGCGCCATTAGTCCTTTTTACAGTCGTGTTATGTTCCCCTATTAATTTCTCCTATGGTGTAAAGCTATTGCGTGCTTTTCTACATTTTTGTTGGTATTTGCTTTTGTTTTAATGTGTACTATACTCCAAATTTTGGTACAGTGAGGGTGAACATTGCATATTATTATGCACCGCTCTTCGGTTGAACGAGTGTGTAATAACCAAATAACTTCAACATTTCAAAGAAACTCTTCATTTTGAATGGTAATTTTAATTATTTAGTTTCAAATTGTTCCTCGGTCAAAAAATATTGGTCCATTCGCATACCACTCCTATCGAGTTTCCGTTTCGTCGAAAAGCATCGTCGAAGATAATGAAGTATTTGTTTATTTTCCCAGAATTTAATGAAAATTATTTTTGAGTCGAAAAAAACTCAAAACGTATTCTAACATGTACTTATACTATCTTTTGAAACATTTCTGCGATAAATGAGTGAAACACATGTGCTTGTGCTTGGTGTTTTGCGATAATCATGGAACAAACATGAAGATAAAATAAGTTAAGTAATAATAAATTTTTTTAAATACGCTTTTTTAACGAAAACGAAACTCAGAAATAAACATTAAAAAATATTAGTGATGACAAATAACGATGCGAAAAATCGCCGTTTTGGCGATGGCGATCTTAGCGTTAGCGGTGGTCGCCACAAATACTTCGTGAAATCGAAAGTGACTAAATGGAAAGCGTATAAACCATTTTGAAAGCCAGCCAAAAGCCAAAAAATTTTCGAGGAAAAAGCTGAAAGCTGAAAGCATTATGTGAAAAGTTGAAAGTCGAAAGTAAAAGCTTTATATTTATACAGACTTTCTTTGTTTAAATTTCACTGTTGGAAATTTTCAGACTAATGTTTTTCAGTTTTTAAAATTATAAATTTTCTCTAAGCTAAATTTGTAAAAATTTTAAAAAGTTATGAAAAAACTGAAAATCAAAAGCTTTATGTGAAAAGCCGAAAGCGATAGCTTTTTTAATTGGTTTTCAAAGTTCGGTATAAACATATAATCTGTATATAAAACAAGGCGCTGAATATCATAACAAATGAAATCAAAATGTAGAAGATACTTACAAAACACAGACAGTTTGACACTACAATGATTGAAATGAATACCCAATTAATAATTAAAAAGAGTCATTCTCATTGATAATTGATGTTTAAAACAATAATAATTAATAATACTGTAGACTCATACTGTGTTCTGTGTATGTAAATTTACATCCCATAAAAACTAGGATTGTTAAGTACTTGTAAAATTTTTGATTTATCAAGGTCCGCATTTATGATATTCAGCACCTTGTATATATAAAAGCCACTCGTCTGTAATGCTTATCACGTGACCATGGTTACAGATATATTTAGCTATGTGTATATTTCAATTTCAGTCTAACTCTAAATCATTTTTTTCTTCCATTGTTCACCTGATACATTGATAATTCGGACATATTTATGGTTTACGTAGGTCTTTGAATAAGTGAATTATTGCTGCGTAGCAGCATTGGGTACTCTATTAAATAAAATAAAAACCATTTCCTTCTTTTTTTCCCAAAGTTTTTAAAAAATAAGAATCAATTCCGAATTTTTTGTTCCATTAAAATGCGTTTTCCTTTCTCAGAAAGTTCAGAAATTGTTCTATGTATCATTTTCTAGCCATTTCAAATTTTGTAGGAGTGCATCCTGCGAAAGGTAACTCTACTCGAGCTATTTTTTATATTTTCATACAATTAGTAGGGAAATTTAATTCAGAGTACGGTACGCATGTAACTTTTACTTGGTGAAGAATCGTAAAATGAGAATTAAAATGGATGGAAACTTTAAAATTTTAAGAAAAATAAAACAATGTATATTTAATTTGTATCCCCGAAGGATTGAGTGCAGCAGCTGTTTTCTTCAATTCGTGTATATGTTGGTGCGTTTCTGGGTGACTGATTTCTCGTGGCTTATGGCTCCCACAAATCCCGGAATTGACCTGTCTAGACTTATTTAATGAGAATCGAATTTCTGAAGTGGAGCATGCCTGTATAGAACATCTGAAGTAATTAATTACAGAAGCAGTTGCCAATATAAATGCCAAAATGTTGAAAAATGCAGTTAATAAAATGTCGAAGCAAATTTAAGGTTTGGGTCTATAGCTTGTGTAGAAGGAATACCTAATTTAATATAATATTTTACAAAGTAACCGAACGTTTTTCGTCACTTTTCTTCTGTGCCTCAGTAGCCGCACTTTCGATACACCGCATAAACCAACTTCGATTAAAAATTATAAAAACCTTGATTCGATTCTACAAGATTAACGCGATATTTTCAATGAAGAAAACGTATATTCAATTATGCATTTCCATAATTCTATTCGATGTTGTAATATTTCCTCAATGATTAATAAACATTTCTAATTTTAATTTAGGCTCGAAATGCAAAGGAGTCAGTCTATTGTGAAATGATGACGAAATACAGTAAATACAAACAGAAAAGGGTGAACCGAATGTGTTAGGAAATCTATCTTAAAAAATTATCAAACAATCAAACGCAATTTGGGATGACTGAATCTTATTCCAAACCATACAGCAGAGAGAAAAAGGGATAGTTTTGATTTATATGGCGCAATTTTCTTCTCGTCATGAAACTTCATGCACCCTTTTCTCGCGTGATTGGACGAATAATTTTTCCGTGTTGGGTATTCGCACTTGATGTGTAAGACAGGTATCAATACTTGTCGTAACAGTCATAAGGATTTCAAAGGCTCTTCAAACGTCATTAATCAATCCTTAATCGAAAACGTGATGTTGGAACGAACTCCACACTACATACATTGTTTTTTTGTTTTTTTTCTACGCCGAAAAACGACTGACAGCTGTAAGCATGACGTTATGTTTAGTTAAATTCGATTTCAGAAATATATTGTTTTTCTTCGATATTCAAAGGGAAAGGAGGCCACCAAGAAGATTTTTTTTTAAATTTTCAAGAGTTCATTGGGTAATATTCACCGACAAACACCACACAAATTGCTAACGACATTTAGATAGCCCAAACAGTAAAATTTGTGTTTAGGGCAGCATGGTAAAATAACGTGCATCTTATCGCTAGACTAGAACAGAAGAGAACACCAAAAACTTGAGCATTCTCTTCGACTTTTTTCGAGGTTTTTGAATTTTTTATGTACTTTACCCACGAATCTTGAACGAAATTTTGACAGAAAAGCGTTGCGAAAGAAAAAGAAAAAATCCAAAAAAACACGATTTTAGTCTTTCACCAAAAATTGACGCATAAAAAATTAAAAAATGTGAACACGATCGCGTTAATTTTCTCGTTTTCTCTTTTCTTTCTTGCTTTTCTTTCAATTTTTCTCGTTTTTTATTCGCGCTACTTTAAAGAGGATCCACGTTTCTATTCCCCTCTCATCGTCGTTCACTTTTTCGCTCTTACGAAATGAGTATTCACTTTATCATTGTTGTCGGCAAGGAAACGTTACGAAAGATGCAAATGCATGCAGTTATACTGCATCGAGTTTTAGTTACACGTGGTGCCTTTGCCCTCCGTATTCGTTGGCTGCTAGCCGATGCATAGGCACAGCCAAGCCGCAAATGGTAGGAAACATTTTTGACTTGTGCAAGAAAAAAAATCGATGCAGTGACGTCGTCGCTGAATTAGCGGAATTTCTAGTATAAATTTTGGATAACACTGAAAAAGGAAAATAAGAGGGAGAAAACCATGACCGGCGGATCCCGCGTTAAAATAATTTTCGAGTGGTTACCTGCGTCCTTAACCCTCGTGCACTTCGTCATTGATCAATTTTATACGAAGTGCAATGTATATTATGTACCCCTCTTCATACGAGTAGGCCGTTCGCTACTTTAAAATGAACGTTTTCTCACCCCATTCCCAAATTCATCTCACTTAATACAACATGATATACATGAAACTGAAAACAATATTTGAAATGCCACCAAGGTGTTTCTAAAAGAAAACGTTAAAACAGAAAATTCATTTTTGACATTGACACTTACAACAGGTATCTGCAATCAGCTGGATACAATTACTGGGTGAAACGTAATCTCATTTAGACAACAATGTTGCGATGCGGATTAATTAAGTTTCTACGTAAACGCTACGAAAATTTTTTGGGCGAATGAAAATTACATTCAATGAAACTGTGACTAAATATCGGGAGAAATCCTGACGTCCTGATAGATTGGTAGCTATCTTTGTTTTACAAATAAAGCACCAAATTATAAATTACATTTAAAGGAGAACCGCCAAATTCTAATGAAAAAAAAAAGAAGAGATTTAAGGCATTTTAAAATATTTTATTTCACTCAATGATTCCTCAGCCTCTATTTAAGCTAGAGAGCTGAGGTTGGTGTTGCTGAAAATAGGACAAAATTAAAAAAATTTGCATATAATAATTTTTTAATAATTTTCAGCTGTTTGAAAATAAATGAACCGAAAAAACGCTAATTAATGTAGAACTGGTTAGTCTTTGGTATCTAAAAACCTATCTCTTTCCTTCAGTAATTCCTCAGCTATTAAGCTAGAGAGTTGTGGTAGATATAGCTAGAATAAAGAGAAAATTTTTTTTAATCTGCTTTTCATATAATTTTTTATTCACTATAGTACTATAGTTGCTTGAAAATAAACAAATGAGAAAAACGTAAATTAATATAAAATTGCCAGTTTTTTGGAATCTAGAAACCTCTCCTCTCTCAATCAATAATTCCTTAACCGTCATTTAAACTGGAAAGCTGGGGTTGCTACGGCTGGAAAGAAGAGTGAATTTATTTGAATCTACATTTCATCAAATTTTTATTCATCCTTAGCTACGTGAGAATAAACAAACAAAAAAACGTAAATTAATGAAAAATTTTCCGTTTTTGCACTATTTACATTCGTATTATTTCAAAACATTTTTTCTTGGTGAAATTTTATTTTTGAGGGGTTACTGCCGAAAATATCATAGATGACACTCGTGCGTAGTAGATGATTGCTACAGTTTACGCACTTGTATCACTAATAACTATCTCGAAACATTACATCCACAATTAAGGTAATAAGTAATACCTAACAGTTAATACTGTAGTAGGTACCCAATTAATATTGGTCTTCATGAAAACAGATATTCCATGGGTATTATAATAACCCCAGTCTTTTCGCTATTTTTCACCTCCATTGAAAGTTTTCTTGTCATCTTTTCTCAATGGACATCTCCAAGTGAATAAGAACACCGGAAATGTGGTCCCAAATATATTGTTGTCCATTGGCTGCGAGAAATAAACGGTAAATTAACTTTTGCAACATCCTTCCCAAAAGTACGTTTTTTTACGTTCCTTGATAAAATAAAAAGTAGCAAATTTCGATACGAAGTCAAAAAATTATCTTCTGCACATGCACACTTGCAACTTTAATTTCTCGCACATCTCGATGAATTTTTCACACGGGTTGATTAATTTCTCGCATGGATTGACTACTTCCTCAGTTTTTATTATTTCTCAACGGGAACTAAATATGTCTTATTTTCAAAAACATTCTTAAAAAAAACAAATTGCAAAAAATTCAAAAAACATTTTTTAGTTTAAAAAAAATAAAATTATTAAGTATTATTTGGATCTGACAAAAAAAATTATTCATAATTTTTTGAAGGACAGTGGAAGAGTGTGTTTCAAAAAATAGTGAGTGACACAAGTGCAATGTAGGTGATTGATACTCGTGTGATTTGCAGCACTCGCCTTTGGCTTGCGCTGCAAAATTCACACTTGTATCAAAATCATTTATTTTTTGCACTTGTTATCACAAATAACTATTTCAGCCAGAATTCGAAAGCATCCTGGAATTTTAAAGTTCAAATTTCAAAATATCGCTTTCCTTAGTGAACTTTCATAAAAATAAATCTTACGCTGGTTGCTCCAGAGTCTACAATGATTTTTTTCTTAAAAACAAACAAAAACATGAAAAATTTTTCAATAATACCCAATCAATAATAATATGTTCCTTGACATTACAAACAGCCATGTTAAAGAATAGTTGGGTGCCTGATATTTCTGGACAGTTTGTTAAGATACCAATTTCCATTCTCCATGGTACATTGACAAAATATGAGGGAACAAAACTTTCTCTCTGAGAGTAATCATGCTAGGTATCAGATCAATTTTGATGTTCACTGAATTTTACACTGATTGATAGTATGTATATAATTTACTATAATCCACATGATTCTTTGACACACTTTCTATTTTGTAGAATGTAACTGAAAATTTAAATCAGAAAGTACTTGTATAAGTATTGAAGTTTAAGTAGAAATATATAATTGTTTTCCAACAATCTGTTCATCAGTGGCGTAAGTTTTAATTTACTACCTGGTCACTTAATTTTCAGGGCGCCTTTTCCCATTCATAACAACTGATTTTTTTTCTCACTTTCTCTAACGGTGCCCTCCAGTTCAGTTACGACTTAACTGTTCATTGTTGGGATGAAGCAACCTGCTGGGTTTACAAAACAAAGTGAACACAGTCAGTTATTATCACCATATTTTATTCCCACTAACTATTAGAGACCTTCATCATATACTAGACCAGTACTTTCCAAACTTATCTATTTGAACCCTGAGCCATATTAAAAATTTGCCAACATTCAGGACACATTTGGAGTAAAATGAATATATTACAAACTGTATAGTGTAAAGGGTCGTTAAAGTTTTTATTTTTCTGCCGTCCACTGAAAATGGGTCGGCGATCCACATTGGAATACGCTGTTTTAGACAATAGTCACATTGTTACATTATCAAACAGAAAAGTTAAGTTTAACTGTACTGACATGTGCCAAAGCAAATAATGATGAGAAAATGATCATCAACTCGGAGCGATTGATACACTTTCAGGCTTGGGACAGGACAAGAGCATAAGCTTATACAGCGCTTATTGGCTGAGCGTTGATCCTGGATTCCTGATGCTTTGCTCATTATCAAACAAGGAATTTCTAAAAACATTTTAAAATTCACTATAAAGTTATTCACAGAAGGTTTTCTACAAAAGTTTTCATTTTTTTGGTGAACACGAAAATGCCCACCATCCTTCACTTGCTTCTCACTATTCATTCGCAAAACGTCTTCTTTCGATTCTAAGCAAATTTTCTAGTTGTTTTTTCGTTTTTTTCTTTCAAAAAAATACAAATGTCAATATTGAATTTTTATTGATAAAAAGATTTAAAAAATCTGCCTTCACTAAGTTACGTTTTATAATCTATTTTCCGCCAACTCCATGAACTACAACCGCCCACTCCATGCAATTTTTATTTGTTGACATTTTCTGCCACACTCCTCACGCAACACTGTTTTAACTAATGCATGCTGCATGTACTCAACCGAAAAGATTTTCTTATACCCAAAGAAATCGCATGAAGTTTTTTCTTTTCCTTTAACATTTTTTTGCTCCTCGCGAAATTTTTTGTTCTGTTTGTAAAAGTGGCTCTGCACGAGAATAATGACGCACTCGTAATCTGATAATTCAGCCGAAAAAAAAGCGCATCTGTCTGGCAAAAATTTTCATGACATTTCAGCCCATGTTTTTGCATATTTTTGTTTGCTTGGTATGAAGAACGTGGGATGCGGTTCTGCACCACCATTTTTATTGGAGTAAAGTACATATAAAATTTAATAGTTTCGCTCGTTCTCTCCCAAAGTTCCAACAATGTAAAAACTTTACATAATTAGAATTCGGACAACTAAAATCGTACGACCCTCTTCTACTCTTAATAATCTTATCAGTTTAATCATTTCGACCTTGTTTGTTTACATGCGCATCTGTATTCTTTTCAAGACACATACGATGCGGTCACTTGACGGAAATATGTTCTGTTGACTTCAGTTTGGTTGTGTGTCAGTAGGTTAGGGACAATTTCATTTTGTTAGCTGGTTTGCAACGATGGATGACATCGCAAATCAATGGCAAGAATTAGAGCCTACCGAAATTCGTGAAACGTAACCAATACGCGAAAAAAAATAAAAAGAGCATTGAGAATTTATTGTTACCGGGTGAGATTGGAAAAACTAGGTATATTGTTGTCATTGTTTTTCCCGACATTGGTTCGATTTGAAAGAAATCGCCCGAATTAACCCGAGTTATAGTAATTTAAAATCAAACGTTGAGGTCTCATATTATATTCCTTTCACTGCTTCTAGCATGAATCAGCCGACTATCATCTTCGCCAGAAGATGTTTTACTGCTAAGAATTATTCTTATAGGATCGCGGGTTGCTAAAAAAATGTATCAAAAAACGTTCTTCTTTCCTCTTACTACTCTTTGGAGAAGCCTGGATTTCATAAGATATTCCAAAAATCAATTTTCAATTTCTCGCATAAGAACTGCAGTGATCGACTCAAATACAAACATTAATTGAAAATAGAATTTATGAACGTTAATTTTAAACTTTTCATAAAATCAAAATTAAAGTGATAATAATAATTTTTCACCGATAACGGATACTTCATGCACAAGTGGACGTTGAATCCTATCTCTATGATAAACGTGAAGAAAAGAAACAACGCCGAATTTCGAAATTAATTATGGTACACAAAATTATTTCGCTCTTATTATTCATTCCCTAAATTTTGCGCGCATGCGCTAACTATCAAGGAACAAAATATGCACAATATATCGTTTCCACCGAAACAACAAATTCTTCAGTGTTACCCAAATATACCTGAAAAATTCGGGGCCGGTACAAGCCAAAGCGCCGCGAAGGAGCTCTTCAGGACTTATATTTAAATAAATTATAAAGGCAACAGAGTGGAGAAAAAAAAGTGTTTTTTTCTTTAATGTAAAAATACAGGATTAACTGACCAACTTTCAACAAAACTTTCGCAGTTGTTTGATACCCAATGAGCTTAGTCAGATAGCCGAATAGGAAGAGTATATGCCTACCTACAGGCTCCCCAACAACAGATCAAAATTGTTAGGAAATAAATTAAAAACGTAGGTAGTAGATATGAAAAAATGAATTTTGTGGGCCCTCCGCGATTTTAGCCGCCTAGGCCTCAAGGGCTTCCTAAGGATTCAATTCGGTATTGTTTATTAGGAATGATTACATAATTTTATGAAGTAATAAATTATGATGAAAATTAATTTTTAAAAGATACGGTACGTACCCTTTTACGAGGGTAAAATATTTTCAAAAAATTTAAAACAAACATCGAAAACATTACCTGATCAGGATTCGAACCTGCGCCCTCCAAATTTAAGAGCTCCCAATCTCACCTTGTGCCGTAGCTGTGGATATCGAAGGAGGGGACAAACCCGCTGTACAAGTGATTACAGTATTTAACCAAACCAGATTACAGCACACCCCGCTGGACTGATATTAAACTACGAAATATTTCGTGGCGTTACTCGCTAGTAATTGCAATAAAAGCGCGTATGAAAAAATGAGAGAATAAAAAACTGAAAAGTTTATGCGGTCTACCTCTGTCCTTGTCCCCTGCGTATGCTCATGCATTCATGCATCACTCCTTCGGACTTTAAAATCATATAGGTCGGCCAAGTTCCCAGGTGCAAATTTGATGTCATCAGTACTAATTCTAAGGATTGAAATTGGCCAATCACAATACGATATCGAACACATTAACTACTTGCCATCCCTGAAGATTCTGAAAGTTTGTCTAAATGTAGTTTAATGGGGGATTTTACTTTTAACGTCACAGTAATGTGGGGCCTTGGAAAAAGAGTTCAACTATGTGGACAAACAATACAACCAACCAATGAATATGTCTAAAAACAATTAAATTTAGACGATTTCTTCTTTTTTCATCATCTTGGCTTCTGAGGGCTCAAAATTATTGTTCTTTATCTCAATTTATTCCTTAAAGTCTGCTATTTAATTTGGTATTCCCAATGAAAAGCCAAATGTTCTTTAAAGATAATTATAAAGAAAAATTTGAATACTGCCATATGCTTACCATGCTTTTATCTCCTTTTTTTGTTTATACAGTTATATATAATAACACAAACACCTCAGTCACTTTTAACAGACTTCAAAAATAATATATTTAGGTTAAAAACGAATTTTTAAAAAAAAAGCATTTATTTTATTTATTTGGCTTTAGCTTTATGCGAAATAAACATTATTTCGTTGCGACAGGTTGGCAGCAGTATTGGTATATCTTATAAATCGCAGTAGTGAGTAGAAGTAAGTAGAATAAAAGCTTATAATAATTAGGTTAAAAACGAATTTTTAAAAGATACGCTTTTATTTTATTTATTTGGCATTAGCTTCATGCGAAATAAACATTATTTCGTTGCGACAGGTTGGCAGCAGTATTGGTTTATCTTATAAATCGCAGTAGTGAGTAGAATAAAAGCTTATAATAATTAGATTAAAAACGAATTTTTAAAAGATAAGCTTTTATTTTATTTATTTGGCTTTAGCTTCATGCGAAATAAACATTATTTCGTTGCGACAGGTTGGCAGCAGTATTGGTTTATCTTATAAATCGCAGTAGTGAGTAGAATAAAAGCTTATAATAATTAGATTAAAAACGAATTTTTAAAAGATAAGCTTTTATTTTATTTATTTGGCTTTAGCTTCATGCGAAATAAACATTATTTCGTTGCGACGGGTTGGCAGCAGTATTGGTATATTTTATAAATCGCAGTAGTGAGCAGAATAAAAGCTTATAAAAAGAAGTGTTGTCAATTTGATCAATCCGTATATACGTTTTTTTTATGTTTGTTCCAGCATAATTTCTCAACTTGATCACCGATTTTGATAAATTTTCTTTTAAATGATAGATGATGATCTCATGGTGGTCTCATTTAATTTATTTTTTGAATCAATGAGGTAATTTTGGAGTTATCTTTAAATAAAAAAACTGCTAGTTAAAAACTGGAAGTTTTAAAGTATTATTGCCACTAATGTTAGAAACAAAAAATCATGAAAAAAACTTTTTTTCAAAAAAAAAGAATAAAAAATGCAATAAAAACTGAAAAATAATTTTTTTTTAATTTCTCCAACAAAATCTAGGTTTAGGGACTGGAATTATTGAAGTCAGCGGTATTTTTCTTTACCATGTAGACTTTACCTACGCCAATTCCTTTCAATTTTATATGACAAAACTTTTTACTTCGCACAGACTTCAATGATTCCAGTCCCTAGACCTAGATCTTGCTGAAGAAATTTTAAAATAATTATTTTTCAGTTTTTAGTGCATTTTTTTTTCCCAGTCAAAATCCCTCATTTAAATTGACCGATCCAACAACTAGGTAATAGTCATTGAGATAGAGATAATGGAATTCTCGACGTAATTTGTCTTGCGGGTTGTATTTTTGTTTATATTGAACTTGACTGATCTGTATACTGATTTTGAAGACTTCGCCACATCTTCGGTAATATTTTCTTCTCAAAAATTAATTTCTAGAATGTCATGTGTTAGTTTTATAAGAATAAAAATTCAATTTTTTACTGTTGAGGCAACTGCAATTTTACATAAATTGTCTCATATTTCTCTTCAAACGTTCTTTTCAATAGTTCAATGAGAGATGTTTTTATAGAGCTATCAATTTCGAACACTTGCTAGTCTAAAAGCGAAATTCTGTGAAATCATATTTTATTTTGATAAAAAATACTAAAAAAGTGTCGCAAACATTTCATTTTGATAACCCACTAAAATTTAAAAATTATAATTAAGGGAAGAATGAACCAATATTTTTCGTCAATTAGTAAACCCACAATATGTTGTAAAAGGAGACAGACATAGTTCCTTATAAAAATGTTCAGTTGAGATTTATAATTCGGAATAGATACGTTGGTCATATAAAGGAAAGGAGTGTAAAACTTCGGAAGATTCAGTTTTTAGTAAGGGCGGGAGTAAAATCAAAAACTCATCTAAAAATTAGAAATTTGTTATCTACGCAGTGAATTTAGTCTCGGCGAATAAAATTTTGTATAATTATTCGAGATAATGCAAAAAGGAATGAGGATATTGAAATGCACCAGTTTCGCAGCCAGATTTTTTTGGAGTGAGTCATTGGGAAGGATGAAAGAGAGGGCCAGTATAAAGTGAGATTAGGGATAAAGCTTGCTTGTTTTTTTTGGCTCACTCATGTTGGCAACTTACCTAATACAAACCCTGAAGCGCCGCTTCGCTGCGCTTTGGCTTGTAGTAGCCTGGCAATACTGATCAATTTGTTATTAGGATGGCAACAACGAAACACTTTTAGTTGGCGCATACACCTTGAATTTTGTCCGAATAATTTTTGTTAAATTTTGTCTTAATAATTTATCATCCCTTTTTGTCTTAAAAAATCGGGTTATACGTTTATTATAATGACAGTTAAAATTTTTCTCTTCAATTTTCTTTAGGAGCAAATTTTTTTCTCGGAATGGACTCTAGTCAAGCCCATCTGTTGTTCGGCTGCTGAAATCCGCTGTTAATAATTGTCAATTGTGAATTTATGCAAGTGTTAGAGACATGAAGTGCACTTATTTTCCGACATCTTTTAACCCCAAACTTTTTTTTCTTGTTTTCCACTGAAGAACCCGTATTCTTGTTATTAACTTTTGAAGTACTAAGGGGGATAATCAGTGTTCTCATCGGTAAGTTCACGAAAAAAAAAAAAAATTCTTCTCTATTTCAGTATACATTTTGAAATATTCACTGATTTAATTCAAAATACCTATGATACCTATATGGAACCATGAATGATTAATCACTAAAATTCAAAATCTGTATCTGTGGGTCTGAAAATTTTATTTGCGAAAAAATACATCAATTACTTTTCGTATTATTTTTCTCAATTTTATATTATTTTGCTGAACGACAGATTCATAAATAATCTTTATCCTTTGAAATGTTTTTTTCCCTGGAAAGAGTGAACTATTCTCACTTTAGCCATCTGTTAACAAATAAAGGGAATTTTAAGAAGTTCAGTAGGTTATTTGAATTACAACGGTTATTCTTGGAATGTATTCAACCAATACCTATATTTATAAATTGTTTTCCGGCGTTTGTTAATAGTTTACCTTGAAAATAGTTGTTATTTTTTATTTTATTTTAATTTTTTCGGAGTAGAAGAAGGAGGACTTGTTTTTGCGAACAACTCTTAAGAACTTCTTTGAGACAAAATTTCTAAATTTATCTGGAAATAAGTATATTTTACAGTAAAATATTTTATATCAAGGGAAAAGAGTTGTTGAACTTGATTTGCTACAAACTGGCTTCCGTTTTGTAATATAAAAATGGTTTTCACTGATTTTCGTCCGAAGAACGTAATTTAAACCTATTGTAAAATCTGTACAGGTAATGTAACACACAACGTTTATACGATATTCAGGTATCCTACATTTTGACCAATCCTTGTACTTCCTCCGCAAATATTTTTTAGAGAATAAAAAAATACCAACAAAAATTACATGTAGTACAATAATGCTTCGTCTTTTTGATTTCCACTTCATTTATTTTTATAATTTCATAGTCTGCTTTGAAATTTAATCTGAAGAGAAAATTAATCAATATCCCACAAAATGAAGTTTATAGCATTCGAAGCTTTCAAAAATTATTATTGACGCATCTCAGCCATTTTAGCTTTTATCATTTAATTAAAAGATCGTTTGCGACGACAAAGAAATCTTACCAGACCGCTATACCTTTTAACTCTTTTTATTTTTTAATTAAGGCCAAGCTATCATGCAGCGGCGACTGTAATAAGATTAAAATATTTAATAACTTTAACATCAGTACCTGTTTCATTTCTCTGTGTATTTTTTTTCCATACTCAAATTCCTCCATCGACCGATGCTATCTGTTCCAAATACTTGCATACACCATTCCGGTATGGGTTTTGGTCAACAAAAAACCGAGTACTAGCTGAGCATAATGCTGTGCATTTAAACAAACGTCAAGAATTTTTTTACCCCCGCTGTGTCTACCGTGTAAATTAGATACTTGTTCAAAAATTATTGTCTCAATTTTTTTTTATTCTTAGATCGTTTCTATGCTTCATATCACTAAACATATCGTCCTCAAAATTAGCATCTAAATTTCATACACGCTTACCTATATCATTTGTATGCAAAGTAGTACACCATTATAGAGTTAAAACAGAACGGTAACAAAGAAATTCGTTAACCGTTTCGCATGGGCAATAATTTTCTATTTTTTGATCACTAGAAATGGGAATTACACTTAGTATTTAGTAGTGTACTCGTATTTCACCACGGGTTACTGTATTTTGGATTATTTTCTATATGAATATTGTAAAGGAGAAATTCGTAGAATATTATGTCTGAAAGAAATTAGATACGGATAACAGCTGCTGAACATTAATAAAAAGCGTATTCAGAGGCGATTTTACAACTAAACTCGATGAAAAAGAAAGAAAAAATAAACAAGAGGAAACCCCTAAACAAATTATATTATTCTGTCTGGACTAAACATCAATTTACCCTGTACATGAAGGGGCGTTTATGATGAAATGTCGCACGAGCCAACCGTCGACAGTCAAATATTTCTAACCCTAACGAAACGAAGGGGTCGGATTCGGATAAACGATTTGCCTTTGTATGGAAATTTGGTCGGGCACTGGAAATTACAAAAAATATTTCGATTTCGATGGCTGCGTAGTTAGTCGAGGAAAAAAAAGGATCTGGTGTAAAAAAGTTTGTAGAATAATTTTCACGCAACTGACTTGAAGAAAAATGGTTTTTGTGGAGTTAAGAGGATGTAGAGTATTTGAAACGTTTGTTGTCATATTTTTCGTTGCATCTATGTTGAAAATCGAACATTCATTTAATAGCGATGCCAGAAAATTACGAATCAATTCCAAAAGCCAAAATTAAAGGGTAAAAAATATCTCCTAATCAAACATTTAGCAAAATCGCGAACTTTAGTTCGGAAAACTTATTTTTCGTAGATTATAACGTAACCCAAAAGAACATCTGTTATATCTGAATTTTTCATACAAGTACGGGAAGTGAAAACATGGGGAGGCAATTTCTTTCCGGAGATTCGTTTGTGCCTTTTAAAATTTTAATTTTAAATTGGCCTATTTTATGCTGAAATTGATTAAAAATCAATATTGTATTTAGGGGGATAAAAAAAAAATTGTGAAACCTTCATGCAAAAGTTTTTATTTTGTTTTTGCGGACGGGTCACCCTTCTTTCGTGACAATTTCAACATTTCTACGGCTATTTATCAACCGAAGCACATTATTTTTATATACCTAGGTAATGTAAGTATATTGAATGCATGATTTTTATAGGATCCGTTGGAGTCGCATTTTAGCCTTTCCTCATTTTGTATACGTTCAATAAGAAGATAAAATAATAAAATATCAGAAAAAGAATCAAATGAGCTGATCGAAGATATGTTAACGGATGCTTTTTCCCATTCCTTTGATATTAATAATGAAACGATCTTCGTTCGAGATACAACTAATTTACCTCGACGAGGCAATTTCAAATGAAGCGTATCAACTAAGATACAATTCTTCGGTAATTTTCTAAAATAATTTTATACAAAGAAAAACAAAACAAAAAAACGAATAATCAAAGAAAAACCTTTTGTGATGAATTCGTTTTGCTTTTACTCGTCTCGGAAACGAATTTTATAGATCACATCCGGAGTCGGCTCTTTTATTTAGTTATAGTTGAAGTACATAATTATATTAATTAAGTTGCTTACATACTGAAGCCACAGAATGTAAATCCGTGAAATTCGGTATTATTACCTCAGAATGTGGCCTATTCGTTAGGTCATGATCCTGCTAAAAGTGTGAAATTATATTATTGCAAGCTGACGGTTCAATATCTGTTAGTCTCAATTGTCATCGTTGAATAGTTCCTACTTGCGAGTCTATAGTTACGTATTTTCTAATTACTCGTATTACTTTAGATGTCTTAAGTTGGAAAAGCACACAGTAAAATAAATTTGGTCGACACTCCAGTAAAAATATAGTTCAACTTCATGATTTTTTTCCACTTAACAACTTGATCGTATTATTGTGCAGATGATAGTTATGATAATTTCTGGACACAAATCTTCAAAAATATTTTCAAATGTTCCTCTCAGTTATTACCCTTGAAACCATGAAATTAGAACTGTGTACATTTTGACTATAAATTAATGACGGAAACCTCATCTGCGTGGACTTTGAAATACTATAGCTCCTTCGATTTTGTGAATAAACTTTTTTAATTTTTTATTTTACCTTCTTACGCCGTGAGGAACAAATTAAATATTTTACTTCAACAGATGCATTCAACAGCCCTCTGTGAATTTCATATAAACATTCATGAATACATTATCAATAAAATGAAATTTATGTGCGAAAAATTCCAAAAATATTTATTCTGTGACACGGGTATTTTACGTTATATTTATTGCGTTTAACATTATTTTACAAATCGGAGGGGTTATGCATGAATTCTGTAAGACTATGGTTCTTTTCTTTCCAGGAGAAATTGTTCTGCCGTATGTATGTGCTGAAAGTTTCCCCTTTAGTCAAGGTTAACTGCAACGAGAGCTTGGTGGGAAACAGGGAATTCAATTCAGTTATGAGTTTAGTAAATAGTTGATCTCGACGATTTTTGACATTGTTATTCGTTAATACTTTCAGTAAGATTTGTATCCGGTAGGAGATTTGTCGTTGTGTTCTCTTCATGAGAAAAGCGTCCGATGGCAGCTCCTTTTTCACGTACCTATTATTTCTTCATTCGATTAGTACCTTTCATCGCACCCCTTCATTACGTCAAGTTAGGGGTAATTTTTTCATTTTTTATGGTCGGAAATTCATTCATAAACTTAGTCAACCCGGTTCGTTATTTGTAGAGAGTATAAATTGATATTAATAATGTTTATATAGTTTTGGTAACGCTGAATAAACGCACATAATGTCCGCATACGTGACCTATCATATTTAATGATATTATTTGTTGCTATGAATAACACGGCTCTGGACTTTTTTTTACGGTTCCATAATTTTTTTTATGAAGTATACCTCCTATTTTTTCACTTCTATTCACGCTCTTAACGTAGGTACATGTTGAAGAAAAAATCAGAACACTCGCCACAAAATATTTTTTTGATAAAAACCTGCTTTCTTATGCTTTTCACAATCATCTAGTTATTCGTGTCGAAGTTCTTATTGGAAATCGGTAACTATGAATTTTGTTTTGATGGCAATCCACAAAAACATTTCAAACACAAGTCTTCATATTGAATCGACCAATCTTATCACGTGTTATTCATTAATAAAATTGTTGTATTTTCGTTCAAAAATTTTGAAAATTTCAGAATGTTGCATTGATGAAATTTAATATGTTTTCTTCCGTAAAATGAACAAAAAATTCTCACCTTAGCCCAAATTTATACTATTCTCAATGATTCCTTGAAAATTTAGTATCTCTAAATCAGTCGTAAAACTAACTAATAAAGATGCGACTGATAACAGCTGTATATTTTGAGACCTACTCCGACGGAGTATAATATCGAAATTTCATCCCATTTAAAGTATTTCATTACATCATAAAATACGACAGATGATAAGAATTTCCAAGAAAAATAAAAAAATATAATCACCGACTACGATGTATTTTTATGCCTGTTAGCTTATTACTGTTTTATAGATGAGGACATTAAAACCTGGAAAAGGTCGAACAATTCGAAGATATATTAAGTAAGTTATTCACAAAACTTACGGGAGTGCAAACTTTTCAATTTAAAATAAATCTTCGAAGATGAGCATTATTAGCATTCAAATTAAACTTAAAATATCAACTTGTTCTGGGCTTCGTTGAAATTATACCAACAAATGTAGGTACTACTGAAAACATTCATACCGTTCGGGTGGGTTGATTTTAAATAAGTGAAAGCGATTCAAAGGAGATAACGGAAAACAAAAAAATTACCAATATTGATTGAGCAGACGTCTTAAATCTCAGGGTTTTGGGACATTCCCTATTAACTCACTTCATAAATCGAACTCGAAGTATTGATGATTTACCGTCTATAAAGCCGATTTTTTTTTCTGCTCTCATCAGTGGCATAATTTCTTTAATTTTCAATTAACGTTTTAAAAAGGACGGGGTAGTCACGTTTGAACTTTCTGTAATACTTGACAACCATAATTCAAAACCTTTTATAAAGGGAAATTATGACATTGAGGTGCGCGATTTTTTTTTCTTTCCATAATGATTTAAACTATCTACACTAAGAATCAGCTGCATTTTTTATGGCGAATTTGATGTTCGAATTAAACGCTGATGATGATAATTGCTCTCACAGTTTCTCATAAAAAGAGAGCAAAAGGAGAGATACATAATCAAAATGTAAATTGACCAGAGATAAAAACGAGAAATCAGCCTTAATTTAATTAGTAATTTCAGCTTGTTAAAATACGGAAGAAATTATGGGAAAAAAAATTTCAATAAGACAAAACGCATTCAATTAAATAAAACAAAAAAAGAGATAATTTATCGAGTAGGTAAATCATCTTTTGGTGGGCAATCTTAGAAAAATCATTTATCTTAAATTAAATAATCCTCTCATAGACCTCTTTAAACAGAGCACTACAATTTTCATTATTTTCAGCTCTAAAAAAGTAACTTATTCGGAGGTAAAATTTTCTGTCGGCTTAATTTTCTGAATTTCATAAAATTTAATACTAAATTTATAATATTGTACACAAAAATGACGTCATGAGGACACGTGTTGCGTTTGTAGCATTTCTTGCGCCTTCTGCATAAAAACGTTTCTATGGAAACAATTTTTTTTTTCCCATAAAAGAAGAAAATAACAACCACAGTCCATATTGTTCGCGTGCATACTTGTTCAGAAACGAAAATTTCGGAACAGTAAACAAAACTAAGAGAGGTAGAATGAGCGTTGTGAGAGAATGAATCATCGAAAATTGAATCATTGAATTTTTATTATTTTTGGCATTATTCGTCGACATACGAGTAGCTTTCGAAAAATTTCAAAATTGTGATCATAAATTTTTTGTTTTATTAATTTTACTTTCTTACGATCAAGTATAGAATATTTGAATCGATTATGGGATTATTTTACGATATCGATTTAATGCGAATCTAGCGTACAATCGAGGTTTTATAACTCATTTTTCTTCGCATTCCACTTTTTTTTGTCCCATTTGCAGCGCCTAATTCCACACACTAGATCGGCGATGAATTATTTGACTGGTGTAACCTCAGTTTCTACCATCGTTTAACATTGCGAAAACATATCTTTCATTTCATTTAACTGACTCAACTTGCAAAAATTTCCTCAGATTAATTTCAGCTCGACATATCAGTTCATTTATAGTCGAAGTTCGACAAGTTTAACTCCTTTATTCCTTGACGCTGTGGATATTTTACCCAAAATGACTCTTCTATTAGTCCGGGAAAATTAGAATTCAAAAATGGAATAATTGGAAGTAAGTTGAATTTCATTTATATCACTTAATTTTCATTTCAGCGAGAAGTTGTTCAAACAAAATTGAAACAAGACTAAAGAATATATAAAAAAATATTTCAATTTTTTTTTCAAACGCAGTTTCTGCATATATCACCACAGAAAATACCTATTTTTCTGTTAATTTCTATTTAACACAGTAAACACAGGCAGAGTAATGCATTTATACTAAACACAGTAAACGAGTTCAGTTGGTCAATAATTTTATTCACAGGGCATAAACCGACGTGAATGGAAATTCTCCCGCTTGCCGCATTTCAACACCACCTCCCCAACTGATATAGACAACGAGTGCCTAGTCTGTATATTATACTAAATCTCATGAAAAATCAGTAAGGGAGGTAATGCTGAAACGTAGTAAAGGGGAGAATTTCACTTCACCTGTCTGTCTATACCCTGTGAATACAATTATTGGCCAACTGAACTCATACACTGTATTTTATTTGAAGAAAAAAAAAAAAAATCGATTGGTTAATCTGAATGAGTAGATTTTATTGGTGGATATGCTCAAATTTATGTCAGTAATTTTTTCAGTCTATAAATTCTTGTTGTCTTCAGTTACACCCATCTAATTTTTTAATTTTCGAATATGAGTATCCTAGGACATTCTCCGGATGGTCAAGAACATTTTGAGCCTACTTTCATTAAAATCTATAAAGTAAGACACTTGTTCTGAGCGAACATTATTCCAGAGATAGACATACCAAACATATATAACCTCCTCCGTATCCAGTCAGTAAAAATAAGTATTTTTAATGATGATTTATGCAAAAACTATGTGCCTGACAAAAAAAATATTGAAATATTTTTAATGGATTCTTTAGTCTTGTGTCAATTTTGTTTGAACAATTTTTCGCTCAAATGAAAATTAAGTGATATAAACGTGAAAAACGACTTTGCGTCAACACTTTAACCCCTATAGGAGGAAAGTGGAAGTCTTTCGCATTGGGACTTTTAGCTGATTGCTAACGATCGTAAAGCCGACCTATACACCAAAATTTAGCTTTCTTCCAATTATTACCTTTTTAAGACTTTTTTAAGCTAATTTGCCTGAACTGTGTAGATACCTACGACAATCAGTGCCCCAACACTTTATTTCTCATGGCCAAACACTCATAAAATCCGATTGTGCCACCTCATGAACTTTTTTTCATTGTCTGTTCAATAGTGTCAATAAATTCAATGTTTCCTTCTCGCCGTTGTGAGGTTCGTTTTTTTTTCTCTTTCAAATTGCAGAGATACCATAAATCGACTCCTCTGCAATAGATACGGCTTTCTGCGGCTTTCATCAGTCAAGTCTTTGTCTGCAAAACATTTCATCCAACTCTTAATTTTAATTCCTTTCGGCAAATTTGAGATCTCTTCGCTAAACTCTCTAGAGTTAAATTTAGGTAGCCTACAAATTTTTCCTCTCTAGTGTATTTTCCAGAAAAAAACTTAGGCTACTTTATATAGAGAGTAAAAGCGAACTACCGGACGAATATTCATTCCCCAGTTTTTGTTTTGCGATTTAATTTTGACTACCCACCAAACTCGATCTCCTCGCACAGATAATGGCGGTTGGGCTAAAAACCAGTTGTCCAAGAGTTTACCTTCGGCTATATAATGCGATATGAATAAAATACGAAATAGCCCCTCTTCTTTTCTTTCCTCGTTCATTTTCTTTTCTTTCTTCTAAAACGTACTATTTACACCGGCCTCAGCAAAGCAAAATAAAAAATAAAAAATAAAATAAATGTATAGATCCGACCCAAGAACTAATTGTCTTGCGGTCGCTTCACAATCGTCTGGTTTTTTTTGTTTTTTTCCCATTGAAAATCGATACATTTATAGGCGTGAAATAAAAAATGGAGATCTGAAAAGAGCCTAATGTAATAATTTCTCTTTTACCTCAAAAATAATCAATAACCATCGATTGTATTCTCCCCTTTTTGATATCTGAATCAGAAACCAGTTACTGTCTTTTACTGATAATCAGTGCCTAACAAATACCCATCTATACAAGCGAATACTCGTACTTGTAAAATATATTTTATGAATTGTCAAACTGTGACTGAATGAAATATATAATAATACGAGTATAAATTGGCGGAATCAATAACTTTATCAAAAATGAGACCGGACATGATAGTTGAAAGCACAGCAGAAAGCTCAAGAATAAATACGTTTTCTCAAATATCTAATCTCCATAGATAATTGAAGACATCCAGCCTAAAAAACGGGTAATTGTAGTGGTGAATCACATGATAAAAATTTTGTAGGGAAACTGCCCATCATCAGCCTAAGAAAAGGAGATTAAGAGGGGTTCAAAAAACTAATTATTCTCAAATTCGAGAAACATTTCCGTCGAATTATGTTTTAGAAGCCAATTAATCATTTAGGTATCTTCAAAAAAGTTTTGCCCTGAATAGGCGAAAAATTGAAAAAACTAAAATGGATTTATTCGCCAAGATATGAAAAACCTCTTCAATGCATAGCTTTGGGTAAGAATATTTTTCATTCTTTCGTTGAGTTAGATTTCTCCCTCCATCTCTCTATCTACGGTTCAAAACAAAAAATTATGAGGCGCATTTCGAACTTCCGAAAGAATGTTAAATCAGTGGTTACATTAAAATTTTAACTACCCATTAGTCATCTCTTTCTTCATTTAAAATTAATTGCAATTTTTTTTGAGTGCGTTGCGATTCAAGTAATTTAGGAAACCTGTGTATTTGGGTATCAGTATTAGGTAGTTTTGTTCAAATTTTAATGTTGCTTGTGGTATGTTTCACTCAGTCGTCAGTATTTAAGCTTTGGCTTAACGTAACTTGGGATTTCATAGATGGATGAGAACAAATTTTATTAGAAAGGCACACATCAGTTCCCAAAGAACTTTCAAATTCTAAAAAATTGTAACTTCGTGAGAAAAAAAAAAAAAAGCTAACATCAACAGAATTTCAGAAACACGTAACGAAAAAGTCGATATGTATTTATCGCTTCGAATGGACTAAGAATTTTCTCCCTCTTCATCATTCAATAACTCCAGCTCCAGGCGTAACCGAGTAGGTCTACACAGATTTTAACCGAACTCATTTTTCGCCTCTTCTTCCACCGGTTTCCTCGCAAGTGCCTCACAACAACGCAAGCGGAAAAGATTACAATTTATTGTCTCGAACTAATTATGGTAGGAGTTAAAATAGCGAATTTGGTACATGGAACTACATATACAGACAGTCGAGTTTAACGTGTATTTAGGTAGGATGGTATTTATTTATTTTTTTATTATTATTTGCTTCCGAAAAAACGCTGACCAAACCAAGTGTGGGCGGGGCAGGCCAAGGGCCGAATAATTGGTGATTAATGGTGGTGAGAGACGAATTGCGTCAGTTTTTGTTTTATCCGCAGTCGAAATATGACTAATCAATGGAAGTAACCTACTTGAACGTTGGCTCATGGTTCCTCAGTGATGCCTTTTGTCTCGGACAAAATTCGTTATAAGTCGGGTGTTTTATTCGTGTTTTCCAGAAATATAAAATTAAAATAATTGTCTTCCATCACAATAGTTATTTGTGATATAGGTGCAAAAAGTAAGCGGTTTTGATACGAGAGAGAATTTTGGCAGTACAAACCTGCTGCAAATCATGAGTATCGATCACCTACTTTGCTCGAGTAACACACTATTTTTTGCTATACCTCTCCCCAAGAAAAAAAAAGCCAATTATTTTTTAAACCAAAATAATAGTTAATAATTTTACTTTTTTTAGCCAAAAAATCTCCGCACCTTTCTCAACCATCCAAACCCAACAAAAATGAATCAAAAAATTTATTTTAGAACCAAAATAATTATGTTATTCGTAATAATTTATTTTACTTCAGAAAAAACTAAAAACTGAGAAAGTAATTGAGCTGTGCTAGAAAGTGATCGAGCCGTGCAAGAAAGTCAACTCTAAAGTGCGCATGTGCCCACCAGAATTTTTTCGCGTCATATAGAAATTAGCTACTTTTTGTTTAGTCAAGATTAAAAAACATATTTTTCGGTTGAGTTGCAAAAAATTTTTTGGTTCAAAAATTGTAGTCATAGTTGGCATTTAAGTATATTTATTGCTATTACTGCATAGGTATCTAACATTCTTTCTTGCTTTTCGACGCTTTAGATGAAAATTTTTCGACCGCCATCCTGTTTTCCGAGTTGGTTGAAAAAGAAAACGGTCAGTTTCTGGTTTATTCATCCTCATTTTGATGCTTACCGATGCCAAAAATTATCTCGCCGTACAGAAAGAAACAAAAAAATATGTATGGTTTACTAACTTTATTCAAAGTTTTTTAGTTTGCAAGATTATTCAGAAAAATGACTGACTTATGATACTATTTCCGAGGTTGGAAAAAAACCTTCCACAAACCTATTTTCGCGATATTTTGGTAAGTCTACCTATAAATAAAACACTGGTGCGGCAATACTTCGTTAGAAAACCCAGTTTACTCATTTTCATTTATAATTTTAAAAAAACTTATAATCTAAATTAATTCAATGAAAAAAAAATGCTCGTAACCCAACAAGGCGAGTTGCTCTTCTCCAGTCATTTTTTTAATTTTACATTTTCCTCGGAAACTACTGAATCAATAAGCACCTAAATTCTATCAAACTTGGTCCGTTATAAGAACTAAATTTCGTGAAAATTTCAGCCCTATCCCTTTCGTAGTTTTCTCAAAGTTCGGAAAAATCGACTTTTCCAGTAATTTTTTCTTTTCCATTTCTCGAAAACTAATGAACTTATAAGCTCCAAACTTCTACCCGACTTGTACATTCATAAGAATGATGTATCTTGATAATTTCAGCTCAATCGATTTAGTAGTTTCCTCAAAATCGTAGAAAAACCACTTTTTCGGGAATTTTTTGTTCTCTAATTCTTTTAGAAACTACTGAACTAATATAGGCAACAAACTCTTATCAAACTTTGTCTTGTGCAAGGACTAGCTTTCACGAAAATTTCAGCCTTATCTCTTCCATAATTTTTTCAAAATCATGTAAACAAAATTTTCTTCAGAATGTTTTTTTTCAGTTTTCACGGAAACTAATTGGACGCCCAACTCCTATCAGAAATAATTAATCATATATAAGGACTATCTCTCGCGAAAATTCCAGTCCTATCCCTTCAGTAGTTTTCTCAAAACAGTGAACACAGATTTTAAGCGATACATACGTATATATATATACACACATACATGTATATACATATATAAATACATATATAAAACATATTATGTATAACTTACATGAAAAAAAAATTCAGTCAAAATAGTAAATTGGTATCGATAGTCTTTTTTTTTTTATGAAACTGAAAATTTTCATCATTCCCACTCGTAACCCTTTTGTGAGGACAATTTCAAAACCCTGTTTGCAAAAAAAAAAGGAAAAAGTAACGATGTGAATAAGATCGGGAAGGTTTACCTTAGTTACCTTTTTATGCCGAACATCTCGTGAAATTTTCGATAAAAAGTATCAGAAATGCAAAAAATTATACACGTTTTGTGATAATTTTTATGGGAATAAATAACAGTCAGTCGCCAAAATTCATGTCAAATTTATCGGATTTTTTTATGGATGAACTAGCACCGTTTCTTTCTATTTGTATAAGCAACTGACAAATCGAATATTGAAAGCAAAATTTTGAAAAAAATTCCGATGAGTTATAAAGAAGTGTCTAAATGATTTTTCATGTAATTGGCTCGTTTTAAAAAAATTTTTTCTACAAATACCGAGCTGATCATGAGCTTCAACGTGCGGGTGCATTGGCCTAAAAAGAACAAATTTCAACTCTTGAGCATTACCGGCATTGTTATTTTTAATACGCGGGTTTCTCTCTTCAAGTGTGAAGGTAGATTCTTGAACCAATTACATTTGAAAAAGCGAGGAAAAAAGAGTGGAAATGAAACGAATATTTTTAATGAAGAACTTAATTAACTGTACCGAAAAACGGTAAATCTGAAAATATTACCACTTTTTCTTGTTTGAAATCAATTTTACCGGACGAATTCTCTGGTAAAAATAAAAACTATTGGAATACGAAAACTTCGAAGTTTTATTTATATTACAACAAAAATTTCATTTCATCTCTTCAGCAACAGTAATTTAGTTCGAAAGTGTAAAATCCTAATTCAATAGTTTTTATTTTCCGTTTTTCAGAAGAAAAAAAAAGTACGGGAGTTAACTTGGATAACCGGAAATGGTTTTCGAATATATTTCAAGCAGGTAGCTACCTAACAATGAATCATTTACTTCGTTCGGCACTTGAAACAAGAAGAATAATATTTGAAATTTTTGATTTTGTTAATTATTGAGCCCATTCAACTTTATAATTATTTGGAAAAATTATCCAACTATGTTTCAAAAAGTTTTTGTTTTTAAATATCTTGACAAGCTTTCCTCATTAAAACCAACGAAAAATGGTAATTTCTGAAGTTATTGTTTGTTCAGTCTTCCGCAATATATAACGTTCAGTTTTGCTTTTTAGAAATAACCATGATATGTTTTTCTATTCATTACTCACCTTCAAAATATTTTCGTTAATGTTTTATTGTCTCTGTTATTCGAGGGGGCAAACAATGTTGAATGAAATCATACATTTCGTTAAAATTATCAGAATTCTTGTGATGGAAAACTATTTATAATTTAATGCAAAACATATCACACACAATTCAATTCTAGAATCTCAAATGGACTTCGAATTCTTAGAATCATAAATATAATTTATTATTATAAATTTTTAATTCACGCTCTGAGAATTAAAATACGAATTAAAATTGATCAAAATGGATCACGAATAAAATAACTTAATTATTCGAGAGTAGAAGATGAATTGGGCATCAGATTTTATTTCCCAAATCTAAATGAAATGTCAAAAAGAAGTTTTGTTCCTTTTTAATGTGAACGTTTAAAGCAAATAGGGATGAGAAAATTCTAAGAAGTTGTAAATAGGTAAAACTATGATAAATTTCTTTCGAACATAAAATCTTGGAGAAAAAAAACATCTATGATTGACTTCGGCCGGTGGTGGGGGACTAATAATACTCAATAAAAAATGAATAGTAAATAATAAATAAATAACTCCATGAAGAAAAAAAAGGAAGATCCGAAAGAGGAAGATACGAAAAAAAAATTACGTGTGGACTATTTCCGAGTATTATATGTATAAATTATCCTGCATCATTTAAAAAAAGTCCGTGTTATTTCAGATTTTAAAGTACGAAGCAGTCAAATTAACGCTTCGTTGAAACCATTTTATAAATTATGTAGTAGACCTCATGTCTAACCTTTTCCAATAAGCACGTGTAAATGTCTAATGATACCCTTCTGACCATCAAAAACTTACAATTAATTTCTACGTACAGCGACAGAAATTGCTGGTACGTCCGTGAACCACATAACTAATTTTTAATCTATAATTAAATCTTACATGAAATTGATCTCAAAAATTGGATCGCTATGAGCAACCGTCAACCATTGAAAATTAATTTATTTAAAAAAATAAAAAAATATTGCTCACTATATATTCATACGATTAAAGAAAATTTCGCATGTAAAACGAATTGAATGTTTGAAAAAAAAATTTTTGACGAGATCTGTAAAACCAAGATGAATTTTAGGCTATTCAAAGACGTGAATACAATGGTTGTTTTTCTTTATATTCTAGCTCTTTTGTTTTTGGCTGATTCAATTCTACGAAAATTTCAAAACAATTAAATAATAGCAAAAACCTGATTTTGATATAGGCCTATATAGGTTAATGGAATGTTGTCATTCGAGTTTGCCGACCACAGAAGCCCATCCAGTTTGGTCTGAATGATTATTAATCACAATTGTCTCAAAGGTTTTTATTTCTTCATATAATTATTTACTCATTGCTAATGTTCGATCAAATAATTATGTTTTCGTGTAGTTCTGATTATTCGTCAGTACAATTTCGTCATCCGCGACTTTTTTACTGACATCAATCGGTCTCGATCAAAACAACTGAAAATTTATTTACGACAAAAAAAAAAAGTTTATTTCAAACTACTTGCCTACTGAGAAAGATAAATTGTTCTGAATTCTAACATTGTAGTGCGACACAAAATCTACACTACTTACAAACGATAATCTTCTGAATTCTAGTTGGTTAAATCTTTTAAACTTCGGAAGCGGCCAGTTTTATTAAAATTAGGTGATTACTTAATTTAAGTTTTAATTTATTAAGCTTGATAGCCGAATAAAAAAACGAAAATATTTTTTAAATAACTTGACTGAATTTCTGTTAGTTGAATTCAACCGCCAAAATTCTAGCACAACCTCTTTTAAGTCAGGTACCCGAAATCAAAAGTGCCTGAAAAATTCATTTGTTAGCTACTTTATTGTAAAGTGTATTTTCAAAAACTGATGCTTTCGCATTTAACAAAAGATAAATCAGACATAGTTCCACGACCAGGCAAACTACTGATCTTGGAAAACGTAGCTAATTAAATTATACTTCCCAGGCCTTTTTCGACAAAGAAGAAAGATGACGTCGTCGTATAGTAGACATGAAGATCGCTTAACTAAAATCGATTTTTCCGCTGGCAAAATCTGCTCTAGTTTCTCACCTAAAGCTACCATTCCAATGGAGCGGCGATAATTTGACAAACTTAATTTGTTGTCAGACCCCTTGTTTACACAGGTACTATCTAACGAGTGAATGAGAGAAATGATAATCTTTGTCTTGGAATCAAGCCAAATAATAAGTCTTGTTTTTGTTATTGATGTTGTTGTTGTTTTTTCTATGCTATTCTTCCATGGATCCATCCCATGGCATTGCATCCGTGAGGTTTTTCAACCGTGATGCAAACCACATATACACGAAGAAGAAGAGAATACGTGTCTACGTAGGAGGTTGTAGGCGTAAACACGTCTAATCGTATTACTTGACTGGAAAAAGTGATCCAAGGCTGGAGAATCGTGTTTTCCCTCCATTCTAGAGAAGATTTTTTTTCTAATGCGAATGTGAAAGGAGTTAAATATACGTACAGGGTGTTTCGGGACTGGTCTGTGACGTTTCTCCAACTGACAGAACCAAGAGAGACGAACAGAAAATTTTTAATGAACGAGCTAAGGAAGCTAAGATACTCTTGTAACCGTTTGCACGTAAAAATATATTCATTTGAAACCACGTTTCTTATTTTCTCAGTAGGACTCCATTTTTTTTATTACAAAAAAATTTAACAATCATGAGAATGCATGATTTTTCAATTTTTTTTTTTGGCCTAACAGCTTTTTTTTGGGACCAATTTATTAATTCAATTTCTCCTTTTTTGGCATGTAAACTATTCTTATGTTTTACTCAATTTGAAAACAATAAATTTGCCAACCTATGTTCAAAATGTACTGTCACCTAATATGATTTGAAGTGAAATTGACGAAGCTTTGTTGCTCAGTGGATAAACGAGAAAACTGGATCATCCATAACAAGTTCATAAACATTTTTCGTTTCTCTGCAGTAGCTCTAAATTTGATTTTTTGTCGTCATTGGATTTTAGCCTTGAGGTTATTTTGACCCTAAATCCCTAATAAAGAGGTTATTTGATGTCGATTTCGATTTGAAAAGAGGATGTTGGTTAGGATGCGAATGTTTTTTGCTATCTTTTCTTTGGAGGCCCAGCACTAAATTATAATTTTGCACTGATGAAATTTTTGAATAGAAGACTGAGGTTCGAGTAAGCATCTACTCGTCCCACACATCCCCGATTTTCTAAAAAAATCGACAAGGGCGATTGAATTATGTAAATTAAGAAAGATGCGCACACTGAAAGTGTCAGTTCCTCGTATAATGGTCAGTCAGCCAAATTATGTATTTATATCCTAATTTATTAGGCACAATGCTGCATCAAAATCTCTCATAATCTCTCTTGGCAGCGCCGTTGAACTGTATATTAATGTACAACTTCTTTCTGGCGTTATCTTTGAGTAAGGGTGTTATTTGATTCGATTACTTTGTAGGCTAAATAAGAGTTGATTCCCGAGTGCTTGTTTATTCACAAGAAGAGAGGATAGTTGATTCCAATTTATGTATTTTGGAGAGATGTACGAATTTATTAACAAAAACCTGGGAGTCAACTTCACATTTTTCAGAGCGTTTGTACACTTCGCAACCAACCACTCACAAAACACTCCATATGAGACTTTGAATCCCTTATGCGAATATACGAACATATAGTACAGGATGTACAGATGTATTCTTTTTTAGAGTATTTACTACTCTCTTTTTGGATAAAAAAAAAAAAGAAAGAGAGAACTCTCTCTTTTGGCCCAAAAAGGGCACTTTACTCTTTTTGTTTTCTTCATACTAATTGTATCCAAATTTTCCTCAAAAACTATTTTTTACACACTTTTTTCTTACTTTTTCTCTTCAGCGCCACTAAAAAATTATTTAATTACCGTTTTTCTTCTTCATTTTTTATATTTTTTTCCTTTGTCAATTTTGTAATTTTTGTCATATACTTTTTTCCTCAAAACAAAAATCGATGTATTCTGATACAGTACAAATAATTATATACTTCATTAATCACATTATAGATGTCAGTCAGTTACGAAGCCTGCACCAGAAGCGTTATTATTTCAACCTATTAATATTCGAATGAATTTCGTTTCAAATTTATTTTGTTCTTCGAATGTCAAGTGCAGAGCCAAGCACGTTGGAGAAAAAAAAAAACGTTGTTTTTGCAACATGGATTTCAAGAAATTATGGTCACGCTCTACGGGCGAAGGCTTAAAATGTTGTTCGGCAACATTGGTGACGCATAGTCTCGACTTGATATTATCGTTAATACCGAACAATATATCGATAAAGCGAAGTCAAAAAATGGGGGCGACGTTGACGGATGATTTTTGCGAAAAGGAAACGTGTAAATTTTAACAATAATAATGTATAAAAAAATTTTTTTTCGTTTATAGAGATGGATGGCAAATGTGTTTAAAGGCTATACAAATAACTATTATACGTATACGTAAGAGAAACAGTCGGAAAAGGTTTACAAATGAGTCTTAAAAGTGGATAAACTATACCGAAGGTATGGAGTTTCCCTGCTATTACATACGTACGTACACACGCCAGAGAATCTATACGATTATTATTACACGTCTGTGACTGATGGGGTCGTAAATAGGGTTGACCGCCGAATCTCTGGCTGCGAAACCGTTTCGGAGTCGGTTTTATGACGTCAGTAAAAACGGTATTAATTAGGAAGAGAACCTAGTCGCCGGATTTCGAACGAATATACTGTGTTTTAAGGTACACACCTCGTCATCGCACCCACAGATTTGTTAGTAGGAGAAAAAAAGAGAAAAGTTCTTGTTAATGGTAGGTACGAGATTGTTTCGTGTTCCCATCACCATTTTCATCTCCATCTTTATTTCCTATCTCGATCGTCAACATAGTCGTGACTCGTTGCACCCATAAAATAAAACAGAAAAAAAATTTGCTAAAAGTAATGCTACAGCAAAAAAAAAAAAAAAAAAGATTTTATACGTGATGTACATTGGCTGCTTGATGAAATTCCTCGACACTAATTTGCATCGTAATGAGGCGTTGACTATATTGAGGGTGAACTTGGAAACGTTGTTTTTAAGCTTTTCCAAGTTCAAAAACAAAGAAAAACTGGAGTGGAGGTAGGCGCAAAATAGCGAAGAAGAGACGGTATTATTTTTTTTCTTTATTTAACCAGACGATGACACCTGGTTTACTGTTAAAACGATTTGTTCATTGTGTACTTCATTTTTTGTAGGTACATAAAGTGATCTTGTTATTATGTTATGTTCTTCACTTTTTCCCCCCACTAGAATCGACTCATTCTTTCTCGTGATTGATATCGGTAGATAGTTTTTTGTTTATTATCAAATAGATTCGCAACAATGATGTCGTCCGTGTAATTCGAGATGTGTAGTACGGTGGTATAGGTGTGTCTGTTTCATTGGGCAGTATTTCTTGTTACTGTACTTTCTTAATTGTTCTCATTGCTGATTTTTAACCTTTCAAATCCGAAAATATGTATGCACAAACAGAGTTTGCCTCTATTCAGGAATTTGGAGCAAGAAATTATTTTAAATAATTAATTAGCGATTATTGAACGTAATTTTCGCCAACTGTTATAGTGCATTGGTGTGAACTTTTTTGCTTCCGTTGCACTCGGAAACATTTTCTTTCATCTGTTCCGTACAATCCGGCACTAATTTCCAACATCAAGTATAAACATCGAAATCATTTGATTTTTGATGTGTTATAAACCAGCAGCGGAGCAGATAAATTGAAGAGTAAAGAAATTAATTATCTATTGAGGACCTATTTTAGAGCCACGAAACCTTTAAATCAGAAATAAAATTGCTTTAAGGCATAAACTCTTTGATTATATAGTACTGGAAGCACCATACGATCAATGTAATTTTTAATGTCAAGACATGCCGCCGAAAAAGTAGACAACCTTGGCGTACCTTTTGCGTATTTTCGACGTTTTGCTCGAGTTCACTAATTTAGAATACATTTGATAAAGACATCCCTTAAATTCACAAGGTTAGCGTACATAAACCCAAAACAAAGTACGTCAGAAGGTACGTCTGGTTGCCGGCTTAGCGCTTGCATGTCTAACTAGAAATTATCTTTCTTTATTGGTCCAGTACTGTATAGTCAAAACATGAACCATATTATACCAATTGCAACCAAAATTGGTTGAATGTCAGAATGAACCATATTGAACACCTATTCCAAATTTCGTTACTATTGATCAAATATGATCGATTTTACTACGCTTCCGAAGTCAGAGCAAAAATAGTTCTACCTGAAGTACCATCGAACCGATACATGCCAAATTCAAATTGTATGATCCTTGTCAGAGTACTAATGTTTGGTCCAAGTGTCGTGACAACGAAGGTAGCTTGTACTGTGTTAATAAAAATTTACTATACATACATAATACATACATACATACGTACGTACATAAATAATGAATTTTAGCTTTTGATGCCTAGGTCATAATACGAAAAAAGTACCAGGTACCAGAATTTGGTATTTCTATGAGATGAATTTTAATATGATTTTCAATAACAAAAAAAAACACGATTAAAAAGTGTCGCTGCTTGTTGTGCGTATGGCGTTGTATGTCGTTATTACTTTTTTTTTTTGGTCAAAAATCTGGTGGGCTTAGCCCCCCCTAAGCCCTCTTATCTATGCCTACGTAATTTTAATTTTCCCACGGTCACTTGACTAGAACGCACTTTTTACCCACATATGTACTGATGCAAAACGTTGAAGGAAGAAAAAAAAACACAAATGCGGAACCTGTTCAGTGGTACTTTACTCGTTTCGAGATAATTTTGATTGCTTTGTGTCTTACTTGCAACCCATGTAAACCGTAATATTTTTCTTTCTTCTTTCTCATGTGGGATGCGACATTGAACAAGTGTTTTAAAAATAAGAAAAGACTGCATTGAATTTCATGCAGGGATGAGGAGCGGAGGGAAAGCGAATTAAAATACTTCACATTTTCATTTAATACTGCTAGGTGTACTTCCGTATGAGTAATTATAGAAGGAAAAAAATAGATCAGGGTAAGAAACAAGATCATGTCTCTTTGTGTAGTTATTTTCTCATCTTGAAAAACAGGAAAAGTATGAAAATTATTAAACATTCATAAAAACGTGATTGCTTTTTGATTAAACGGTTCGTTGCTTCGATGTACCTTTAGTTGATGTTAAATTAAACGAAACGAAGGAGAGAAAAAAAATTATTATTCACTTATTAGTCACCATTCGACGACATACAATTACGTAAAGAAATATCCCTCCCGCGTATCAATCGCGAAAAGCATGTATTTTCCGGAAGTGTCAAATTTTGTAATGGCTGCCACTCAAAAAGCAGCAGATCGATTTTTCTTAAATTCAATACCAAACCAGTCCTTAATAGTTTCTAACTACCGAAAATATTTCAGGCCAAAATCGCTTAATTTACAGGAGTTATCGGTATGACAACATGGTGGGTTTGCAAAACTCTGAGGTCTCCCTCCGTTAACACAAACGTGTAGCCTATGAAAGCTTCTAACTTTCTTCCAAATTTCATTTCCATTAGTCAAAAATTGGAAGCCCTGCAGGCTCCCAAAAATTTCCAAATTAATAAAAAATGAGAATATATTGACATACTTATTCCATATAATTAAGTATATTATATATCCATGGATATTTATATAGTCCGCCACATTACTGCTCTCTTTCTCTCAGGAAAAAATGAAGATAATGTTTTTCCCTTTGAAGTTTATTATATGAGGAGACGAATTATATAAAACCGAATACATACAACTCTCAAGCTAATTCTCCCCTCTTGACCCCCCAAGATATTTTAAACCATACTATAGTTGTTATCGTGATTTCCTCTCCTGAAGGTCAATCTTACCGAAAAATTTTTTCTTGATGAAAAGTTTTTTTATAAAATTTTCTATAAATCAGATCATAGACACATTTTTCATGGGCGCAATAGTTTTGGAGTCGAAAACTTTCGAAGATTTTGTTGTTCAGAGTTGTGTTTTTAGTGGGCTGTAAATGCGGGTAATATCAACTTAAGGGGCGAAAAAGATAACGATTATGTTTCATGATGTCCACTATCCAATACATAAACTCTGCATAATAATTTCCCAAAATTTTTGGTAAAATAAATTTTTCTTCAAGTCAACAGATAATATGGCGACCTAAAAATGAAAAATTTAACTGCTCTCAACGAAAAAATATCAGCATTAAGAGAAATAAAAGCTTAAAAAAAGGAAAAAGATATACTCCTATTTTAACATAGATAAATGAATACACACAATAAAAAAAGTCCGCAAATTTCTGTTTTCTATGTATATACATATTTATAAACAGGATTATTGTATACAGAAAAATTTGAGTGACCTGTATATTCGTGATCTACGACTCAGGACCGAAGCTTTCCCACAGGTCTCGCCCCCAGATTCCGCTATTGCACTGAACCCAATAATTTTATTGTTTAAAGAAAATAAACTAACATACCGTTGCTTAAATTATACCATACAAACACCTACATAATTTGATTTGGTTTTTATGATTGAGGAAATCATCAGCTTAAACGGTGGAACTATCGTGTAAAAAATTAAGGGCTAATTATCTCGTCAAAATTTCAAATTATCCTTACTTTTGGGTTCGAAAAAAATCCTATGCTCTAGTGTCACAAACAGGCAGAGTGAATAAATAATTCCTTTGAATATTCATGAACATGAGTAAAAATAAACACATATAAAACGTTAATTGTGACTTATCAACTTTAAAAACAATTATATCGACGATAAAATGTGGTTGTCATGAGTGTATATGATATGACTGTCCTTTGAAAAAAATAGTGCATAAATTCCCACACGTGCCAAGACCACATATTCTGAGTCATGGTAATATTACACCGATTCCTCGTTGATAGTTTCGCGCGAATGACCGTACCATTCTTAGCTTTACCTCTTAAAAGAAAAAAAACTGATTTCACGTTCTGCCATTTTTGTCACTTCTAATAAGTGTTAAAAAGTTTTCCTCTAAAAATATGAACGTGTTTCCATCAAAATTAACAAGGGGGAAAAATTTTACTTTTTGAGTTCTTCCACTTCACAAAGCTAACATCAGAACTAAAACCGTATGATAAAACTGAGAACCAATTTTTAATAGAACTTAATCGCAACTAAATTTACATAATTTCCGCCCTTCTTACAATATCGAAAGCTGCGTATACGGCATCAATCAACTGCGTGCAAATCGATAAAAAAATGTATCGACTGCGTGCCTGAAAGTTGAGGCCTAATAATAAAATATAATTTTCGAGTTACTCAATTGCGCGCAGGTTCCTATACTCTCAATATATCGATAGCGCGGATTTCTACTAACCATGGACATAAAATTGGAGCGATACATATATTACACATACATAATAAATAAATGAAAAACATATCAACATGGAAAAATGGTACTATTCGTTTTATTTTCTCACAAAACTGATATAATATTCATCATCAGTACTCCTAACCGTTTCGTGAGATTAATTTTAATACTTCATTTGCAGGGAAATTGGATGACAAGGTTGAAATGAAATTATTAATAGCAGATGAATCTATATTATACAAAAGAATTTACAGCATAGTGGAGCAAAATTTGACTAATTTATTAACAATTATGTCATTAGTCTACAGTTTAGTTTTTACTGAATTAATCATAACAAATTTAGTCATTACTCAGTAAGTCATACATCGCCTAAATCATGGCTCAATACTAATTTAAAATCGTAATTTTGTCTGTCTCACTGCCTATACAACGTATGTACATGAATCTAAATGATAACATTTCAAGTGTTTTAATCAGTTTCATTCTACTTCAAGACAACTGACATCATATCTCGTACCTTTTAGTTAACAATCGTCAGGTACGAAAGCATCCCACTTTGTACACACTTTTGGTAGAGTTGTAAAAGAACAGTTGGAAATACTGAGGTGATGTTGTGCTAGATATAACTTGAAAAAACGATCAAGAAAGGGCAAGCTGTTGGATGATAACAACTAAATATAAAAATTTTATACAATACCTACTGTCTTATAATCATGAATAGATTGAACATGATGACGTAATAACATGTTTCAAACTGCTTGGTCGTAACGTTTGATTTTAATGAATTTTTTACAGCACCATACTCAACTATTGTTTTAATTTTAGGGAAAGATTTTTTTCGGAATGACTAAATTTTGGGAATGCAATACGGATGGAAATGAAAATTTTGACAAAAATATCTTTGGGAGAAATAGACTAGGAAAATGAAGGACCAAAAAACAGCGCGCAATTGAAGATGTGTTGACGTCTATACCTGCGCGCAATCCCTTTTGATTTATTGTTTGTATGGAACCAAAACAGTGCGCGCAATCAAAGATCTCTCTGCTTATGTCCCAAATTTTAGGTTCACATTTTTAATGAATTCATCGGCGTTTTACTATTTATAATGCCTAAGTTTAGGATTTTTATGTTTTGGCATAGGTACTTATGTTTTCCTGTCATTTCCTGTAAGGAATACTGTGATTACTCTTGCGATTCATAAAATTCTGAGACGAATAAGGCCAATTTGTTCCGACATATTTTGCTATACATACATAATTTTGCATATTTTACCCATCGAAATGCCAATTTTGACGTATTTTCGACATGTTTCGTGTTTTTAGCTAAAATTTTAGAAAAAAATGGCAAAAAAGTTTGGAAATAAACGACATTTAAACACAAATACGATTTTGCATTTAGTTCTGAGTGAATACCTATTTAGAAGACAATTGACGTTCTTCTACTGCTCAAAATTTAAAAAATAATACTTTGTAAAAATGAAATCCTGTTTTTTATTGCTAATAATTTATTTAATAAATTAATAATGACATGGTTTGAAAATGAATTTTGTTGGAAATATTTTACTTTTTAGAGCATATTTTCGACATATTTCAGTACTGATAAATGCATAATATTATAAGCACAAATTTTGCTGTTTTTAGGACATAAAAATCCTAGCCCTAATAATGCCCAATTCCTGCACAAATTTTTCATCGACGGAAAACTACGATTACACAAAAAAAGTTTTTCCATCCTTCGAACAGATACAATAAAATTTTTACACAAAATTACTTTTGATCAGTTCATCGCATCGTTGCTAGGGCCTGTTTCATCCATCCCTCTCTTGTCAACCATTCAAAAGCTAACTTTTTAATCGAATGTATCATACTATTGTATTTCGTTTCTGCAGTTAACGTATACAAAACTATTAATGATTACGAAGTTGTGTAGAATGGAAGGATGTTACATGTTATCGAAACTTGAATTTTCGGATTCGACTTTTTTTCCAGAATTCGTGGAACAAGTTGATTGCAGAGTGAACCTCACGTTTTCAAGTTGTAAAATAACGAGCTCAGTGGCGGTTCCAGAGCATCAATTTGGGGGGAAATAACAAAAATTCTGCCGAGTTGAGCTTTTTGTTTTTTTTTTGTTTAACAAATTTTTTATTTGGGTTCTGTGTCGTATGTCCATTTTTTCCCTAACATTTTTATGTATTTTTCCCCTTTTTTTTGGCATTTGAAGGATTTTCCTAATTCCCCCTTGAACCGCCATTGTACGATCGAGCTATTTACATGCCTTATTGAAGCCAATGAAAGATGGATTCATGAAACCCCTTTATGTTTAAATTATAATTTTAATTCGAGTTTATCAGAGTTAGTTATGATATTAACTTGCCTACACACCAAAACACTGAAAAGGCAATTCGCTCTCTGCGAAATGTCTTCAGGTTTTCAAAACGTTTAAAATTGTTAGAACGAAAACACAGATTTCAATGCATCTTTTAATTCTTTGAATGTGAAACAATTAACTTCTGTCTGTCACGCAATTATAATTGACGATTTTTTTTTTCAACTTAGAAAGATTACTTGTATAAAAACGTGTAAAATCTGTGGATGAGTATCATTCTTTTCAAATTTTTCTGATTTTTTTCGAAACAAAGCTGTAGTTTTCCGTTTTCGAAAGATTATTGTTTGCACGTACATTTTACCCGACGAATACATTGAATAGATTACGCAACGAATGCTTGAACATATTTATGTATAATCAGTTTAAGTTTATTATCTGGACTTGATGATTACTTTCGTTGTTGTGAACGTAAAGTTCTAATACCAAATATGATTAAAATTTTGCGAAATGGTTTGCACGTAATTTTCGAGTTTGAAAAGATAAATATGAGATTACTTAGACAGAAATATTCCAGCCATATCTAGTATCCGTAATACCAACTGAATAGAATCGCAAATTCGTTTTAAATGCGAAACCCGACCATACACGGTGAAAAAATAATGCTTCAAGTAAAGAAATTAGATATAGTGCTAAAAAGATAGCTGGGGACCAGTTTCTTAATGATTTGTGGCAAGCAGGTAGCAAATATAGACACGATGTTTTGATTTCTGTTTTTAAATGAACGAATCTCACTTTCATTAAATTTTTCCGGTGAATAATTGAATCACGAATCATTACTATTAGCTTTGTAAATGAAGTGCTCAATTTGTAATCTTCGAAATCGTCCGACAATCTTTAAATGTTGCAAATAGTAAGTCGAGTTACGAAAAGAACCCTCCTCTCAGCTTCTCTTTCAACTTTCATACGCAGGGTAGGATGCAAGAACGTAAGCATCAACCGTTTTTTATAAGAATTACTTATCCATTGATAGTTGTAGTATACGTAATAGGTATTTATACTAGCTGTTTCCCTCGCTACCGTGTTCAACAGTTCTCTGCTCAAAAACCATTAGGCCAATGAAAAATATGCATGGAACTTGACTTGTACGAAAATTAAAGGGCTTTATTTTTGAATGGACCTATTATTATTGTAGAATTTGATAGGAAAGTAGTAACAGTTAAAAAAGCTGATTCTCGGCATTTATCAGAGTTGGGAGTTTTGTTCTCGTAATTCTGGCCATTAACTCGTAATAAGTTCATTTTGAGCAAAATTTTAAGACAGAAATGAATTTGTCGTTTAAAAATTTGTTTGCACCATTATTATTTTGCTTTTTTTCGTTCTTTCATTTTGAAATAGCCAGGAACGAATTATAACTAGCAGTAGAATTGAGTAAATTTTCTCCTGTTTCCAGCAATACCAGTCACAGCTCTTTAGCTTAGATGAGCGAAAGAGAAAAAGTTTTTCCTCTAAAAATGACGATAAATTTCTTGTAAGATTCATCAGAATCCGTTCAATAGCTCCTCAATGAAACGTGGACACGTTTTCAGCCTTTATTAAAACAAGTATCATGAATATTCCTATATGTAGTTTTCACTAGAAAAAATGTAAAAATTTCGCAAGTATCCTTCTTGCAGTCGACTCTTTAATTTTTCAGTCCCAAGACCTATGCGGCGAAAAAAAATATATGAAAAGCGAATAATTATTTCATTCGCATTCTCTCATTGGGATCATTTATAAATTCTCTTCCTACTCGATTAGGCCAACGTGGTTAAAAATTTCTTCTAATAGCTTTTCTAAAAGTTGCAGCGTAGCCAGAATCGACCTATATAGTTGGAAAATACTTTTACAATACAAAAAAAGTTTGGTAGATATTTTCATATAATAATTAAATCAGAAAAAATCTTAATCGAGAGGGTCGTACGTGAAGCTCGAGTGAAGGCATGAGGACCCCGTCCCCAAAAACTTGGCAAAGCACCACCATAAAAAATATGAAAATAAATAGGTACTGATAAGAAAACCAGTGACGTAACTAAATCTGAATTGTTATGCCTATTCCACCCTTTACTTTTATAGAGTTGCTAGAGAGTGGGTTAAAAAAATGATAAGTATAAATATCAAATTGAGTACTTGACATGAGAAACGACTTTTCGACCATTTTGTAAGTCCACCAATGAAACTTAAATTTCGATTCTCTCACATTAATGTTCTCTTATCATTAATCCGTATTCTGTAAAGTAGGGAAACTGAAATTTCAAAGAATAAATCAAGAGAAACAATATAAACCAGAATACAGTGTTTCTTTTTTTCAATTTTATAGTATAGTTAAGTTAGATCATAGATGATAGATCAGCGAGTATAAACAATTCTTTCAGTGTTGATTTTCTACTAGGTGCCAAAATTCGACGTAAAAACCCGATTTTTTTACTGCCCACTATTCACCCACATTCAAACGAAGTCGTATTTCATGAAACTCGTTCGTAGATATATGAGTATTTAATTTATTAGATCGAATTTCAAATAACGACGAACCAGTTTCGAATACGGAAGTAAAAATTTGATTACTGACCATTCAGTTTCGAATAATCTATTCTTTCTACTTAATATCTGATATCAGTTGATCGGGAACACATGAAATCGCCAATGTACTCAAAAAATGCCGGTTACTACAGGAAAAAAACCAAAAATCGATATACTCGTCCACGATATCGTGTAGATTTGGTGGCTTGTGCACGAATTTTCCTCGTACATTTACTCAGAAAAAAAAAAAAAAAATACCATACAATGTTGTATTATTACCAACTCACCTAGAAAAAAGGAATTCAAAAATATTCAAAGCTTTACACGCAACAAACACTTCACTAGATTTTATTTTATCCCATCACATGAATATTATAACTATTTCACTTTGCTGCATTGAAACTCGCGAATAATTTTGACGATGAAAAAAGTATTTGGAGGACAGCACGAATGACAACAAAACTATGCCCTCGGTTAGATTGGAAGAGAAGAATAAGAAATCAAACAGAAGGCGATAACATAAAAAAAAAGTTGTCTTATTTTACACAATTTATGAAAAAAATAATACGACACTCTTTGTACCTTGCTGTTATTTTTCAAAAAAAAAGATATATTTGCAACGAAAACGCGTGAATTCACACCAAACTCGATTCGGTTAACACGCCAAACTGAAAGAAGGAGGATTGAAGGTATAGGTTAGTATAGGTAAACATTGGGAACTTGCTTCTTACTGCGTCAACGCCGATCTTGCCGATGCGATTAGCGTCTTTTTTGCAATGTTACCATACTGCAAGGCCAAAAAAGTAACGACTCAATGCAATGGGAGTATTACATTACAGAATTACAGCTAGAGTAATTATTTTATGCCTTAATAGCGCCTTTACGAATTACAGTTTTAACTCTTATATTGTTGGTTCACAGGTCCTAATTTTTTGAGTAGGTTTTCTATGAAAATCTACCTATTAATCTTTGTGTTATGGAACGACCTGGGGATGAGTGTTGGTACGTGTTTCGTTTCGTAACTCGAGGAAAATTTTGGCCCCAGAAACTCAAATTCATAATAATATATAAGCCAATTTCTTATCACCTCGGTACAGGTCGCAGTTTTCGTCCGATAGTCACGAAATTTGGAATGAATATTATTATCAAGCTAAAAACCTGACCAATCAATTTTGGTGCGGATCGGCAGAATGGTACTTCCGGGAACATTATTTTTGTTTTTATTTTGGCTATAAAATTACTAATTTTGAACCAATAAGAACGGAATTCGGAACTAATATTTATTATGATCTATTTTAACATGTTAATAACTTTGGTGCGAATCGGCCGGATGGTATTTACGGTGCACCTATTTTTGGATATTATTTTGGCTATAAAATGGTAGATTTTGAACCAATTACTAAGAAATTTGCAAAAACTATTTACTATAATTTATTAGAACATTTTGGCAATTCTGGTGCGGAACGGTCGGAAGGTACTTTCAAAAAATCTATTTTTATTTCGATTTAGAATGAGGTAATGGTTTTTAACTACGTAATTTTAGGTCAATAGTTTCAAAATTTAATACAGTCATCGCAAGTATGACCTATTAATAACTTTTTAGTCATTAGTTTTTTACTTGTCGAATTCTACTTTTTCTAACGGAGCTAAAGCCTTAACGGAGCTGCTGCTGCGTTAGAGTTTTTTTTTCTGATTTCACAAAATAGTGTTCGTGGTTTTCGGAGATACCTATTCCTGACGATATCAATTTGACGTCATTCGCTCCTCGAAAATTTAAATTTTTGCCATTCATTATGAATATAAAACTATTAACGTTCGAGGACGTTAGATAGGTAATTTAAATATGCCTATGAAACGAAATTAGTTTAAAATGTTGTGTGTGTTTTCGAATCTGGTTGAATTTGTCGATAACAATTTAGGCTTGAAATTTACTTATTTGAGTCTTGGGTGACTTTACTTTAGCTTCATCCATATGCCACTGTATGCGAGGGGGAATTCAAGGTAAATTTTTTGAAGAGCAATATTTTTATGTATCTTTAATATTGAATATTTAATAACGAATTGGATGGAAAATCTCTCAGTTCTGTCGCATGAAAATTCATATTTATTATGATAACTAGATGTTACGCTTCGCCTGCGCTGCGCCATTTTTTTCGTTCTCTTTTATTTTTTTTTGTTCGTTTTCATACTATAAATAGCGAATTTTTGTGAAAATGGACAACTTTTCCTCCTGAAGTGCTAGAGACTTCGACGATGACTTCAAACATGCTTCAAAATAACACAAATAAATACTAAAAATTTTATCTTGATCTGCCAAGCGGCTCTGAAATCATGGGCGTACAAATATATTTACATTCAGTAGTTCTTAATTTTGAGGTTAGTCATTGGTACTTTTTTATTGCAAATAAAATTGGAAAAAAAAGTAGTCGAAGCAGAAAAACAGGGACATAGCTGTGAGTTGAAAAAATTGAGTAGTTGCATAAATTGTTGGAAAATTGTTTAATTTGGTGATTTTTTTTAATGTGATATTTATCTTTTTGCTCTAGGAGTTTTAAAACGAAATCGATAATTTTTTTTTAATTAAAAATGTTTTACAAATATCGATATTCCATCATTCCCATTTAACATTTTTTTTACATTGTACATCGATATTCGATTGCTTCATCAATATCAATGTTGCACTAAAAAAAACATTGAATTTAGTAAATCTATTAGAAAATACATTACATTTTCAAAACTTCCTTCACTTAATATTATCAATATGAAATGAAAATGAACAAATATCGATTGTTATTGAGATGATAAGATTTTTATTCATTTGAAAACAAAAAACGGTTGAATTTAAGGATGCCATGAGCCCTTGAATTTAGTATTTCAGTTGATTCATATTATTCAAACAATAAAATTATCAACTTGAAATTATCATGTGCTATAATTTTCATTCAAAATATTGCATTCTTAATGGTTATCTGAAAAATGGAAAGTAAGTAGGTACTTATCATTTTTTTCTTTCATAAAACGGATATGGATCAGGTTTTTTACTATACAATGTGTAAAATGATTTTTTTCAAAAACCAAAGTTAGACAAAAAAGGCTTATATTTTACAAAAAAAAAAAAAAAGTAAGTTGCCAAGCACTTTATTTTCCCTATTCATTGGCTGCATGTAAGGAATAGATATACGCTATCCACATTTGTCTGCTCAAAACACGATGTTTGTTTACTCTACAAAACGATGCTCACCATTGTATAACAATGTGTATCGATATCTTTTCCTCCCTCCCACACTAACTGCCACGTCTAATGGTGATTCTGATGTCAGGCATATCTTAGCGTGAACAGAATAGGTATATTTGGAATATTGTGCCAGTTGATCTTTTATTTTAGCATTGAAAGTGCTTCTCGAGTCAGTTTGTGAAAAATTGTCCACTACCCAATTTTTACTAATGTTTTAAACGTAAAGAGTAAGAGAAGGGGTAGATAATGATGGTAAAAAAGTAGAAGAAAATGGTAATGAAAAATAAAGTGGAGGTCCTAAAGTTGTTTTGTTGTTTACAGACCGAATACAAGAATGAAAGAAACCAAAAAATGAACAACGCTATTTTTTATTAATTTTAATGTCCTCCTCTCGTTCTTATAAAGTTTGAAACCTGTAAACTTTTTATTAATTGTTGGAAATTTCAAAATTTTTAGTTGGCAATTTTTATTTTGTCTTCCCTCCTTAAAAAAAAAAAAAAAAAACGCCTTTCACTAGTCCCTGAGAAAAAACAGTCATCTTTTCTCTGCATTTCTACTTTCAAAATTTTTTTTTTTCATCTTCATATTTTCAACAGCGAAAATTCTCATACAAACATGATTACTCAGTTACCAAGAACTTTGAGAGCTGTAGTCGTAGCATTTTCAAAGTTTTCACTGATGTTAGAAACGTGTCCTATTCAATCTATCTATGAATTATGTGAATGTAGCACTATCTTGACATTTAATGGCGAGTTCACATTTCTTCCTCTCAAGGACTCAACCTATTATAACGTCTTATTCGCTTTCTTTTCTGTTTATTTGCGGTTGGATTTCGAGCGATCAATAATGTCGTCGAAAATTTTATTTCTCGTGAAAAAAATTTGCACCCATTCGCCGACGTCAATTCTTTACCCCTATGATTTGAAAGTAAAATAATGATTACTTTCTTATGAGTTTACTTCTCGGAAAAAAAAGACACAATTGTAACATATAGTGGTTTATCTTCACATTATGCATTGGGTATTTTTCTATCTTTTTATTAAGTAGGTATTTCATTTTGGTGGTCTACGGTACAGATGTGTGGAATTTAATCGAACGATTTAATTTATATTTTGTAAATAATAGAAATTACGAAGAAAAATTATACCTAATTCTATAGTAGCGCACGACCAATGGCGTATTTAGAAAAAGGTTCGGATATGGGGAGGTGCTGAAAATACTTGTATATGATTTTATTAGGCTCTTATTATTAACTTTAAAAAAAATTAAAATCATGAAACTGATAATTTTCCGAAAATTTTGAACCCTATTCGCCTCTTCCTTACAACGACATCCACAATTCTGAAACAGAAAAAGTAGTGCTTGTGCAAAATCGTGTTTTTTTTGTTTTTTTAATATGTAAATTTTCAGTTTTACCGGATTTTGAGAATCAGTACTTCACAGCAGCGTTTGTTCTATTGTTTTATTTGATTTTATTTTTTTAACTACATAGAAAACGAGATATATAGTATAATTTAAAAAAAAACTATCTACTTTTTAGAAGTTCGTTTGACCATCACCGACGGAATTTCGCATTATAGCGTACTTGAATGTCGATGAAAATTGAAAAACTGTTTCATCGTACCCTCGTACTCGATAAAACAAGTACGACTTTTCGCAAATCAATTTTCGACAACCTTGAAAACTATGTTGTTCGTGACCCTTAAAATGTTTTGTATCCTCGATTTTCGCTCTATCCGTTACCCTTGCGCTGCCGTCACCCTTTCGAAAGTGCAACTCTGACGCCGCTCACGTAAGCAACACTGATTTCGATTGTAAATTTTCCCGCCACGCGTTGTATTTTCGTTAGTAACGGAGTGATGCGTAAACTATCGATACTATCGATAGTTTCAAGCTAGGAAAACACCTTTTCAAGTTATATTTAGTATTTTTGAATGAAAATTTCAGTTTTTACTCGAAAATAAAACTTAATATAGGTATTTAAAAACAAATATCCGTTCCATATTACAGCCAATTGATTATAAATGAGCTTCCATAATTTCATTTATTTCATTAAAAACAAACACTAGTGTAAAAAACAAAATTAATAAGGACGAACCGACGAAATTGTATGGGGTCTACGCGGGTATGAACGCAACTCTATTTACTGACACTATAGGTAACTCAGATTGCAATCTTTTAAAATAATGGACGTGGACTACTGTTGCAACCTATCACTATTTGCAACACATAATGGAAGTGGAATATGCAAAGAAACTATAATAAATAATGGTGATGGAATTAAATCATTATAATTTCAGCAGTTTCTACTTTTTAGTCATTTTTGCCGCCAAAAAAAACAACAACTATTGATAACGAAAAATATAGATATTATGCATCACAGATTTTCGTTTATTCTTCTCCGTATCATTTGCTGCGTTTTACAATTCGACCATACTAGTATTGAGAATTCATATTGATGTTTTAACCTCTAAGTAGCCACAAAATGGAAAGTGAAGGTAGATGAATTCATTTCACATACTTAGTTGTACTAATATAAGGACCAAATCTTCAGCCTTTAAAATCCCATCTATATGACGAAACGGGACCGGAAATACGCTAATTTTAAAAATTTGATGTTATCAAAAACCTCCATTTCCAGAATCAGTAGAGGTTGTCCAGGGTTTTGTTACCAAACTCCGTTAAAAAAATGTAAGAAAATCTAAAAAATAACTAGAAAATCCATTTTTGCTTTTACGTAATCCATACAGATTGGACAAAATCCATTTCTAAACTTTGTTCCATACCATCATCGACAGTAATCACAATAAAACACGTACAGATTGGATTTAGGATAAAGGTTTTTTTAGACCCGGAACTGCAACTGGATGAAAGTTTCATATTGTAAGAAAAATAAGAAGATAAGCACATTTGTTCCATATTAGTGTTTGTAGTCTGAAGTCCAAAAACTGTAAAACTATGCAAGACTTTATTATCAGTATTATCCAAACCAGAAATTATAATGGTCTTTTACCATAAATCAAAATAAAATTTTACCCTTGCGTACTGAATGGAGATGATACAGTTTGAGAGAAAATATATTACATTTATTCAAATTCATTCCATATAATTAGATAAATTTATATAACTAGAGAATTATCATGTTGTAAAAACTTTTAAATTTGATGAAATAGATCCGGAAACAACAAACTTCTAAAATTTTAAGATTTGTGAAATACAGGACCATAACAGGAGTTACAAAGCTACTTTCAACAAAATTATCTGTCTCCAATCTTCATATCACATACTGTGTGGAACTATTGTGAAAAATCTCATTTTGTCATTTTGTCATCAGAATAAAATTATTTTCATAGGTAAGAAAGAAAAAAGAAACATTAGCTTTGTTCCACACCATCATATGTAGGACCTGTTAAATGAAGAGAAAGTAATAATATTTTTTGGATTCAGGTAATTTTGGCTACGGAAATGCCCTGTTTGAAAATCGATATTACCGTAGGGGGAAACTCAATGAGAACTATGGATTTGTTCCATTCAAGTGAATAGTATATAAAATTTGGAAACTGTAAAACAATGTGAGACTTCATTATAATTATTTATTAAACTGGAAATAATTGTGAAACATCTACATCTTTATAAACATTCATATAGGTATAGGCATAATTACAGAATTTTTCCAGGTACATGATCGGAAACTATCAAATTTGGTTATCACCAAGTATTATAAAACAAGAAAAGCGCGAATATAGTGTGAAATAAAATCTAGAAAAACTATAGTCTATTACTAGAAATCAATGCCAAATTTCACACCTGAATTCTAGATGAAAATACCAGTGTTGTGGAGATTCTCATTACATTCGAATAATTAGTTCCCCATAATTAATCAGATAAGTATAGTGAAAAAATTAGGATCTTCTATGATCTTCTCAATCAGGAGAAATGTATCAGAAAATTACGAATTACAAAAATCGAAACTTTTCTCAAATCTGGTTCTGTGAAAGTTCTTATTAAGTTTTTCACTCCTGGCCCAGAAACATCTGTATCCTAAATCCAATCTGTGCGAATATTTTGCTACGATTACCTACAGCTGTCCATGATGGTATAAAACAAAGTTTAGAAATGGATTTTGTGCAATCTGGATGGATTACATAAAAGCAAAAATGGATTTTCAAGTTATTGTCAGATTTTCTTGATTTTTTTTAACGGAGTTGGCTAATACTTCATTTCTTCTACGTATGGTATGACATACCCATGAGATAAATATAATATTTAAAAGGAAACCCTGAACAACCTCTGATGATTCCGGAAATGGAGATTTTTGATCAAATCAAATTTTGAAAATTAGCGTATTTCCAGGCTCATTTCATCATATAGATGGGGATTTTTAAAGGCTGAAGATTTAGTCCTCATGTTAATACAACTAAGTACGTGAAATGAATTCACACTTTCCATTTTGTGGCTGCTTAGAGGTTAAAATTTGTTATTTAAATCATAATTATAGTGAATTTTTGCAACCCTTCTTTTCGATATTGAAATCTACGCGCTAAAATGGTGAACTCACTGGGTACGTTTACGCTGACCCTGTAGTGGGGGTAGGTATTTGATGCGTTATTGTGTGTGATTCCATACGTATTTACCTCGTTCTTTTTGTGCATCTGTTCAAGTTCTAGACGCAATATGCACTTCCTTGTTCCTTCGGTGTCCTCCTGCACTATATGTGTACGTTTACCTGCATTTTTTCAAAACCTAATCGTATAATTAAGTTTATTCATTTCTACATATCTCTTCCGCGCACCAAATAGTCCGCGACATGAACGAAGCCTTACACATAACTTTAAATCGCTTTTGCACGTGCTTTTGTAATGCATACTTATCGACGAAGGATTAAGTTCTGATTTCGGTCTCCGTGCCGCGTCCAGTGTATAGGGGGGGCCCTATATTTATGTGTTAATCTGCGTGTTTTCAACCTTTGTGGTACAACGAAAGAAGGGGCTTCTGCGAGAAATGAGTGCCGTGTTGCAAATTGCTGTCGGGTACACGTGCCTCGGTGCTCGTTTTTCCCTTGAAAACGGGTATACTGTTCGCCGTCTTTCTCTTTTGAAAAAGAGTAAAATCGCACCGTTTTGCTTCCATGTTGATTCGGTTTTGGTGGCTCGCAGTGTATTACCAACACAATGACACTAATTGCGAAAAATAATATGTCGAGTGAGCCGTGAGCATGCATTTCGGCGCTGATCGTTTGGGGTGGTTCTGCGGTAACGTCCGTTAGGTACTCGAGTTTTGGGCGTGTGAAAAATAAGAGAAAATTGAAAAACGAGTCGGAAAAGAAAAAGTAAAAAAAATCCAATTGCAAGCCGCTTTTCGCCAGTTCATTCCCTTGAACGTTATTAATTTTTTGCTTCCGCAGCCAGGTTTTTCACAATTATTGATTATCATAAGCTTGTAACATATATCTACTTGTTTGCTATTCGAATAAATGTCCTCCTCTTTTAATTTTTCATTTAAGAAATATCGGCTAACCATAATTTGTTGGAGCCGATTCGAGTATCAGAGGCGGCCCGACAGCGTGTTTTTGTGGCTAGAGCCCCTCTCACTTGAAAAACGGGTGCCTAAATGGCGTAAATAATTAACATTAAAAATGAATTTTTTTAAATACGCTTTTACAATAAAAAAAATTCAATTGCTGATGGAGTTCAAATCCAATACTTCCGGATTAAAAAGTTTAGATTCATTATATTATACATTTTTTCTAAGATAATTCAAAAAAATTATAAGGGGGTTTCAATGCATGAGGGGCGCAAAAATATGGTGGAGCCACTGGCGCACAGTTAGCTCGGGCTGCTACTGCGAGTATTGATAGCAGCATACGGCGACCAGATTCAGCCATTTTCATTGCCAGAATATTATCAGTGGTAGCTTAATTAAAAAACTCATCCGCTCATTAGCTTATACGCTGAAATCTACTCCACTGACGTTGACTGTCATCATTAAAAATTAATATCATTACCGCGCATCAACCGCGACAAGTGTCTATTTTCCATAAGGGTCAAATTTTGTAATGGCTCTCATTCAAAAATCAGTGGACCGATTTCATTCGAATTCAATACCAAACCAATCCTTAATAGTCTCTATCTACTGTAAAAATTTATAGGTCAAAATCTTTCAATTTACTTGAGTTATTGGTACAACATGGTGAGTTTGCAAAACTTAACTACTCCCTCCGAAACTTCAACTCGGATGAGTAGCCCTTTGAGTATATGTATATGTAATGGAGGGCTGATTTCCCTAGTTCCGTTCTTCAACGATAGTGTTTCGAGGAACGAAATTACTGTGTGATGTACATCTATATATTCGTATATATAGATATAGTAACACCCAAAACGGAATAATTTCCTTCTCCGAAACTCTATCTATATCTGATAATAACTACCTATAGAAATGTTATACAAATCAACCCTCCATAACTTATATATATTCAAATAAGTAGCCCATAAAAATCTCCAACACTGACTCAAGTTTCATTGACATAGGTCAAAAAGCGGAGGCTCCACAGACCCCCAAAAATTTCCAAAATGTATAAAAAGTTGAAATATATACATTTTTATTTAATTACATGTACACGTATAATTATATATTGTATAAGTACAGAAGAATTTTAGTGACCTGTATATTTGTGATCTACGACTCGGGATCGACGCTTTTCAACAGGTCCCGCCTCCAGGTATCGTCACTGCACTGAATGCTATAGTCGCATTTTCTTTGGAAAATGCCTTAATTGTAATACCTATGTGATACAAATGCGTGAAGTCGTTTTGCAAAAAGAAATATCAGATGGAATACACCGGGCCACAGAAGGACGTGAAATGTAGTACAAACGCAATGAGTGTTCTGCCCATACTTACCAGCCTGCAGTGGAATGCTTGAGAAATTCATTTCCTGGAAACGTAATTGCAGTGCAGGGAAATAGGCCAGCTAGGCCAGCACATTCACCCGACCTTGCTCCATATGACTTTTTTCTCGAGGGTCACATTACCATTACAATGTTTATCATCTACATCTATATTTTGGTGATCTTGAACTTCTACTCAAATGTAATTCGGCTTTGTTGTGATAGAGCTAATCACACTCAGTTATACAATATACAGACATCGTTCTCTGATGAATTAAGCTATCGTGTTCAAGCCAATCGGAGACATTTTGAGTATTTAATTAAAATTTTGTCTAATTTTGAGGTACCTACAAGTTTACCACAACCAGTGTTTGTCGTTTTTTTGTTTTTTGTAATTAAAAAGGTTTTTATTTGATTTACCAATGATTTCATTCTCACGGTCACAAGGCAAACCAATACTTACGATGCATCCACTAAATAACTTGCCGTTTTATTTGTACTACGGAGGAAGTATGGCCAGTCAGTTTTTGATGCACCTGAGGTAATTTTTCCATAGTACGTCCAGTGATAAGCTCGTGGAAAATCTTGAGAGTGTGTGCTCAAAAAATACTGAACTGGCAACGGGTAAAACAAAATTGTATCTACCTACGCAACTTGGTCGGGTGAGCAGTCTATCAACTCGTGCAATTATCTCACTCGCCACTTGTTGAGAACTTGTTCACTTTCCTCCCGAGTGGCGTAATATATGCTGTTAAAAGTGTGGGGGGAAACTGAAGAATCAATCAGACGTGGAAAAAAAAACAAAAAACAAAAAACTAAAAAGCGAGGAAAAGAATTAAGGTGAGTGAAAAGGAAATTAAAGAATGAGAAGAAGAAATTGCCGTATATCATTTCGTACATACGTTGTAAAAATAGTTTTTTTCAATTTTCTGATTCTGTAATGATTTCCGAGCATAACATCAACAATTTTGTCGCCCCACAATCATTCCCTCCTAACCGAAATCATTCAAACAAAACTGAGAAATGTTTTCAGTCGGCTTTACGATTTTCATTTTCTGTTTTTATAGGAATGGAGGCACTAGAAATGAGCATCAACTACTGGGAAGACGCTATGGCCGCGTATTCCAGAAACACAAATTGCGATTCACTCGCTATAACTGACGAAGAAGAGTCAGAATTTTGCAAGGAACTACAAAAATTATTGGACACCGCGTATAAATTGCAAGACGAATGCGAACTTTTATTTTTGGATCAAGTAAGTTAAACCACCGAGTAACTTTTTTTGCACTACACTTGCGAAAATGTCTTTTTTCTGTGCTAAGTGATCGTCTTTCGAAAGTCGTGTAATTTTGGACTGAGCTTAAAGCCACTAAAATTTTACCACATTATTTCAGAGGTCGGTGTTATTTAGACCCTGCGGTTCGACGAAACTTGACTCTGAATACGACGGCTATCGCAGCGAATACTCTCCAGCCGAATCGTTTGTTTCGGCTCAAGACGATGGGTTAGCCAATTATTTTAATTTTCCCTCGTATAACGTGTGGGTTTCTTAACTTTACGACTTCCTCCGCGTGCAGACGTCCGTCACAATCACATTCGGGTCATTATTTTATGGGATTAATTTCGAATTGTTTATTAGAGTAGAATTGGTCGTTAATTAATTATAGATACCTGCGTTTCGTATCAGTGTCGAAAGGTTGGACGCGTGGGACGTGAGAAACTGTGACAAAGAGTAATGAAAATTGGCCCAGTATTTTTTAGCCCCATTTTTGTCTCTTCTCATTCTGAAAGCCAAATCTAAATTCAAAAAACAATATAAAAAATCCTAGAAATAAAAAATATTATCTTCCGTATTGAATGACCCTCTAATGAATCCAGTAGGGTAGCCAGGACTGACCCATATACGGTGTGCAGGGACGTTATAGTTAGAAAATAACTTCCACGATGAAAAAATTTGAAATTTCGTTTTCTGCAATTTAAAAAAATCTTTAGCGAGAGAGTCGGAGCCCAAGCTAAGGGGAACATGGGAACTGAGACCTTCAAAACTTGAGTGAGCCCCACCAGAATAGTATATTCGAAAATGTATACCTACTGTTAAGAAAAACGATAAAGTAATTGTGCGTAGTGATTTTCTATTGAGGAAAAAGTGACAAGATTTTTGAGCTTCTAGAAGCTTTATTCTAGCTTTGCCGCTGGAGAGGAATTCACAAAAATCCGATTGGAGCGTTCCAACCCCCCAGTCAGCCCCTCTCATAGCTACGAAACTATATAAGTTTTTGTAAATTGTAACCCTTAATTAATTAAGAACAAAATTTTTGATTTTGCCTCGACTCATATCCCCCAACATTTTCAATTTTGAAAATGAGTAAATATTGCCTGAATGAATTTCGTTTTCCTAAGTTCGGTCAATTTCTATTGTTAAAAATGAAAAAAAAAAAATCAAATTTTTAATTTTAATTTTGATTTTTTTTTTTTATTGTATTTTTCAAAGAAAATACTACTATTGCATTCAGTGCAATAGCGGGACCTGAGGAAAAGCGCCGATCCTGAGTCGTAGATCACGAATATATAGGTCACTTAAATTCTTCTGTACAGAATTTACATATAATTATATACCTATATATATACTTACATATATATACTTCCATTTTTTGCTAATTTTGATATTTTTTGGGAGTCTGTAGAGCTTCCGCTGTTTGACCTATGGCAATGAAACTTGACGTACTGTTAGAGATTTTCGTGGGCCACACGTTTGTGTTGAAATTTTTGAAATTCAATCAGTAGTTTCAGAGGGAGAGGTTCTCGGAGTTTTGCAAACCTACCATGTTGTCATCACAATAGCTTCCGTACATTTAGAAATTTTAGCTTGAAATTTTTATGGTGGTTGGAGACTATTAAAGACTAATTTTGTAACGAATTTGAGCGAAATTAGTTCTCTGATTCTTAAATGACAGCCATTACAAAATTTGACGCTTTTGGAAAATACATACTTATACCGCGGTTGATGCACGGAAGAAATTTTCTTTTCATAACCTGCTATTATATTTTCTTTTTAGTTTTTTTATTTATTTTTTTCTTTATGTGAAAACGTTTTTAGCTGTAGACTTCTGAAAATTCCTCTGAAAGTGAAATAGAATATCAACGACTGGTATGACAAATGACAGACGTCTCAAAATCGGAAAATTTTCTTTGGAAAATACACTAAAAGAAAGATAGGGCTGTCCAAAATCACGGAAATATAAATTTCAATCCCAATTTCCAATCCCGAATCATAATTTCAATTACTTTGGAAATGATAGGAATATTGCTGATTCATTATATTTACATACTATTTTTGCGTCTTATTTGGAAATTTCATGAAAAGAGACCCTGTAAAAGGAATAGTTCAAATTTGATATTAATAAAAGTTTTGAACTGAATATGTGCTCATGTTTTCAAGGGGTTCAACACAGTGCAAATCTTCTCCATCATTTAATGGCGACAAACTTGAAAAAAAAAAACAAAAATAAAACAAATGACGCAAAATAGAACAATGCACAGTGGTTGATATGAAAATTGTTTTATAATTCGTGGAATTATGACCATTTTTAACTAATAATAAATGAAGTTTTACTATTTTATAATTCAATAGAAAGACATAAATCGCAAATGTAAACTCTTTCAAATTATCAAAATTAATTGTCAACTGACAACAAATGAAAATTAATTTTCATCCTATCCTCCGTAATTTATTATTTATGACAATAAATTAATCACATAAAAGGCGTTTTGATTAATTTATATTCAAATAATTGTAATGCGAATATTTTTCTTCTCTTTAACTGGCAGTCTTATTTTGGAATGACATCTCGTTGTAAATTTATGATTTACATTGAAAAGTGCATCATTGTACCTACTGTATTCGTTCTTGTTTCTTCTATTCTGGGTACATACTTTCTTCCTCGCCTTTTTTATATCATCTGTCACTAATTTTTTTTATTTTATTGAATTGAAAATGTAGGTTTTCATGTTTGACAGCAATTAATTACGAGACACGGCTCGTAGGTACCTATCCTAAAATGCGAAATTTAGATAAAGACTTATCAAAAATTTGTTTGTTTTATTTCTGGGCATTACGATTATTCGCTAAAGCTTAATCATATAAACAATAATTTATATCAATATATAAAGAGGAAAATTTATGAAAATGTTTGGCCGGCTAATCTCAATATTGAGTTAATCAATTTTGATGAATTTTTTTTTGTATAATACATATTATTCATGAACATGAGAAGGTTATAAGCTTGCTTTTATCGTTTTATCACACCTGAAAACTTATTTATGAAAAACAATCAAAGAACGGCTGGGTACAAGTTATATATACTACTTCGTTTACTAGGTACACTCGATTATGTGGTTAGTGTGCTAATGTGAGTAAAATGACGTCACACGTAGGAAGCTAAATACATAAAATATTATTCTACTTCAAGCTTAATCGGGGTTTTATTTGTGCTAGTGCGCATGAAATACGTCAAATGCAAAAAAAAAAAGAAAATCCTTGTAATACGCACAATCGAGGCTACCTAGTAAAAGTCCATATTTCTCAGTTAGGTATATGAAGGTTCGTTTTCACAGGGATACTAAACACGTCATCAGTACTGTGACAATAAGTGTTGATACTGCAATGTCATTGTGAAAACATCAACTGTCCAAACATGAGATGTTGCCACATCAATGTCCCCAAATCAAACTGATTTTGATTTTGGTGATACTAACTTGATAGCACTCAGCATCAGCAGCCAGGGAATGTCGTGACTCTGGTGAAAACTAGTATTGACACCAGTCGACATCTGAATGTTGACATTCACAACATTAGTCTTCCGGCATTTAATGTCGCCAACTCGCTGTGAAAACAAGCTTTAAGGTCGGCTAAGAAAAAACATTACGCAAAATTGATATACTGCATTTAGTACATCAGCATCTCATTTTCACAACTAAAATGGAGACAGCAACAACAGCAACAACAACAACAATAACTAACCATTCTCAGATTCCACATGTTCCATAACTACTGATTTCAGCTTAATATGTTTGAATTTTTGCATCTTTATTTTTAAATGAAATTTAAATAGCTGAACACAAAAGAAAGCCTTTCAAATGAAAAGCTGAGGTTAAAAAAAAAAAAACAAAAAAACATTACATTAGCCGGGACATGTTTTTGAGGTGTTAAATTCTATTTTTGGGTCAAATTTTGGCTAACATCAATTATTGATTCCTTTGGAACTACAAAAAAGGGGTTAAGATAATTTTTTTTATACATCATTGAGTTATATATGGTAGGATATGTTTTTTAGAATACTGAACTCAGTGTTTGGGTGAAATTTTAAGTTGAGTCAATTGTTGGTCCCTTTGGTACCTCAAAAAGAGGGTTAAGAAAATTTTTCAATATATTATCGAGTGATACATCGTAGAATATGTTTTTTGATGCACTGAATTCAATTTTGGGGTACAATTTTGGGTTGAATCAATTTTCAGCCCCTTTAGATAACAAAAAATGGGTTGCGATGATCATTTCATACATCGCGATACATTGCAGGATATAATTTTGGACCTGTGAATTAAAATTTCCAGTTTAATTTTGAATTGATTTAATAGTTGAACCCTTTGAAAATATTAAATAAAGATAGTACAATTTTATCTGACAATAGGCACCTATGAGTGTTATCAGTTTATCAAGTTAAACGAAAAAATAGATTTTTTTGGAACCCGGAATTCGAATCTACAGCCCAATTTCAGATTCAATCAATTGTTGAACAACTTGGTACCACAAGATATTTTGATCATACACTCCTAAAATTGTCTAATTTCGTGTTAGTGTTTGTCCTCATATCAGAATCACTTCGATATCAAAGCAATGTATTTTGTTATCTGAGACATGGACCAAGTAAAGCTGGCACATGAGGCAACTAGTTTTTAGTATATTTTTCAAAGAAAATACAATTATTGCATTTAGTACAGTGCTGGAACCCAGGGGAGGTACTTGTGGAAAAGCGCCGGTTTTGAGTATATATATATGTGTGTGTGTGCGCGCGCGCGTGTGTGTGTGTGTGTGTTCAAATCTTTGACTATATTACTATGTATGGGCTGTTAATTTTGATAAGAATACGTGGAAAACTTGTAGTAGATGCAGCCTAACATCTTTCGAAATTACTGTGATATGTGCAGACGTTATCAATAATTGAATGCTGAATTAGTGTCTCTCGGGTAGTCTGCTACATTCTAGGGGCTGATTTATGTGTGTATCTAACTCGGCAATTAAATTCAATCATCCAATTGGCCGCAAAAAAACCAATATAATTGAAAGACGTAGTTACTCAATAATTTTGTTTATAATTTCATCCGCACATATAACAGTCGTTTCAGAGATGTTGCGCCACTGTTCTTATCACAGTTAGCAGTCCTTAGGTAGTAATATACAGTCAAGGGTTTAAATGCAATATATTTCTAATTTTTACCCATTTTGACAATTTTTGGTAGTCTGTGGAGCCTCCACTGTTTGACCTGTGACAATGAAATTTGGAACAGAGTTAGAGGCTTTCATGAGTTACACATTCGTGTTGAAATTTTTAAAATTTATCCCGTAGTTTCAGAGAGAGGAGTTCTCAAAGTTATGCAAACCCATCTTGTTGTCATACCCATAATTCCCAACTCCCGTAAATTAAAAGATTTTGGCCTGAAATGTTTATGGTAGCTAGAGATTATTAAGGACTGGTTTGGTATTAAATTTGAGAAAAATCAGTAGACTGGTTTTCGAATGGAACCTATTATAAAATTTGATGCCCTAGGAAAATACACATTTATACAGCGATTAATGCGAGGAATAGGTATTTATAATTGTCTTATGGCTCATATTAAAGGACTATTTGTTTAAAAATGCAATTCAAATTTCTGTTGAAAACTTTATACTTTAGATGATTGAAAACATGGTCTAGACAATGGATGGAGAAAAATAGTTTTTTAGGCTCTGTAAAACATACTTCTTGATGAATACGTGAAGAAAATTTATAAAAATTATATTATTAAGATATTAAATACAGTACCACTATTCAGTATCTTCATTGCACAATGAACAAAAAAAAGAATTTTCCAATTTAAGTTGAGTAAGTGTATACATTTTTTTTTATTATTATTGAAAAAGATGTGCTTACAATTTTTTCATAGTTTTTATTTGAAACTATAACAAACTATTCAGAATTTGTTTGAATTTTTTTTTTATAATTTTGTGATTATTTGCTGCGGTAATTTTTTCTTTTGTATGTATTTAACGTTGAAAAGTTATCCATTTTCTGTCTCATTATCTTTCAGTCACTTTTTTTCTTATATATGAGTATGTAGGTAGGTACTTGGTACCAAGGTCAGTTTTAGGGGGGGATTTTATGTATAATAATCCCCCTGTGCCAAAAAAAGGTCAATTTAAAACACAATTATTCGGTTTTTAAAATTTTATGTCTATGAAATATGTAAAAAATTGTTAACCCTTCCCTAAAAAATTCATGAATGTGATTCAATCCCCCTTCAAGAAGAAATCTTGAAACCGGGCCTACTTTGGTACTGATCCCAAAAATAACAATCATAGAGTAGCCATTTTTAGCATTGAAAATGCTTCTCCAGTCAGTTTGTAAAAAAGTGTCTTCTACCTAATTTTTACCAATGTTTTATGCCTGAATTGTAAGATAAGTATTGGATAATGATAGTAAAAAAAAGTGGAAAGAGAAAATAGTAATGAAAAATAAAATGGAGGAGGTAACGTTGTTTCATTGCTTACAAAATGAATACAAAAATGAAAGAAAAGAAAAATGAACAACTCCTTATTTCTTAAACTTTTTATTCATTTTCAATGCCCTCCTCTCGTTCTAAGAAAGTGTGAAACATGTGAATTTTTTCTCTCAAATCTTTTGAAATTGGTTTGCTTTCATTGGACTGACAAATCATCGTCGGCATGATATAGAAAAAATAATGAAAAATGCTACTTTTGTGCAGATGGCAGATGGCTGATTTACGCGAATTTGATGAATACGCTGATCTCAATGTAAACGTTGATGAGTTATCTTTATATCAGTCTGCACTTAGACATTTTGAAGAAAAAGGAATTCCTTATAGGTTTGTTTTGAAATGAGTTCAGTTGGGTTTATTTTCTTTTCTAAGCAGTTTTTATATCAACTTACATTAATCCAACTTTTTTTTTGCACATTTTGTAGATGCTTGCGAACCGAACTCTTACGTTGTAGTTCAGATGTAGAATATTTATGCAAATTGCACTGCATTAGAATCGCGTTCCAATGGTTACTAAAGGATGAATCTAAACGAACATGGATTGCAAATACAGGACGACAAATACTGGCTGACCTTTTACTTTACGCGAATAAGGTATACTCGAGTACATAATTTTTTTTTGTCACATTCGAATAATTTATTTTCAAAATATCAAGTCTTCTCTCGTTAATCTCACTATGAGTTCATTATATATATTTTATACTTATGCAGTAAATTTTGTTTCTTTGAACTACTTATTTTAGGAAAAGGAGTCTTTCTGTCATATTCAAGTATATCCTTTGATGTTGCTAGTTTTCACAGGGAATAAAGTTATTTGTTGAAAATAAGTTACCTATTTTCGTTCTGTACGAAATTCTTTATGTTTTAAAAAAAGAGATACATTAGTTACTAAAAAATTAAATTTTTTTTTTTATAAATTCAGCTTCAGAACCGTGAATAAACACTTAGCAATTAGAAGTTTTATTTCTAAGATGTATTTTGATTAAAAAAATTAAATTATAAGAACTTTTCATTTTAACAGTCATAATTTTTTACATATTCTTTGATTAGGCTACTTCTAGATTTCAAATATTTTCAATCTTCTTCAGCAGTTTTTCAAGTAGGTTTTCAAAGAAAGCGTACTTATTATTTTTCTTTCTTTTTTTTTTAATTTTGTTCCTAGAAATTCTCAGGTTGTGTCAATCTTACCGGCCCAATTCAAAAACTGTCAAAATTCTACAAATTTTTTGAGTTTTCTTCACCCCGAGTCCCTGAATTTTAGAACCTGTTTTTAAGACAGGGTTATTCTAAAAACTTTCGAAAGTGTAGTAACTAAATTGTATATTTCAGGGAAACTATTAAGGGTTCTTGGGCGATATCTATAACAGAATACTTTTTTGAGGGTGAAAAACTAAAGCATTTTTAAATAGGGGCTGAATCGTTTTTGCTAAAATTATCCTTGAGAAATTCTTAGGAGTATACATTTTTTCTGTTCTAATGTTTCACAAAAATCTGAAAAAGCTGCTTTCCCTAAAACACAATAATTGTTCGTGAAAAACAAAACGAGTTTGATCGAAAATTATCTTCAATTTTGTTCGAAAAATTTTTATTCGTTCAGATTGAAAAAAAAAAAAAAAAAAAAAAAGCTTAGGATGAACATTGAAGACTTATTTTTTCTCTCATTTCTCTATTTACTAATTCAGCTTTTTCGACATTTGTTCCAGGATCCTAAAGAATTTTTAATCGCATACGAAGAGATGTTGACTTTTCTTCAAGACGACAAATGTTGGGAAGAAATTGAAATGGAACTAACCGCTAGAGGTGTTAAAGCGATGACCTTTTACGATATAGTATTAGACTACATTCTAATGGACGCATTCGAAGATTTAGATTCACCGCCTTCATCAGTTTTAGCAGTAGTGCAAAATCGGTGGCTGTCGAATGGATTTAAGGAATCCGTAAGAGACTGACGTTTTTCTCATACGATTAATATTATGGGGTAATTGCGTACTCTGAATATTAACCATTTTTCCCCATGACACTCTCATTTTAGGCATTAGCAACTGCTGTTTGGTCTGTATTAAGGGCCAAGAGAAGAATGCTGAAGTTTTCAAAAGGTTTTATGGCGCATTTTTATTCCATTTCTGAAAAAATCTCACCGTTAATGGCTTGGGGATTTTTAGGCCCAGATGAGAATCTGAAGGAAACCTGTCTTTATTTCAAGGTATCTATACTTACTTCAAGTTGCGCTGAAGTTATCGATTTTCAACATTTTATACCTAAAAGTACAATTTTTCACGTAGGAACAAGTAATGGGATTTCTAAATGACATATTCAGTTTTCGAAATTGCCGATATACCAGCGTAGAAGAACTGTCCGAGGATGTTATGAAACAAATAACAAAGAGAATTGACAACACTATTAGCAAATTAACTGAGAGAAATTGAAAAACTGGAAAGAAAAAAAGAACAAAATACAGTGAGATTTTGTTGTCAAGTATTACTGTCATAATTATAATTATCGCTTATTGCATTTCTTTTTCAGTTATTTTATTTATTCGTGTTCTTTCGTGTTGACGTAATAGTTTTGTTTCTCAAATGTATTTTTTACGATGCATAATAATATTGTAATATAATGTAAATATTTTAGGTAGTTAAAATACAATTGGAAAACGGTTACTTTTGTTTTTTAATAATTTATAGAAAATTTTGCACAATTAGCGGTAAATTGTGTCAGTTTGAATAAGTTAAATGTTTTGTAAGCTAAATTAATTGCTGCAAATCGTTTACTTGCACCTTCAAATGATGTAAAGCCGATAAACTATTTTCTATAGATTCTTCTTGATAATTTAGGTGAGTGATGATCAATGGAAATTTTTTTATGTTCTGGAACAAATACGAGATTTATGGTAAAATTTGTCATAATATTCTCAACAAAATAATAAATTCGTGACACTACGTACAGTCTCTGTAATTTCAATTGCTTTTTCTTGATGAGCAAACTGAGATGCAGCTTGCATGAGAAGCTAAAGGGCAGAAAAAAGGAATAAAAATTTTAATGAAGAATATTTTAAAGCAAAGTTAAAACTTTTTTGAATTTAGACCCCACACGAAACTCATAAATTGATAATTTATCATGGGTGTTACCTCGTGAGATTTCGATCCTCTCTGAATTTGCCTTACAATAGACGCAATATTACTGACATTAACTTGAACTCTATCAGCTAATCTATTTTTGGAGTCAATGAAAAGAGAACGTGCACTTGTTGTGGAAGCAGATGCCATCTAGAACGGAAAGAAACAACAGAAATAACAGCGAAACAAAAAATAGGTAAAATATTGCAGTTATTTTCTGTGTTGAAACAGTGATCTTACTCTTGTCAGCTTTCAGTGCGCATTAATGAAAAACAAGTACCAACTGTTGGGCTTCATTGAGGAAAAAAAGGAAAAGAAAAAAAGAAAAACGAGAACGAAGGGTTAAAATATAAGAAATGAAACTACTTTGTCAAATTTTTCAGTTAAGAAATAAAGTAATAGAGTAAAAATTGCCTCTGCTTCAGTCAATCTCAGTTCTCAATTTGCCCACATTAAGAATTCTGAATTTGAAATAGATTTCTAATTTCAGAATTCAGATTCAGATTTGTAGCAATTTAACTTTTTTTATCATTTCTATTTTCCAGCAGGTTTATTCTTTTAGCCCAAAAAGTGGCCGAGTTCTTTCGCAGTTTTATTACGCGTTAGGCCACAATAGTTTCAATAATCAATACCTTTGACTATTGTTGTTCTGCACTCCACCTACACTCACTCACTAACACTTAGCGCAACTACTTTCGATAGCGTACTAACAATATTCAGGTTGTGCGAACAAACACGACTTTTTTTATTCGTTCACCAGAGAACGCTGAAACTCTTTTCACACTCAAAACTTTGAACTCGCAATAGAGGGAGATCGCTCATCTTCCTCAAACTTGTAAATTGTACTTTAGATCATTGCATTATAGTATCTCTAACTGTTAGATGTCAGTAGTTGGTACTACTGCAATCAAGATCTCCCACAGTCAAGTTCTCGTCGTTTTTATCTGTGTCTTTCTTCTTTCTGTTTTCTGGTCAAAAGGTGACGCTCATTCAACCTTGTTGTTTTCAATATGGCGATACTACATTAACATGTTTCGTTTTTACAATAAATTAGTTTTCTATTATGATAGTGTTCAAGTTTTATTTATGAGATAAATCAAGTAAATTTACGTTTAGAACTGAGTTAGTTGCTTGTAATTAATTTCTCTTCTAAATATAAAGTGATAGCAGAGTTCAAGTGTGTTCGCGTGTTCACGCCTTTGTTATCGTCAAGAATTACGTTCATATTTTATGTTACAAAAAACCTCAAGTACGTAAATTAAGATAGCTTAATTTTTCAAGTTCGTGTGTCAAGAAATTTGCGGGTTGTGTTTGCCGTTTTCGTCTTTTGTTTTATGGCTTCGAAAACACGTAAAAGCCGATCTCAAGCTCCTGCTCTTCCAGTCACGAAGAAGAAACAGTCTTCGAAAATCAAGAGGGTGTCATTTAATCCGGTCGTGAATACAGTGACAACCGATACGATAGACGAGATCGTCCGAATTCAAGATTTACCACTTGTTCAGGAATTGTCCGATATGGCTGGTGAAATCAAGATGTCTTCAAGTACTGTGGCTGAACCAACCATCACAGTTACTTTCTCGGATTCCGGAAAGATAGTCAAGAAAGTTCAACCAGGACATTTGTCTACACCATCCAGTGAGTTGATTCAAGATAATGTAATACCGTTACGTATGTTAAGTCAAGATATCTCGTCTACGTCGTTCTCAAGTCCGTCAAGTAGTTTGTTGAATCAAGTAGAAACATAAAGTTCAAGAAAATCACCGTCTGCCATGTCATCGATCTCAAGTCAAGTAAATATTAATAAAAATTATTCAAGTGTTATTTCAGATATTAAGTTGTCGTCGAATGTCGATAGCATGATCGTCGATTCCGCGTCAAATGCACTCACGGCGCTTGATTTTTTGAAAATGTCGCCGAAAAGTCAGTTTGTTCCCCCTCCCGGACTAACTAACGTCGGTCAAGAGTCAAGTTTTGGTCAAGCACCAAATTTTCAAGAATCAATAGCAGGCTTTATGCCTGCACCTCAAGTGTCAAGTTACCCTCCGGCATTTCAAGATTCAAGCTCATTTGTGCGCGATGCGAATCAAACGCTATCGGGTAACATTTATACTCCAATGAATACTTCGTTTCAGTATCAATGTTACCTGACAATGGGCCAATTTCAAATGGTTCCATTGATTCCATTGCGTACATATGGTAACAATGAGAAGCTAAAGGGTAAGCAAAATTTCAAGATGTGGGAGAGGGATATCAAGAACGACTTAGTGGCGGCAAATGCGATTGAGTGGATCGCATTCCCTCGAGCTGAACACCTCAATCTACCTGAGAACATTTGCCGAGGAGTCGATGCTCAAGTTCAAAACCTGATTCGGATGAATGTAGCACAACCGATCAAGATGCTCATTTTTCATCTCAAATCAGCATTCGAAGTATATCAAGAACTCAAGAGGCAGTATGGTAGCAAGATGATTCATGACATGATTGCTGTCATGAACCGTCTTGACGAACTCAAGTATGTAGATAATACTGAATTAATTTTATTTTTATCAAAATTTGATGCCGCTCGACGAAGTTTGGTGGAAGTTGGTCAAGTATTTCCACCCTCCTTTTGGTTAATCAAGCTTATTCAAAAATTAAACCCTTCGTTCGAGGCGGTCATCGATACCCTATGTGCACGAGCAGGTGAAGACCTGTCTGAGGAAATGCTAGGTACATCCCTTTTGGATTACGTAGAAAGGAAGAAGTCGACAACTGCTAAACCGTCGGAGAGTGCTCCAAAGCGTCAAGATTACGCACGGAAGGCAGCGTTGACTCCCTCCACACCTCAGTCAGGTAAATCACCTGCTCCAATATCAAGTTCTTCTTCAAGTAATGTTATGTATAAGTCCATCGACGAATCAAGTAACAAATCAAGTATCAAGACAACTCCTACGGCCCCCGCGGAAACAAAATCAAGACGTCAAGAAGGAAAATCAAGAGAAGAAAGTTTGCTGTAAGGATTGCGGCTGGAATGGGCACACGGCGGATAAATGCTTCAATGGTAACAAAAAGATTTGTTACCGGTGTCAAAAACCGGGTTATGAAGCTCGTAACTGTCCTGCACCGCAACTGGATCCGAACAGTATCTCAAGTGAGTTGCATTTAATTAATTTAAATGTAATTAATAATCAAGATTTTCTAAATCAAGATTCACGTAATCAAGATACCGATGTTTTCGTGATTGATAGTGGGGCCACAAATAATGCTGTAGCTCATATTCACCAAGTTTTAAACTATCGAGCTTTCCCAAAAGACAAAACTTTGGGACAAGCTGGTAAAGATAGTGTATTAAAGGCTACGGGTGAGGGTATAATATTATTTACCTTAAATCACGAATCATCGTCAAGAATATTTACCTTTGTTTTAAAAGAAGTCTTAGTAGTTCCCGGTCTAGCAAATGGGCTTGTTAGTGTTAACCATTTTATTAAAGACAATAATATCAAGTTACTCTTCGAACCTAATCAAGTTACATTTCACAGGCAAGAAGAGGTCGGGTTGAATAAACCCCTTATCAAGATAATCTCAAGTCAAGACAGATATCAATTTGTACCCTCAAGTTTGAATAAAAATATCAAGAACTACAAAAAGGCTTTATCAAGAATACTTAAAGGTAAATCAATTTTATTATCTGAATACACTAATGATCCGAGTTTGTCAGAAATTGCTGATCAAAGTGGTCTAGGTAATAAAAGCCAAGTCAAGCCCCCCAAATCAAGTAAATCGTCTAGTAACAAAAAATCTGATAGTAATGGGTCTAATGTTGCTACTGATGGTTCAGATGTTGATGACTCCTGGATCAATGAGTTTGATAAAATGGAGTTAAGTAAAAGTCAACAAAATAAATCAAGTAATATCAATTCCGCAAATTCTGGTAAAATTGTGCAGGATTCGAAGGGAGCATCAAGTCAAGAAAATTCAAGTAATGTTAAGAATAATTCGAATTCTTTACCAGTTTATCGTACGAAAACTGGTAAAAGAAAAAATCGAAAAGTTAAGAAAATGATAAGTGACGAACAAAGAACAAAATTGTTGAATGAAGGGGATATTTGGCATCGTAGGATGGGACATATCTCCTCTCCAAATTTATATCGTCTTCGTTCTGTTGCTATTGGTGTCCCGGACATAATTTGTCCGGACACATTTCAAGATTGTCAAGTTTGTAATCAAACAAATATGACTCGTAAATGTTTTGATAAAGATCGTGAACGAGCTTCAAGACCAGGTGAATTAACTCACGCTGATGTGATTGGCCCAGTCTCTCCCCCTACCTTTGCCAAGAAAAATATTTATTTACTAGTATTTTTAGACGATTATACTCGTTATATTAGTATTTTTGCTCTCAAGAAAAAGTATGAAGTGACCAGGTTTTTCAAGATGTATGTCAAGAGAATTAAGGCTCAATTCCCTCAAGAAGGCCAATGTAAAACTTTACGTTGTGATAATGGTACTGAATTTGTTAATCAGGCCATGGATCAGTTAATCGAAGAATTAGGAATTGAGAGAGAAACCTCTGGTCCTTATACTAGTAAACATAATGGTACTGCTGAGAGGGCTAATCGAACTATTGAGGTCAAGATTCGTTCATTAATTCAAAAGAGTGGATTTCCTACTTCATTTTGGGGCTTAGCTGCTGATGCTACCGAATATTTATATAATAGGTCACCACACAGAGCACTAAATTTCAAGACACCCTATGAAATGTTTTACAATAATAAGCCTGATTTATCAAGTATTCACGTTTTTGGCTGTCTGGCTTATGTACTTCAAGAAAATCAACCTACTGGTCGAAAATTTGATGTAGTTAGTACAAAACAATATTTAGTAGGCTATACTAAAACAGGTTATATTTTATGTAATCCTGCTACTAAAAAGACTAACGTTTCTTGTAATGTCAAATTCGACGAAAGTAAAACATTTAGGGATGCTATTAATGAACGTCAAGAAACTATTCAAGAATTTAGTAATCAAGAATTAGATTTTCCTGTTGAAAATTTAACTCAAGTTGAAAATCAAGATAACTCTCTATCTACTAACGTTGCTTGTAATGATAGTTTGGTAGAAAATCAAGTTGATTCAAGTCCAAGTCCCAATCAAGATATTGCTCCTCCTGTTGTTCAAGTTCAAGTTGGTGAAGATAATTCCCAAGATGTGATAATCGAAATTGATTATAATTGGGATCTTTCTCAAGAAAGTCAAGTGATTGATGGCTCAGTGCAAATTCTTCGTATCTCTGATGCGAATAATAAAAGAGATGAAATAGAGGTTTCTTCTCCTAATGCATTACAATCGTATAAAGAGGCATTAAAATCACCTGACTGGCCTAAATGGAAGGAAGCAATAACTCAAGAGATCAAGTCTCTAAATTGTTACAAGGTTTGGCGTATTGTCCCAAAATCAAATACTAAGGGTCATCAACTACTTCCGTGGAAGTGGATTTTTACCATTAAACCTGATGGAGCTTTTAAAGCTCGCCTTGTAATAGTTGGTGCTGTTGATCAAGAAAAACACTCAACTCAAGATACCTACTTGCCTACTGCAACTGCAACCACAATTCGTTGGTTCTTTTCTTTAGCTTGCAAACTTAAGTTAAGAATTACACAGCTAGATATCAAGACTGCTTTTCTCAATAGTGAGATTGATCGAGATAAATATACCTCAATACCTCAGGGTATTGATCTCGACAACAAACTTTATGCACTCAAGTTAAATAAAGCTGTGTATGGGTTAGCTACTGCACCTAGGTCATGGTATGTAAAATTTTCAAGAATCCTCAAGAGTAAGGGTTTTGAACCATTATTACGTCAGGGCTGCATTTTTATGAAATCAAGTGGTAATAATTTTGTCATAATGTTAGCATACGTTGATGACATTTTAATTATGGGCTCTAACAATCAAGTTGTTCAAGATGATATCAGGAGTATCCAAGAAAATTTTGAAGTCAAGAACTTAGGTTCCCCAAGTCGTTATGTTGGTTTTCAAATTGAAATTGACAATAACACTGGTAATCTTCATCTACATCAAGAGGACTATATCAAAACCCTAATTCACAAATTCAAGTTAGAAAATTGTGGTGAACGTTTAGTTCCAATGAACTCTTTTGCCAATTTTCCAAAAATTCAAGAAACACCCCCACCTCCTCATAATTCGTATAGGACGGCTATTGGGTCACTCTTATATTTAGCTAATACTACTCGCCCAGATATTTCTTTTGCGGTAAGTTTCTTAGCTAGATTTCAAGAAAAACCTACGGAGTTACATCGTACTTTAGTAAGTCATGTAGTTCGTTATTTAAAAAACACTCCGACTTTAGGTTTAACCTACTCAAGTCCTGATGAAGATATTGTTGCGTATGTTGATGCTGACTTTGCAGCAGATAAATCAAGAAAATCCACTACTGGCTATTGTATTAAACAGTTTGGTAATACAATTGCTTGGGGCAGCAGAAAACAAGATGTAATTGCTGAGTCAACTACTGAGGCCGAGTTTGTAGCCGTTGCTGTTGCTTCAAGTCATATGCTCTATTGTAGTAGGTTAACTGAAGAAACTTTTCCTCAGTTTAAAACTCAAGTTACCGTGTATGAAGATAATCAGTCTACCTGTAACTTATTATCTATCTTCTATAATCATGGTAAACTTAAACATATCGAACGTCGATATCTCAAGGTAAAAGAGTATGTTTGTGATAACTTACTCAAAATTGTTCACGTATCAACAAATAATCAAGTTGCTGATATTTTAACAAAACCTCTTACGGCTCAGCAACATGAGTTCTTACGTGAAAAACTGTTAAGCAATTAAGATGGTAAGTCAAGAGAGTCATACAAGTATATCCGAAAACCTTAATTTATCAAGTTACCATCTCTATTGTTCAAGTCAAGTCAAGCAAATAAAATTTTCGTTATTCATAAATGAAAATTTGTTAAACTTCTGTTATTCATAAATAGAAGAAATTTCTCAAAATTTGTAAGTTGTATAAATTTTAGAAAAATATTAACGGTCAAGTAAATCAAGTTTCAAGTTCAAGAATCAAGATATATTTACTCAAGTTCGGATAATTCCAAATTGGGTACGAGTTTCGTATTTTCCTGGTTTGCTGAATATAATTCATAGATCGATATCCAGACTCAAAATTATGATATAATATTGACTCTAACCTCAAGAAATAATGACAAGTTTAGTTCAAGTAAATTAATTTTACTCAAGAGTCGACATTTTTATGAAATCAAGTCTTTCTTTTATTATCAAGACCAAGTTGATGTTAAGCAGTCTGATGAACTCATCTATTTAATGTGATGAAATACTAATATATATGTTTATTGTTCCAGATGTATTCCATCAAGATGAATTCAATTTCTCGATCAAGAATAATATTAATAATTGTATTTTCTTTTTCAGATACTTTTATAATTTCATGTTTGTTTTTGTTCCTGGTTAATCATGTGTTCTTTATTTTCAGGAAGACTTATTATTTTTAAGTATCATTTTTATTTGAAAATACTAATATTATTTTGTTTGCAGGTGATTCGTTACCTAGTATTAATTTTATGATTCTCATTTTGTTTGTTAATTTTGACGTTTTTCCTTTTTCTCTGGTCAATTAATTTTGTAATTTTATTTGCTCAATTTTGTTTAGTATTATGACCAAAATTTAAGAATTTAAGTTTGTTTTTGTTTGTTTTTGGAGAGTCTTACTCGTTTTGTTTTGTTAAGATTAAGTAAACTCAAGTTCCTGTGATTCTCAAGCTGCTGTGATTCTTCAAGTCTGTGATAACTCAAGAACATTCATTCTCAAGAGATTCCAATAAAAACAGCTCGACACTCGCCAGTAAGGGGGTGTTAGATGTCAGTAGTTGTTACTACTGCAATCAAGATCTCCCACAGTCAAGTTCTCGTCGTTTTTATCTGTGTCTTTCTTCTTTCTGTTTTCTGGTCAAGAGGTGACGCTCATTCAACCTTGTTGTTTTCAATATGGCGATACTACATTAACATGTTTCGTTTTTACAATAAATTAGTTTTCTATTATGATAGTGTTCAAGTTTTATTTATGAGATAAATCAAGTAAATTTACGTTTAGAACTGAGTTAGTTGCTCGTAATTAATTTCTCTTCTAAATATAAAGCTAACTAACTTGTTTCTTTCCTTGGATTTCAACCTCACTTCAACTATATACATACTGGACTGCTAATACTGATAAAAAGCTGTGTTCAAAACAAACAGGCGTATCCCTGTTCAAAATGTTAGTTCATTAAAAAATTTATTAATACTTATTATCTTTTCCTTTGACTAGGTCTCTTCTTACCACAATTATTGCTTTTAATTGAATTAAATCGGTAATGTTGTAGTTTTATAAAACTCAGAAGTTCAAAAATTTCAGTTAAATCAATTTAAAATTTGATTTATTGATGCATAAAAATAATCTTTTTTGTTGCTTTATGACGAATGTTTTTATCTACTTGCGAAATACAAATATGTCTAATTCTAATTTTTACATAGAAATTTGTAATTAATTCTGTTAAATGCGGATCAGGTAGCTCGCAAACCAGTAAACTAACATTTTGAATGGGGATGCGGTGTCTAACTCAACTTCATCGGTTGTTCATTAGTCTCTGTGTTATTCTCATCAGTATTAGCAGTCCAGTATGTATATAGTCAAAGATCATATACTGTAAGAATGATAGCAAATTATATTATACGTTAGCTTATTATTCTCACATATCATATGTTGTGGTAACACTGTTTTAGTATTATTTGTAATCTGTGATTTTATGTTTGAAACACAACTGTGATACTATATTTTGTGTGCCTCTTGTCGCTCATCAAACGTTGATGAATTAACATCTTCACCATCTTGTGTGAAAATAAAAGTTCGTGAAAGTGAATATTTGGTATATTATTTATGTGTTCGTAATATGTGTGTTTGATCTTCTTTCAATGTCATCGTTCAATTAAAGTCTTTCGTCGTCATATTTGTCTGGCTGGACTGGTTGATAATTCCTATTTCTTCACATATACTGACTGCTTTTTTAGGAACCATGGTTTGTGACGTCATTATTTTTGTTATCATTTTTTTCATCATTTAATTTTTGTCTGTTTTCATGGTAGAGGAATCTTCATCCCTGTACAAAAATTATATTATTTTGGATATATATACAAGAATTAGGTAAATTTATACTGATTTATTTATATCATCAACTTACTGCTTCTAAACAAAAACATGATTTCAGTATTTTTAGGGTTTTCGCTTGCAAAAAATTGCAGAACACCCAATTCATGATGTTATTCCCCCAGATGAACCCATTTGCCCTATTCAAAGCTCACCAGGCAAAACCTCCGATGGGCAACATTACCCTGATTGGAAAAGCATGATTATTTCATTGATTAGAGGTGCAGAATATTGGGATGTTTTTGCTCCTCTTACAGAATTAGATGCATACACTGACAACATGGACAATTTACATTATAGACCAGCACCCAATACCGCAAAATCATATTTTAAAAAACAGGAAGGTGCTAAGGCATTCATAATGGAAAGAATGACCTATAATATTTCAAAAAAAATCAGAGAATGTAAAACTGTTGATCAAATTTTTGGAAAATTGGATACAATTTATGAATTAAAAATACAAGTAGCTGCAAATATGGGCAAATCAAAATGGACAGATTTCAGGTTTACTCCTGGTGGTAATATTTAGGGATTCTTAACTAAATGGGATAAATTAATTCAAGAGGTTTGGGATGCAAGTAAAGACGTCATAAAAGAAGAGGAACTTGAAATCCTTTAGTTGGCTTTAAGCTACAAACAGACTATTACAAAGATGCAGTTTGAGAATTTACTGTTTGAGAGTCAAAACTTAGAAGTGTTCAAGGATAAATTCATTAAGTAGCAAACACAATCTTCGCCACAAAAATGAGAAAATCTTCAAAATAAAAATTGCAATAATGATAATAATAATAATTAATGGAAATCACAGAAATAGTAGATGGCAATGCAATAATAATTACACACGTAATAACCACAATAATTATAAAGGTACGAACTCATCAAACAGTGATAATTATGGTCAGCAATCCCAATCAAATTCTTGTAGAATTGGAAATCACAATAATAATTTTAATAGATCCCCAAGAAAAAATGGAAATTGCCGATCTAGATGTTTCAATTGTAATCAAACTGGTCATTTTAAATTAAAATGCATTGAAAATTAATAATAATTGTGGAATACCTTGTCCTGAGAGATATTCTCACCAGAAGGTAAATTCAACAAAATTTAAGCGTGTTCAGCCACTTCATACATAAGTATGAGTAAGCCAAAACCAAGGTGAACACTGGCAATTTTAGAGCCAGTTCGGAGAGTTTATATACTGGTTTTGGCACACGCACACAGACACACTTATTACATATACAAATGTAGGTGTGTTGTAGAAATCTCTCATTTCTTATTCATTGCTGAAGCAACTGATAAGAAATGACATAATGCGTTCGTGTACCAGTCCTAGACATTACCGACATCCTTATCTATCATTTTGTCATCGGCCAAACATTGCATCTTACTTGCCTGTGTGTGCAGGTAAGAGCATATGAACAAACAATGTATTTTATCTGCTATTGAATATAATACGCCTGATGAAGAATGGTGTGTGTATGAGATGTATAGTCCCCACAATAATAATAATAATAATTTGAATTTTTTAAGCCTATTTGGTGTAAATGAAGTTTGAAATTTGAGTTAATTACACCCCTAGCTTCAATATAGAAAAATTTACCCAAAATTTTAGACAAAAATATGCTTCAACCATATACATAATGGACTGCACATACTGATAAAATTAACATTGGCGCTTATATGGAGACACCATAAAGGCGTATATTTTATTCAAAAGTTCCCTTTTTTCAGGATTCATTTTACAAAATGAAAGTGTTTTTAAAATTAAATAGCGCCATTTATTCCTTTTTAATATTCTTAAGTGAATTCTCTTTGATTCGTAGCTGAATCCTAATTAATTTAACGGCAACAAATCGAAAAGAATTTATAGATGAATTCTCTTCAATTAGTTGCTGAATCCTGATTAATTTAACGGCGAATCGAAGAGAATTCATAGGTGAATTCTCTTCAATTAGTAGCTTAATCCTAATTAATTTAACAGCGAATGGAAGAGAATTCAATTCGTAGATGAATTTTGTGAAAAGTACATTTTGATAAGGGAAGGAACTTTTGAATGGAATGCACATTTCATTTGGTTGCCTTCAACATTTTATCAGTATGCAGTCCATCTAGTATATGGTCGAAGAAAATATGTTTAATGTTTTTTTAGGAAGAATTTTTTTTTTCAATTAAGTTTTTTTTGCTATACCTATCTGGCAACCCTGGCGCATATTATACTTTTATTTTGACTATTTAATATTTATCTATGGTCCAGCGTTAAAAAAGTGTGGTGAACGGTGATAATTTTGTTTCGTTTTGAAAATTTTGGACATGTTCTCATCATTCTTGTCAAATATTTTTCTTATTCCAGCATTATTTGCTCATATTAAATGTTTCGTGACATAGTACAGTTGTGAGAAGTTACTGTAATTCTTTTCCGCAGTTGTGGAACTCATTGTAAAATCACAACTCTTGATGTGTTAATCACTTTTGGATTTGAAACGCAAATAGTTCTTCAAAGGTAGCATTTTCTGAATATTAAACACTGATTACTGATCAATTTTGAAGTTAGATATTCCTCATGTTCTTTTATGTGCAGCGTTTCTCCCCTGTCAGATTTTTCTACTTTTCTACGTGATGATAGAAAAGTTCTATTTCAAAATCACTGAACTGGACGGTATCATTAAATTTTTACGCTTCGTCTTTAGATATGGATCAGCCACCGCAACCTAATCCAGATGACGAAAATGAAGATTTGGATAATCGACTCCACGATATTGACATTCACGAAGTGGATGAAGATTCAACAGACAGTGGAGAAGGTAGCATAATTTTCATGAATGAAGAGGAAGGCCAGATGGAAGAGGTGGTTGATGATGACGATGGCGTTGTTCTCGATGACAGAAATAGCGATGATATGGATACAGATGATCGAGAGGGCGACGTTCAGGAAATGAATGGGTATCTCAATGAAGATAGAGTTGGTGGGAATCATCCTTTGATCAGATATTCTGAACATACTGGTAATTCTATTATTTTTCCCAGTGACATGAAAGTTTTGTGAAGAAATTAATAACTATTAATCCCTCGCCTTGTTTTTGTTATTAGGGTCAGTTTTTTGGTGTGATATTAATTCGAAAGATTGTTCTTTCGCCGTAACTGGAGGTGAAGATGATCGAGCTTTTATTTGGAATTTGAACACCGGTGAAACTTTACTCCAGTGCAAAAATCATACCGTTAGTTCGAAGATGTTCTTCAAACAAAACATTCGTGGCTAATCTTCAATTCTTCTGATTATTATTAGGATTTTTTTTAGGACTCTGTTACGCATGTGGGATTTAGCTTTGACGGAACTTATGTTGCAACTGGTGATATGGCCGGTTTAATTCAGATTTGGAAGTTATTTGAATCAGAGCCAGTATGGTCAGAAAAAGTTGACGATTTACAAGTTTGTGTTATATTCTAACCTTTATTTTTTCCCCTTCAAAATTCATGATATTCAAATACCACGACTCAATTTAAGCTCTCTCAGTTACCTGATTTTCATTTGAAATTGACTGTTTCCAAAAATATTCGTTGTTACTGGTTGTTTTATAATTTAATTGTTTCTATATCGGTGTAGTGGTTATTATGGCACAAGGAGAGCAATATCCTATTTACAGCTCAAAAAACTGGTGACATTTTTATTTGGAAAATACCTAGTGGGCAGTGTAAAGTAATATCTGGACATGGCAAAGGAACCGAATGCGGAGTATTAATGCCAGACGGTAACAGCCTATTTTTATTTTTCAGTATGATTTTTCTTGTGTTTTTGTACATTTTGAAAATTATCTCATAAACACATCATTACAGGTAAAAGAATGGTTGTTGGATACAACGATCGATTTGTGAAGGTAATAGACCTTAAAGCCGAAAGTGTAATCGCCACCTATAAGCCACCTACAGACGTAGAAGAATTCACTACAGATATCGACGTGCATTCAGATAATAGCAATTTTGTCGCAGGATTTACCGATGGAATGGTTCTTGTTGGATCTTCATGGTCTACTAAAGTGAGTTCATTTTGAAGACAAATTTACAAAAGTTTCCAATTGTAATATTGCCCTTGAAAAGTTTCTAAGGCGTACTCGTAGTATATATGCTCCCTACCGAATGTTTTTGTAAATATTAAAATTTCGAAAGATTAGGCTTCAAAGAGTTCTTTCGTGTTAAATTGGAAAATTTCTTGCAGAATATTCGCGAAATTGAACCTGAATTATGGAAATATATAGATGATGAACAATTGTCCAAAAACTGTTGTCTCCGCCTGCATAACTAACAGCAACAAATAAACGTACGTGCTTATTAATTCCACACCAAAATGCTGTTGGCAGCATATTTGTTAAGGGCATCTAAACAGAAATTTTGTTTTTACTGTTTGCTGTGGAGTATGAATAAAAGTACTTCCTCTCGAATTAGGACCACTTTTTCGTATTTTTATCCGTCGTCTATTTCAGTAGAAATCGCCGTGAGTTCCTTTGCTTTCGAAGCAAGTGCTTTTTGCTGTTAGTTGTGTAGGCGTAAAATTAGAAAATATGCTTTTGAAAAATGCGTTGTGAATTTCCTTATCTGTGAGTGATTTATCTATAAATAAAATTTATAACAATTTAATTCGCTAAAAATGAATTTTCGAGTTACGGAATTGAATTCGAATATTTGAATCCTGAAGAGAGGAAAATATTAGCTAATATTTTATGTCTTTCATCTTTATACTTCAATTATTAGTATTCTGTTGGTGCGAGTTTTCATAGATTGCTATTGTAGTTGTTCTTTTTATTATTATTTATTCAGCTATTTATTTGTTTGTTAATTTTTTGTAGACACTTCTGGAAATTGATACTAAAACAAAAGTAGAAGCTGTAAAATTTGTTGCTCACGATGTATCTACGTTAATTGCTATTGGATCGTCGAATGGTGTCGATATTTGGGATTATTCTAAAAAGGTTAGTGATGGTAACGAGCATTTACTTTTTTTTATGCTCGAGCATACTTGAAGAACAAATGCTTGACATTTGAAAGCATACTCTCATTTTTGAGCTAATGCTCGAGAATAAATGAGCATTTTCAATACTTTTGGCTTTCGGTCTAAACGGATGAAAAACATCGTTTGCCTCTAATGTCAAATTCAAAATGTTATTCGTCAAACAGTAATTTTTCAATTTTTCGTCGTTCATTCACGATCGTACGGGGACACTTTTTCACTTTTTTTTTTTTTAATGTATCGTATTTTAAGACGAAATAATGCTCGAGCATGCTAAATATGTACTGAACAAATGCTTATATTCTCGAGAATGTGTCACCTCTAAAAAAAGGTTAATATCGTAATGAAATTTGAGTTTCAATTGTTCTATATTATTTTAATGTTTTAATTTTCAAAATATCTTTTGTAGGTGCAGAGGCATTCTATCGAATGTTCATCCATAAATCGAATGTTGTACGACTTCAGTAGACAATTGATTTACGCGGGTGGATTAATTGGTGAAATATACGTAATTAGTTGTTTGAGCGGTAGTATTATTTATTATTTCGTGGGACATCGCCAAAATATTCTACATCTTTCTCTATCCAGGTAAATAATAAATATAATCCTTCGAAATATTTTTTGTTCAAAATATTTCGCTATCTGCTTGTATTGAATTATGTGTAACATTCATCAATTTCGTCTTTCAGTGATAATTGTAAAATGTTGAGTGCTTCAGAAGATAAGAGAAGTAACGTGTATGACCTGTCTGTTTTGGATACTTTAGCTCATTGATTCGATGATGAATTTTTTGTACATAATTGTGATAAATGTGGAATATAATAATAAATTTTTCGAAACCACGAAAGAATCACCGAGTTTATTTCCACGCAGTTCTTATTTATAAATGTTGTAATCACATTCGATTTTCGTTTATTAAATCGGTCGAGTTACTTATTTATTAGACATTTTTAATTGTTATCTGAAAGGTTCTGTTAATTTTAATTACGTTATTATTATTAATAAAAAGTAAAATCTGACGAAGTACGAATAATTCCGATTACCGCATTTCTATTATTTATTGATTTTTTTCCCCCACATTATACCTCTTGTAAATTAATTTTAATATTATTTATTAATAACACGAATAAATGATCGAATGCTATCTGTCATCCAACTTATATAATTATGCGATTTTCACCTCAGCCTTTCGGAAGATTCGATTTTCGTGAAAGAAATGGTATATCATTTAAGTTGAAAAAGAGTTATCAGTTTGAGATCGTATCAAATGTTTCCTTTTTAAGTAGGTTATATTTAGAAAATCTACTTATTACGCTTGTTGCGATATTAGCCCTCAGGATTGGGGTAGTTACGTTTTTCGTTTTACAACGTTAGGAAAATTTTGCACCAATAACTCAAATTCATACATACGTATATACACATATGTATAGACATTTATATTTTCCGTTCTTCATCTCACAGTACAGTTTACAATTTTGGTCCGATGGTTACGAAATTTAGTACGAACATCCGTAGTAACCCAAGACCAATAACAACTTATGTTAGTGCAAATCAGCCGGACGTTGCTTCCGGTGCCGCTATTTTTGTATTTTTATTTTTGATGTAAAATTCTTAGTTTCGAATCAGTAACTATGAAATTTAAAACAAAATAATATTCACTATAAGCTATTCTAACATCCTTTTAAATCTGGTGCGGATCGATTGTATAGTTCTTCATGTAGATAATTTTCTTATTACCTCAGTATGAGTCACAATTTTGTTAGGATTTTTAAGAAATTTGTAAAGAAAATTGGTACCAAGTCGAGGACCGGACCTATTGAGTTTGGTACTGATTGGCTGGATGGTACTTCATATATATGTACATTTATATATGAATTCCATGTTTTTATGGACCTGGTACAGGTCGCAATTTTCATCTGATAGTTACAAAATTTGGTACGCACGTTAGAACTAATCCAAGGAAGAGCCCTATTGATTTTGTATGGATCGGCCAGGTGGTTTTTCCGTACCGCTATTTTTGTTTTTATTATGTCCATAAAATACTTAATTTTTGACCAATAGCTGTGAAATTTATACCAAATATTCAATTTAATATACGTTAACACAATATAAATTTTGGTGTGAATCGGTTGGACGGTACTTGCAGTGCTATAAGTTTTGTTTTTATTTATTTTTTTAATGGTCAACAAATGGAAAATATTCCAGATAAAAGATTATAAGTTTTTTTTTTTTTTTTTTAAATAATTTTCTATATTTTGTTTATGTGATTTTATTTCAATATGTTTTTTAATTATGGGTATATTTTTTTCATTTTTTTCCCTAATTTGCATGAACGTTTTACAAAAATTATCTACATGTTCTTATTTTTTTCTTTTTTCAAATTTTATATATTCTTTGTATTTCTTTTTTATGCACACACAATCGCATAACTTCACTTTGAAGGCAAATTCACCTTGTGGAGTTTTAAGGTAGGTAAAAATGAAATTTTTCAAAAAGTAGAAAAAATAAATATTTAATCAAGTAATCCGCCTCAACTTTTTACGGAGAACAAAAAAGGTTATGTACATTTTTTGTCTATTTTCATTAATGAAGGAGCTACAGAATCTTTCGTATGTGCTATAATTTTCATAAGTTTAGTAAGTTCAAATGCTAAAAATGGTTAAAATTTAGAAAATAAAGTCTCATGAGAAAGAGTTTTTTATTTTATTCATTTATCTTATTCTTTTTATAGTTGGTTATTGTTTCTCTTTCATTGTCAACATTAGCTCTTTGTTCTCCCATGTGTGTGAAAACTGAATTTCTTTCATTCAACCTCCTATATGTAGTGCAAAGAAAGCTTTTGGAGGTGGTATTTGCATTGATGCAAAGTCCTTATCGAATATGCAAGTTATTTCACTCCATGAAAAAGTGGGTCCATCAAATTTAGTTCCAAAAATCGCCATCACAGCGCACATTGGATGGAGATTGGAGTATATTTCTTTAATCCTATAGGTACCAATTACATTGCAATTGAAGTTTTGAAAACTATTGTGAAAGAACTGTTGCTTCTAGAGGGCTGAAATTTCGCAGAAATATTGCTACATGTTAGCTTGAGATTTTGGGAAAATTTGATCAAAATTGTAGGTGTTTGATTCTGAAAATATCACTGAAATCGTGTTAGATTATTTACTTTAAATTGTATGAACATAATCCATTCTAAAGAACCAAATGTACAATTCAGTTGAAATTTTGATGAATCATTTTGATACCTTAACTTGAGAATCAGTGAAAATTTGGATAAAATTGTATGTTGGGTTTGCGAGATACCGCTGAAATTCTTCAACTATTAATTTGAATCACAGAATCCAAAAAGAATTTCCACGATATCTTCCAAACCAAAATTGAAATTTTATAAAAATTTTCACAGATCATTAAGTAAACCATTTAAAATGATTCAAAAAAATTACAGCTTGATCCTACATTTGGTTCTTGAGAATTAATTGAGTTCATATAATTTGAATCACTTAATCTGACACAAGTTCAACCATATCTTAGGAACTAAATGTATGATTTCAGTCAAATTTTTACAGAATCTTGAGCAAAGATGTGGCAATGTCCATGTAAAATTTCAATTTTTTAAAAGTAACAATTGTCTCGCAATTGTTTTTGAAACTTCAATAGCAATGTAATTTGTTTAGAATTAAAGAAGTCCTCTGGGGAACACTCCATCATATGTGCGCTGTGGAGGCAAAATATGGAACTAATTAATATGGGGAAAAATTTTAGTGATAAGACAGGGAGTGAAGTGACTAGTACATTCAATAAAGACTTTAGATTGATGCTCTTTTTAAGTTTCTTCCATATTGTTGGACATAGTCCATGTAACTATCATAACTGCTTTATACATTTGGTAACACTGATTATACATTAAATTATGGATACAATTCTATTCGTTGAGATTGTTAAAAATGGCTATTAATAACAATGAGGATCTTTCATTTGAGAGATTAATTTTCTAGTTCAATAAAAAACAAACGTTGTTCTCGTCACAAAGGTTTAATGCCCATTAAACATATAACGCGGCCATGATGCCAAAGTAGATAGATAAAGCCTGGGTAGAATACCACAGGTGAAACAAACAACCACAGATACGAAAGAATGAATCGAATTACATTTACCGTTCATCACTCGTAGGTAGCGCTAATGTATGAGCGTAGTGAAGAGGTGACTGAACAACACCCCCATACAGCTCTTTACGTAGAGAATACATTTATTTCTAAATTATGACGTCGTTTAAATTTACAAAAGAAATAAAAATTTGATACAGCCTGAAAATTTTAAAATTGACTAGACATTTAAATACAAAAATAATTACGTTATAAATATATCACAGTTATGTTACCAGAAAATGAAATTATGTCTATAGTTTCAGTTAGACAACAAAACAAACTAAAATTAAAACATTTTATCACAGTTGTGTTACCATTAGTCACAAAAATTTTCAATTAACGAGCAATATAAAATTTAAAAATAGATACATGTTACAAAAATAGCAACTTTAATTAATTAAAAAATAAAAAATAAGGCAAAACCAATTCAACAAACGTTTGAATCGTCGAAGTAACACATATATTACAGGCAATCGGAGACCTACTAGAATACATTAAATATCGATCTCAAATGAAAATCAGAGAACTGTCACCATTGACGCTTCCAAACTCCAAATACGTTGATTCCCCTGCAGCAAGGGGTACACAAATCATCCCTAACCTGTCAAGGGGCCAAATGGGCATAGACAAAGCTGCCATCAGAGGCGAACAATATCTTTTTAATTTAAATGACAACATTAGGGAGAGTCAAACATATCGGGAACGAGGAGCAGTTTCGAGGCGGCTTCAAGATGCTTCCTTCTGTCTAACGCTTTTGTTAGAATGTCTGCCTGCTGTTTGGATGTAGCAACCCGTTTAATCAGAATTTCTTTATTTTGTACAGCATCCAGAATGTCATAACACTTGACCATGAGTGCTTTCATTCTTTTATTTTCCCCTCCTTTTGCGACGTGCTCTGCAGAAATATTATCCTCAAATATATCAATTGGACCTTCTTCGCCGAGCAATAACGAGTGAGCAAGGCGAATTAGCCTCAGGTTGTCGAGTGAGTCATGCAAAGCTATTAGTTCTGCAGCGGTAGAGGATGCTGCCATAAGTCGTTGTTTTTTAACAGCCCAACTAACTAAATCGCCGTTAGCAAAAATTACGTAACCAGTTACTGACTTGCCTACTTCAATGTCCACAATGTCACCATCAGTGTTACTCACATCAGGGGCATATGAAGCATCTACATAAGCTTCCAGATTTTCCTTTTTTGACTGGTATAATAGACAGTATGATTTAGTATGTGAAATGTATTTTATTATACGTCTGACATTCCACTTATCCGAAGGTGTGGAATTGCCTTGGGGACGACTCAAATAATTCACTGCAAAAGCAATGTCGGGTCTCGTACCTCGAGCCAAGTACAGTAATGCACCAATCATAGATCAAAATTCTCAATCATCTACTCCTTTTTCTTTTTTGTTTATTTTTAAACCAACTTCCATGGGCGTATTTTGCCCATTGGCATTCTCAAGTCCAAATTTTTTAACTATTTTATCAATATAGGCAAATTGAGATAACTTTATCATTTTATTGGTTCGATCTCTATCGATCTCAAACCCAACAAAACACTTAGGATTATACTCAATTTTTACATCAAAGTTTTTTACAAGACGATCGACAATATCAGTCTTCCAACTTCCTTCACTTGTTACAAGCAAAATGTCATCGACATAAATGGCCAGAAAAGCTATTTTTTCATTAAATTTTCCTTTATAATAAAGACAACGATCTATTTTACTTTGGGTGAAGCCCAGTTCTTTTAATTTTTTGTCCAAAAGATTGAACCACGACTTTGATGAGGTCTTTAAACCATATATTGATTTGTTTAATTTCAATATACTATTTTGTGATTCCGGAACATGAAATGCTGTTTGCACGTCAAATTGTGTTATTGACCATCCCCCCCTATTGGCCAATGAGATCACCCATCGGATCACCCATTGAGACACAACAGGAGAATATGTCTCATCAATTTGATACTCATGCCTGTCCTTACATCCTCGAGCAACAAGTCTCGCCTTTGCCACATACTCAGCTTTTTAATTCTGTTTCACGGTGTACACCCACTTGGTGTCAATAGTCTTACAACCTTTGGACCTAGGAACTTCTTCCCAAACTTTTAAGTTTGTCATTGCGTTGAATTCATCAACCATAGCTCTCTTCCATACATCTTTGAACGCATTCGACTCAACCTCTGAATATTTTTGAGGCACACAGTCCTCTAGAAATCTTAAGTCTGTGTTTTTCTCTACCCTGCATGCAGCTATCACAGGAATATTCGCACTAAACGACTCCTCAGTCAGCTCAGGTAATTTTTCTATTTTATTTTGTTCTATGTCTTTTATATTTTTATTTTTGTCGAACCTAATATCACAACTTATTGACACTTTTTCTGTATCAGGATTAATTGTGAAGTATCCTGTATTTGTATAACCAAGAAGCAGATTTTTTTTGCACCTCTGCATAAATTTTGGGTCCACTCGCATTTCGCCTTTCTTTTTGGCGCGCACAGCAGATTGGTTACGCACTTCTATCGGAATGTGCTCGTAAACCAAAGCCCCAAAAGTTTTTAAATTTTTTAAATCCGGTTTACGACCAAAAAACATCTCATGTTAAGTCTTATTATCTGGATTGCTCCTGCATGGTGTTCTATTACTCAAATAGCAAGATGTGGTTGCTGCAAATGACCAATATCGCATCGAGAGCTGCGAGTCGAACAACAATGCACGCATCTTTTCGCTGATCACGCGATTTTGCTGCTCAGCAAGCCCGTTCAGCTCAGGTGAATATGGCACTACCAAATCAAGCTCAACCCCATGCTCATCGCAAAAATCTCTCATTTTACAATCTGTATACTCACGAGCATTGTCACATCTCAACACTGCGATAGGTGACTCAGGGTATTTATTTTTATTTCTCATAAAAATTTTTTTGAATTCTTCATTTGCCATGCTCTTTTTTTCGATTGGCACAATGATAGTGAAATGGGAAAAATTGTCAATAAACGTTATGATATATCTTTCACCCCTAAATGATTCAACAAATGGCCCCATAATGTCAGTAGATACGATTTCCAGCTTCCTACTGGGTTTTAGACAAATTCCGTGATGGCCTAATCTGTAGGATTTAGCCGACAGACAAATTTCACAATTTTTGAAATCATCGTCTTTAAATACCAAATTTGGAAAACCAGCTGAACTTTCTCTCAAGTAATTCAAATATTTCGCATTTACATGACCTAATCTACGGTGCCACAATTGTTTCATTTGGGTTGTTTTTGACAACTTCACCTGGGAAGTCTGAGATGCCTGACTTGAGCTAACAACCTGCTTACTCTCGTCGATCTTTTCTCTTTTTTTATCTTGTTCCGTATTTTCATTTTGTTTTTCATTTTCTTTTGTGTTTTCAATCTGCGGTCCCGGGCGCACGTCGACTCGAGTATCTATATCGCACTCTGGCAAAACTTCCAATTCAACCTCAAAGTCGCTCCAATTTGTCTGTTGACTTTCAAGCTCTCTATTTTCATCTTCCTCATCAGCAAACATAGCTCCACATTCACCTTTTTGTATCACTTCCATCCTCTCAAAATCTAAAACCAGTCCACTGCCATTACTGTACGCCGTAGCTAATTTTTGTTTAGTCTGCCTAAAGTAGATATGTGCCCTTTTTCCTGACATAACAACTTTGAACACACCTTTTTGTGTCAAACGTCTTGTCGAAAACAGATTATGTTCTAACTCTTCAGAATAATATACATCTTCCAAGTTAATAATCTCCTGTTGACGCCTATTATTTTCCAACATTACGGCAAGCTGACTTTTATGAGTAGCGTAAAATACAGCATCCTTTTTGGCTGACACAAGTTTCAACGGAGGATTAAGTTTTTGAACATCATATATATTTTCAAGGAAATTTACAAGAATCTGCTGAGTACCGGAATCGAGCAAGAATTTCTCAGTTAATTGAATATAAGGCCTTTCCTCCTCAAACGAACTATTCAAAGAGGAATTACTAGACAAACCAGCAGAATCAGAATCGCTGTCTACTGTTTGGACCATCGCCGCATAATTGATTTTTTCTTTTTCCAATTTTTTTGTGGATTTTTGGTCATTTTTATTTATTTGTGTTTTAGCAGACGGACATTGACTAACATAATGGCCAATACCGCCACAATTAAAACATTTTATTTCTTTTTTGCTTTGTTTAGGTTCGGTTTTGCTTTCATTTTCTTTTTTTCTTTCAAAATTTTGTTTAAATCTCGAATCACTAGACCCATGTCTTTTTTCCTTATCTTGGTTATTACCCCGATTGTAATTATCAAAACGTTTATTAAATTTATTAAAATTATTTCCATTTTGGAAATTATTGGAATTCACATTCCTTTTTTCTTTTTGCTCACTATAGAGCTTATTGTTTCGATCAATCAATAACCGGTGCAAAACCTCGATAGTTCTTTTTTCCAATGGAAAACTATGAAATTCTAATAACGAAATTTCATAATCCGAAGGCATGGCCATACACAAGTTTTCAGTCTCATCAGCCTCAGAAAGAATACTTCCAGAATCACGTAACTCGCGAACTGTCTTTGAAAATAAATCAAGAAATGACCGCATATTCCCCCCTGAGCGAAATCTCATCTCATAGAATCGTCTTTTTGCATTGATATTGTCAATGGGCGCAGTGCCACGATATCTAGAGTCTAATTTTGCAAAAATATCGCCAACGGAAACGGCATCCCTTATTTTCTCAATAATATCAAAACTCATACGATCAAAAACAATCGCTTTCGCTTTTTCCTGTTTTTTAATGTATTCCTTCTGCTCCGACGTTCTTTTTTCTGATTCCACCTTGTATACCGCTAATTCAGTCTTTTTATCATCTAAAATTTCATCAAAACCTTCACCTTGCAAAAAACACATCACCGTCAGTCTCCAGGCCTCATAATTTTTCCCTTTGAACTTGTTTTTCGGTGTTTCATTTGACATTTTCAATTTTTAATTTCAGAAAAGCGAAACAAAATTCATCAATCAGAAAACCAATCCTCAGAAACTGTCCTCTGATGCCAATGGATCGAGTACCTCTAAATGTATCTCTCAGCAATCTCCCGAATTCAAAATTCAAAAATCAAATTTCAAATTCTCTATTGATAATCGCCAAGTTCAGTGCAACAAATCCAAAAATGATCAAAACGAGCAGGGATCACAAAATTATTATCTAAATAGCTCATAAGATCGCAGAAACAATTTTCAATATGATCAATAATCATTAAATAAATGATCAATACCGTTTTCAAATTAAAATTTCAACTTTAAATTTAAAATCCCAAAATGCAAAATTCTATCAGAGCCCAATGACTCGATCTAACTGAATTACAACCCACAATCCAAAATATTCATTCACAAAATGAAATATATGCAAACAAATACATGAACTATTAGTGGAAATGCATAATGTGCGAGAATATTATTGATTCAAATTAAAACTGTTACAAAATTACTTGTTTTCAAGTTCAAACTAGATACCGGATTTAGCAGCTTTTCTTGTCTTTATTTGCTGGTAACAGTTTCAGATTTGAATTTTTCAGCAACAAACTGATGATTTCAAACGGCGAAATTTCAAAGGTTTTTACCTCGGAGGTTTTCGATATCCTTTCAGCGATCCAAATTCACCTGCCAACGTAACCCGATGACCAAATTTGGACTCCTGCAGCTTCACAATCTTTTGTTTTTCAGCTTCGATGATCAGAATCAGCAGACACAAGGACGGCCAAATCCAACCAAACGACAAAAATCGGATGGGAAATGATTAATTATATGAAGTAATGAACATAATAAAACATGATACTTTGCTGTTTGATGAATTTTCTACGTTTCAGCTACCGCCATATTGATTCTTCCAGCAATGATTTGGCAAAAAATTGAATGAACTGGATGGGTGAACAATCACTTTCAGCGGATATGTCGGCCAAAATTCACATTGATTTCCCTAATTTGGCAAACGAATTACATCCCACAAACAGCAAAATGAAACGAATCATACAGAAAAACGAAATTATTAATTACTTATAACATTCTAAATTTTTTGATTCCAATCACTTGAATGAAATACTACGAACGAAAAAACGAATTAATCACTGAAAAAACTTTCCCAAATGCTCTGCTATCATGTTGAGATTGTTAAAAATGGCTATTAATAACAATGAGGATCTTTCATTTGAGAGATTAATTTTCTAGTTCAATAAAAACAAACGTTGTTCTCGTCACAAAGGTTTAATGCCCATTAAACATATAACGCGGCCATGATGCCAAAGTTGATAGATAAAGCCTGGGTAGAATACCACAGGTGAAACAAACAACCACAGATACGAAAGAATGAATCGAATTACATTTACCGTTCATCACTCGTAGGTAGCGCTAATGTATGAGCGTATTGAAGAGGTGACTGAACAACACTATTTTCTTCATAAAATATGTGTGCATCCGATAGATCTTTCAATGTCCTTTCCAGTGTTACCAAAAACTTATTTTTTGAAAAAAGTGAAGATACGACATGTGTGCATTGAACCATAGATTTGTACATTTATATTTTCTCCCATCTTTGTAGACTGTTGTGAATAAGTGGGGACTCTTCACCTTTTCAACCCACACAACTCTATGTAATTCATTACTGCTTTCTTTCACCTTATTAAACTCATCTTGCTATATTATTTTGTGATTATTTGCTCGGAAATACAATTCACAGTTCACCAACCTCACCACATGATAGCAGATCACAGTTTTTTCCTGCAAATTTCTTTTCCATTGGGAAACATTCCATGAAAGTTTGATTATTTGGTTTTCATTCAAATTTTTAAGTTTTTTATTCTTGAATATTCACGAGAGTTGAATGATTTGAAGATTCGTGATTTTTTCATTTTTTTTTTAAGTTTTATTTTTGAGCAGTTAGTTTTGAATTTTCTTTGTTACAATTGAATTTGTTTGATGGTATTTGCAAGGAGAAAGGTATGCCTAAAAATAAGTCATAAATGATTAAACTAATTTGAAAAGAGGAGTTACATTTTTTGTTATCCCGTATAAATCTGGTGAAGTCTATCATAAATTACTCGATATATTTTCTAAACAACCATAAGACTTCAACTAACAACAAATTTGACCAGGGCATACTCTGCTACTGGAAATCATTTTAAATCGACTTGCAGAACAATTATAAAAATGACATAGAACTTCAAACATTGGACTTTAACTTCGATAAATGCTGAAAAGAGGACATATTGGAAAAAAAGATGAACATAAAATTTTAGTTTATTCAAAAATGACAACTTCCTTAATCGCTGGACTTCGACGATTCTGCAATGGATTTCTTCACAGGGCAGTCTTAGATAATTTGACTTTGACTTTGGTAATCTTCACATCTCTGGTATATGAAAATTCTTATTAGCAGTAATGATGAATTTATTCTCACAAATGCACTACAAGAACAGTACATTATAGAACATAATTTAGAGACAAACATAGTAAACAGTATCCTGGAATTTTTTAGTAATATATTTTTAAACACTTTTGCTTTATATGTTCATGAGTATCTAGAATTAATCAAAAACAATTATTACATAAGATTTTTTGAGATCAGACACAACGAAATCAAAATTATTGAAGTACAAATAGAAAATCTTGAAATCCTTGACTTTAAAAAACTTAATTGAATTCAATGAGATTCTCAGCAGATTGTAATACAAACATTCTGGGTTCGATGATTATTTCTGAAAATGATTTTGAAACACTTTTTAACTACTTTGAGGGAGAATGAATTCAGGATATTTTGATTGACATATAAAATTTTCCATATCTTCATCATTTTATGGTACTGTTATGTTAGAATCATTCACCATTATAATTTCCAGTCTAATTAAGTCAAAAAATGGTAAAGTATTGACCAAATTCACAGAAATTTCCCCAAATTACTTTTCAAATTTAGCCTTTTCATCCTCTGAATAATCTAGCGAAATTCAAAAGACACTTTTCATAGTCCAAATTACAAATCTTAACGTCAAAATTAAAACTTTAAAAACATAATTTTTCATCCTAAAAACGTAATTTTTTATCTTAAAAATTAGATTTTTTGCCAAGAAACTGTTAAAACCCACCAGAAATAACATAATTTTATCTTCAACTTTTCCTTTGTTTATATTATCTGAGTGACCATTTTTAGATAAGAATATTTTGTTGAAACATTTTCAAGATTGAACATTGTTGAAAAATAAGTCTCTGGCCACACTTATTTTGGACTTAGATATTTTTTGAAATTGAAATTAATATTGTTTTTCAACTTGAAAAATTCATTATTTTTTATTTTTCCATTTACAACTCGAGAGGTCTCAAAATTCTTAACCTAAAGTTAGTGAAAACTCGAGAAGATTTTCAACGTGCATTACTTGATATAACTAGGAATGGAAAAAAGGTTATAGCCATACATAGGATTACAGGTGCAATTATCTTAGAAAATTGTAATACTGAAATAAATATGTTTACTACATCTGACACTAGTGCTGGAATTGGGGTAGACAACAAAGTGTTATTATTGAACCTCAATTAACACAATATGATATTATAATTAGACCCATACAAGGTCCATATGGAAAAGTTTTTGATAGAAAACACTACCTCGACTGGAAAAGAATGATTATTTCTTTAATAAGAGGTGCTGGTTATTGAAATGTTTTTGATGAACACGAACAATTACAGCAGTATTTAAATAATTTAGATAATTTTAATTTCAGACCTCAGTCTAACATAGCTAAATTCTACTTCAAAGAACCAGATGGTGGCAAGGCATTCATCATAGAGAGGATTTTGTACAATATTGCCAAACAAATTAGGGATTTTTAATTAGCTCAACACTTTATATGGTTTGAAAACAAAACTGGTGGCCAATATGGCAAAGTTAAAATGGACTTCTTTTCATTTTCAACCAGGGGGAAATATCAAAAGTTTTCTTATTAAATGGGATACCCTTGTGCTAAATGTTCATGATTTTGAAAAAGAGGTTTCAGATGAAATATTCTTAAAACAATTGATGAATTCCCAGTTGTAGAGAGTAAAATATTCCTTCACATAAGGAACAGAATTTTTATTTTTGTTTTTTGATTTTTGAAAAATTAAAAAAATTAAAAAAATTGAGTTATATATTCTCGATAACACATTACTTTTTATATATATTCACATTAAATTCAACATAAATTTTTCGCACAACAATAAATCAATTTAAAAAATTTGGTCGTCTGCTTTTTCAAAAATTTTCTAAGTCTCCAATCAGTGTTCTACCACAGCAATAGTTACCATGATGTGAGGTATACCATGTGAGGACCAAAAAAGAACATGAGACTTTTATTCACAAGTGATTTTATTAGCAGACTGAAAAACATTCGAGAGTAAAATATAATTTGGTATAAGATGGTGAAGCACAATGTTATCGGTAACCAAAATTAGGGGAAGCGATTTGTGAGAGAAGTAGAATGTGATGACATATATATATATATATATATATAGTGTGGTGATGATGATGATGATGAAGAATCAGATGAGGTGGGGTTTCCGTTACAACAATAATAAAGAACAAAAAATCGGTTCGGTTCTTTGTAGAACTAGTACATTGTTGAAGATCGATATAATATCGATATTATATCGATAGTTGATCGTTTATAATTTATTAAGTTCCACATATGTTCTTTTTATATTAAGTTCTTTATTATCAGTAATATGTCCTCCGTTATTTTTCTCGCAATACATTTCTGAGTTAACTGACAACTCGCGTTGCGGCTTTGCCACTGCCAAAGAGTTTCTCTTACTTTTTAGCATATTTAATATTTACTATTTAGTATGCGTTGGGCCATGCTGTTGGCTTGACTTTTGTTGGAGTGTTGTAGGTGCTACCAGTTATGTCTGCCGGACGTTTCTTTTTTGGTGAAATTTTGTTCAATTTTAATTTCAAATTTTTTGTGATTAAGTACGAAGGCCGACGTGACTGATACGTGTATACATTGTATCGAAATAGGATAGGACGTTGCAGTTAGCACTTACGGTGTCGTGATTTTTGATTCTTGGCTGCAAAGAACAGAGAATTCAGCTTATTTTCTTAAGGCACGATGTTGAATAACGGTTCGCCGGTATTATGAATATTTGTCAAACATGCTACAACTGTTGTGTTCATTTTTCGGAAGAATTGCGTCATCTTTTCCGCGTTGATCTATGAAATGTGACACGTGTTTTTGACGCCGTTGACTGATTTATTATTAAGTAAGTGCTTTTATGGAAAATTGTTAATTTTATGATGGTATTCAGTTGCTAGTATAAAGGCTATTTTGTTCACCGACATATTTTTTCAAACTAATCTCGAAGACTGAGGCTGAATAAACTTATAATTTCGTCGTTTCTGATGCTCCAATTTCTGAGTAAGAAGGACTGTAGATTCTAATTTGATGTGGAAAACGGTCTCAAATTTTAGCGGGAGTAAGAACATAGGCGTATAAGTTTTCTTTATGGCTAAAAAGTACTGTTCTAAAAACTTTTAGTGGGGCTATTTCATCTCACGTGACTACACCCGACAATGAAAAGTACATGTGACTTGAACATTAGAAGAATGGCCCCATAAAAAACTTTTTAATAGGGCACTTTCTGCCCTAAAGAATAAAGCTCATGTCTGCGGAAGTGCGAAGTGCGGTTCTTTGTTATCAAGCTTGTTTATATATATATATATCGTAATTCGTAATTGCCAAACACTTCAATCTCTTCATGGTTTTGTTTTTGTTGGTAGGAAATTGGAATAGTTTTTTTTTTAGTGTCAAAAAAGATAAGGATTTTGTTTTTTGTGCTGTCCTTACTCAATGTCTCTCACAGAAAGCGGGTTTTCTCTGATTTCTGGCGCTTATTATGTAATCTATCAAAAGTTTTGGTTAAGTTTTATTCCTTGGGTATTTGTTTCCAGCGATGCGGAGAGTAAGTTCCGATGAAAAATTTCTTTCTGAAGTTGTGATCGATTTATCGCCTATTTATGCTATATATTTTGCCCATTGTGTTTGATCATTTTCTTATAATCCGCAAACAGTTTGTCAGATTGTTCCCTTAGAAATATTAGATTTTTTGGTTTCAAATTATTTCATAGAACTAAAACCGTTGGCCGTAGAACGACTGTGAGATAGAATTGACAACGAGATCTTTTTCTTTAACAGAACTATTGCAGCACTTTTTTGTCATATCGAACAATGAATAAATTTCTATACAATTATATGCTTACTTTAAATGTATTTTATTTTTTTCCTACACTCCGAGTAAATTATGAAGGGGCAAAGTTGCTTTTCAGTAATTCAATATTGATGTTGAAATACGAGCTTTTTCATTATAAAATGCTTTCTCAGCGTGCAGGCGTGCTTCGAATTATTGAGAAGGGAAAAGCTTCAAACATTTCTGGTAAAAATCTCTCCCCTACTTTGAAATACTTTTTCTTCGTTTGCATTTATTATTGAATTTATATTTTTTTGAGGCTCGTCGCTCTTTCCTTCCGAAATACGCATATATCCCTAAACGGGAAGGTATATTTGAATAGTCAGCTGCTTTTATATTTTTTTCGAGCCGGCACCATTGTTACGTTCGATGTCGCTGTTCAGATTTTTCTTCAAAAACAAAATTCGAATCTTGCATGTTTTTACTTTTTTGGTATAAGTAAAGTTGGTTTAAAAGAATGTAATTCATTTCTTTTGTGGGTTTCTTTGGTAACCAAGGTGAAAAAAAAATTTCAATTTGCTCATCTTAAACTGAGCTAGTGTTTGAAAATTATTAGATAAGTTTTTAAATTTTTACTCAACCATGAAAATTTATCATGTTTTACTTCTCTTTTTATTTTGAATCTCGGGTCAGAGGAGAATCTTCTCTTCTCCTTTACGGTGGGTCTGTCTACGATAAAGTGGGAAGGGTTTGAACAGAATGTTAAAAGTCAAAACAAAAACACACGACTGTGATACTCTCTGCACTCTGTTAAGAAAAAAAATTATTATCACAGACACAGTGTCAGAGTAGAGTAAGAATAATAATTTTTCGAACATTTTTTCAAAATTCATAACTATGGAAAAATTCCTGACATTGCTATATTTTTACAAATTCTGCCCTGACAGGGATTCGAACTCTAAAATCTCCGACTTTACCTAAAATGAAGTAAAAATGTCTATCCCTTATGGGGTTTTAACCTAGAATACTTGGTATGAAAGAAAGGGTCATTACCATGATACTGTAATGGTGGTTGCAGATTAATGATGAAACTTGTGCTGAGAAAGCAATCATGTTGATAAGTAACAACAAAGAAAAAATAAAACTTGATTTTAGTACTCCCAGATGTTAGTACAAGAACTACTTCACATTTTGTTGTGTTAGTAATTTCAATAAAAGCGTATGAAAAAGTTAACAAGTCATTTGGTATGTTGAAGAGAAAATAAAAGGTCAACTGTAACGATATATTTCTACTTGATAACTCTCATCTTCTCTATTTACTGCATAAAATTAAAAAACATCTGGATTTCCATCTGCATTTATTTTTCGTATTTCTCATTGAGCTAGAAGGAGAAAAATTGGCATAAGGGTGCACCAATATCACATATAGATACGTTTTTTTCAAAATTCTGAAAACATCAAAGAGGCAGCAGATATGGGCTAAAAATAATTTTTGAGGCAGCATTTTTTACACTGTCAGTTGGATGAGTGACTGTCAAGAATTGTTTTTTCTTTTTTCTAACCAAAAACGTTTTTACTGATAAGATTTCCTGGAAATTTTACAGACTTGTGCCAATATGCTGATAAGCGTAGACTCTCAGTTTCTCCAATTGTGATTTAATCATTATTTTTTCAAAACCTGACGAAGACAGGGTGATAACTAGTATTTATATATTGTCAGACTAATAAACTGTCATCTGCCCTGTATAACACATTCCGATAAATTGTGTGGAAAGTAAAGTTAGATGAATTCATTTCACATACTTAGTTTTACTGATATAAGGACCAAATCTTCAGCCTTTAAAATTCCATCTATATGATGAAATGGGCCTGGAAATATGCAGATTTTCAAAATTTAATATGATTAAAAACATGCATTTCCAAAATCATCAGAGGTTATCCAGAGTTGCCTCTAAATATTATGTTTATCTTATGGGTATGTAACACCGTGTATAGAACTACCCAACTCCATTGAAAAAATGTATGAAAATCTGAAAATAACTTGAAAATTCATTTTTGCTTTTATTTAATCTGCCCAGATAGAACAAAACCCATTTCTAAACATTGTTCCATATCATCATAGACAGTAACCACAGTAGAACACACATAAAGATTGGGTGTAGGATAAAAGTTTTTCTAGTCCCAGAACTGCACCTGGATCAAAGTTCCATCTTATAAAAACAAAAGAAGAAAGAAAGGACATTTGTTCTATATTAATGTTTATGATCTGAAGTCCAAAAACTGTAAATCTATGCAAGACTTTATCATCAATATTACCCAAACTGGAAATTATAATGGTCTTTTACCATAAATAAAAATAAAACTTCACCCTTGAATACTGAATGAAGATGATACAGTTTGAGATATACTTATTACATTTACTGGAATTTTTTTCATATAATTAAAACAAATTTCTACAATTTAAGAATTATCATCTTCTAAAAATTTTTCAATTTGGTAAAATGGATCTGGAAGTAACAAACTTAAAATTCTAAGTATTGTGAAATTTCGGACCATATCAGGAGTTACAAATCTACTTTCAAAAAATTATTCTCCAATCTTCAATATCACATACTATGTGGAACTATTACAAAAAAAACTATATTACTCAAATTGAAAACCAGAATCATGAAAAATCTAATTTCTTCATTTTGTCATCAGAATGAAATTATTCTCATAGGTGAGAAAGATTAAAGAAACATTAACTTTGTTCCTCATCATCATATATAGGACCTGCTAAATGAAGATAAAGTAATAATAGATTTTGGATTTAGGAAATTTTGGCTCCAGAAAGGCCATGTTTGAAAAATCCTTGTTACAATAGGGAGAAACTCAACGAGGACGATGGATTTTTTCCATACTAGTGAATAGTGTATAAAGTTTGGAAACATTAAAACAATGTGAGATTTCATTATATATAATTATTTATCAAACTGGAAATAATTGTGAAACATCTACATCCCTGAATGCTGTTTCATAAACATGCATATATGGGCATGATTACAAAATTTGTTCAGTTACATGATTGGAAACTGTCCAATTTGGTTATCACCAAGTATTATAAAACAAGAAAACCAAGAATGTATTTTGAAAAAAAATCTGAAAAAACTAAAAACCGATGACAAATTTCACACCTGAATTCTAAATGAAATTGCCAGTGTAGTGGAGATTCTCATTACATTTAAATAATTAGTTCCACATAATTAATCAGATAAGTATAGTGTGAACATTATGATCTTCCGTAATCTTCTCAATTTGGTGAAATGTATCCGGAAATTACACATTACAAAAAACAACTTTTCTCAAATCCAATTCTGTGAAAGTTCTTACTTAGTTTTTATTCCGAGCCCATGAATATCTGTATCCTAATTCTAATCTGTACGTCTGTCCTACTGTTATTATTGTCTGATGGTATGGAACGAAGTTTAAAAATAGATTTTTTTCAATCTGGACAGATTATGTAGAAGCAAAAATGGATTTTCATATAGAGATTTCAACGATGGCTTCGAACATGCCTGGGAATAAAACAAATAAATACTGAAAATTTAATCTGGATCTGCCTAGCGGTTCTAAAGTTATGGACGAACAAATATACTTAAATTGAGTTATATTAGTATAAAAGATAGAAGATGAAAGTTGGATAAAAGATAAATAGGTAGATTATTGGTATGGATTGCCCACAATATCGTATCTGTTGGTTGATGGTTCGTTGTTAGTTTAATTCGAAACAATTTTTCAATTTCTACCTATGAGTGTTTTAAAAGAAAAACGCGAGAATTCTTGAAGGCGCAAACAGGCTGCTTCAAATAAACTGCCAAAATTTAATTAAATATTTCTAAGCAAAATGAAAAGTTGAAAGAACTCACGTATTCCGTTTTGTGTTCAGTGTAAATCCTTACTGTTTGCTCTCCTCACAATATCCGCATGTTTCGTGTATTGCTGGTGGTAGTTTGCGTTTCTCCTTTGGAACAGAGTATAGTTTGATATGATTTCTGGAAAATCGACAGTAAACAAGTTGTTAAAAAAAAACAACAAAAACGTAAAATATTAAAATGGTAGATAGAAAGAAGAAGAACGAAATATGAATACATATTAATCCATACTAGATGTAGACTTCGCTGCTACGAATATGATGTGCACTTTGCGAATGTTTTTCGTTCAATAAATTTGGTTGTTGAAAGAAAAATTTTTTAAAATTAGTGGCCGAAATATGAATGCCTTTTATACGAAACATTAACTTTTTTGATAATATTATCTTTTTTACATGAACTTTGGTTCTATATAAGTCTGTTCAAATTTGTCTGACATGCTCTGTAATTAGAAAGAGAATCGATCTCGAAATTTGTTTTTGATAAATAGATTTATTTGATAACAAATTTTTTTAGTTATTTTCATTTTGTTTGGCTCGTTTGTTCTCGTATACATGAGTTTTCGTTCTAAAATAGTTCTGAAAAAATATATTTGTTTTTTCATATGGCTACTCAGTCACTCAGGATTCTGAATTGAGAAAAATTATTTTGTTCTGATTGTGTATAAAAATCTGCATGACCTTTAATTACTTTCATTGTAACCATTGTTTGCTTGATAATTTTATATTTGTAAAAGATCCCGCCGAATAGTTACTTGTAATTTGCTTTGCAGATAATACAAGTGAGTTTTTTTGTATGTTTTTCTTTTATTTTCGAAGTGAAACTTCTTTTGCTATCAATAGTAAATAGTGATGCAAGATATTTAAAAAATCAATATCAATATGATAATATCGTCATTATCACCATACTACAAAATATCGATATTTCACCTTTAAATACTGTTGAGACCACCAATCCTTCTCCCCTCTCACTCCTACAAACACACGAACATATATCGAATACATTTATTTATATCTACTCGCGGCTACACTGATATACCACTTCCGCCGCTCACTCGTTCATTTCCGTTACCGTTCGTTCATTACTCTGAAAATGTACTTTGCTTAAATTAATGTAACTTATGAAATAAACATTCGCTTCTTGGACGTAACTTCAATCAAATCTCTCTTTTTGTTACACCTCTGATCCTCAACCTCTATATGGTAGCATCGCTCGGTAACAATCTTCGTACCTGTAACAGATTTTAAAAAAAATACTAATTTAAAATTTTTATACTTTTGTGAATTTTCTTTGTGTTTTAAGTCAAATTTTTGAAAAAATCTTTCGTGAATAATTGTGTTTTCTTATAAATTTTCGTAATTTTACTTAGTGTTGGGTAACTTAGTTCCAACATTTTCGAGTCATAAATTTTTTTTGTTCTCGAAAAATTTAATTCCACATTGAATGCTGTAAACGTTCAATGAGTTTCATCGTTTGCTGAAAGGATTTGCCCTGTTTGTGTATAATCCAGCCAAGTGTATCGAAAATTCCAGGACTCGTCGATTGCTAAGTTGTTCAGGAACCCTGCTTGTGTTGCCTGAAAACTAGTAAATTCATTAGTGTCTGCCCTGCTTGTGTATGAACTAATTCGTCGAAGTCATCAATTGGAAGTAAATCGCCTTGAGCACTCACAAATTGATCTGAAACCAACGTAAAAGCTTCAATTCAACAAAGTCAAAATTGGTATTCATCGTCACAACTCAACTTCATTTTGGTATCATCTTTAAAAACTCAAAAAATTTAACTCACATCTTCATCGAAGTACGTTCAAAACAACCGAAGCGCAATTCAAACACCAGTTCCAGAGCACCACCTTAATCAATTCCAGAGAAACGAAACCGAAAACAAAAATCGACGGTTTAAAAAGGTATAACTGAAAAACTTTCCGCTGAAAAAGGTAATAAAAAAAAACATATTTTAATAATTTTTCGTAATTTTTCGTCTTTTTTTCGTGTTCAATTTCGTGTTTTTCGTGAAACTTAACTCTTTCGATTCAAAATTTAACCTGTATATTTGAAAATACCGTTAATTTCAAATAATTTTGGCCTTTTCAAAATTTTCCTAAGTACAAATTTTGGCAAGTCGTGTGCAAATTTTTGCAGCCACTTTTGTCTTGGAGTGTACAACTCGTGACGTATGCACGGCTCGTTTCGTTCATTCGTTCGAACTTGTACATTAACCTTTTGTTAAGTGCAACGAACCTACGAACGCTTATCTTCGCCCATTCATTAAATACGTTGGCGCGGTTTTTCAATTTCAAACCACCATTTTGTTGCAACTTGAAAATTTTTGCAGTTGCACAATTTTGTCGAAAATAATTAACGATTTTTTTTTTGAATATTTCTCCTCTTATACGAACACCTAAATTAAATATTTTTTTTTTTATCTCGAACACCATTAATCATTCATTCGAATATATTTTAAATATTTTATTTTTTTCTACTGTGAATTTTTTTTTATTTTTCTTACGAGTTACCAGTAGAAATAATTTTTGTAATACCTGGTGAAATATTTTTTTAAATCACCTTTCATTTTTTTTTTAATTTTCTACAAATTCATTTCGAATTATTTTGTGGATATATAATTTCAAACAAAATTTTCCCCTGTTTTCAATAACTTTATTCCTTTCTAATCTCCTCGATCTGAAGGTAGCTAATTCATTTTCACCCTCACCTTTTCATTTTATTGATTTTAATTAATCATTTTACTGAATATTGAATTCTAATACGAATTATTTTGGGTTAAAAAGTCTTGTTATTTTATTTTTATTTTTTTTATTGGGAAGCGTCCAGTCTCATCTTTAACGTGTGTGATCTCTTGCCCGCAGTGGACCTACTCGAGACACACACAAGGACAATTTAAATACTATCGTTAAATCTACAAATTGTTTGGTTATCACAGGTACGGCAATCCTAGTCTTGCGGCATTTGCTGGGGATTGACATCCGTTTGTTTTATTTTTTTTTATTTTTTTTTAAATTTTTTTTAGTTCAGTCAATTCATTAATTATGAACACTGAAAATAATGATAGGATCTCAAATGTTTTCCGTGGAAATGGCTATGAGGGATGGCGTGCAACCATCATCAGCACCCTTATAGGTAAAGGCTGCCATTCCACAATTTTTCCTACTGCTCGAGAAACTAGTTACATTTACACATCATCCGAAGAACGCCTAACATCTAAATGGCTTAAATTTTTCCAAACTCAGGAACGGGCCAAAGCCCACATATTCGAAAGACTTGACAAAAGAATCCTTCATCATGTCAAAACTTGCGACGTAGTTTCTCAAATTTTCAAAATCTTAGATGCTCGATACAGGAATCAAACTGCTACTAACATCATGGTCTTAAAGTCAAAATTTCAGTCCCTTCGCTTCGATCCAAGGAGAGGTACCATCCGTAGATTCTTGGAATATTTTTCATCCATTGTGGAAGAACTACGCGATGCTAATTACCCCCTATCGGAAGCCGATGAAATTGATCAATTAATGATGTCATTGCCCGAAAAGTTTGATACTGTCTTCTCAGAATTCCGCCAATTAGAAGTAGAAAAACGAACTACTGTCAGACTCACAAAAATGATATTAGAAAAATGTGATCGAATTGAATATTCTAATAAAACTTTTCCCGGGTTTGATCAGCCCAAATCATCCTATCAACCAATGAATAATAATAGAAAAAATTTTAGAAACTTTCGAAATAATAATAATAACTCAAATTTTTCCAAACCAAATTACAACACAACGAGTTATTTAAACGATCACAAAAATAGCCAAAACAAACAAAATAATTATCCTTCAAAAGATAATGTATCCCAGATGGATATTACATGCTTCAGATGCAACAAAAAAGGACACATGTCAAGGACATGCCCTAATGAGACATCTACAGCTAGTAATACTCCACAAACCCAGAACCAGAACAGTAGCTCGAAACCCCAAATTTCAAATAACACGAACTCCCAAAAAAAGTCCGATGATAAATCCAATTTTCGTGTTAAATATTCTATGATGTTACACTCAAATCTTAATCATTTAAGTTTTTATGACATTGAGGATGAATTTCAATGGCCTAAACCCCCTACAGTATCAAAGTCCGCCCCCCCAAAAAACCAACTTCATACGATGTTACTAGATAATGGAGCAGATGACCACATGGTCAATGATATTTCAAAATTAAGAAACGTACGCAAAGTTGACAATTCTCGTAGAGCACTTTGTGCCAAAAAAGGCGTATTTGTAAACCCTACCCACGTTGGATCAATGTACGTTAATGTCTGCAATTCTAACGCAGAATTTTCCACTATTCACCTAAAAGAGGTATATTATGATCCTGATTTAAGCCTTGATATTTGGTCAGGAGCTAAAATCATGGAGTCTGGCATATTCAAAATCATAACAGACACAGATCATGCAGACATCATAAATAAAAACACTGGTGAAATTACTATAACCGCTCCAAAGAGAGGTTCTATGTACTACATTGATTACGAAATAGTTGATGAAGAAGAGGAAAATAAGGTCTATCAGGAGCTTGTGTGTATGCCTGTACCTAGTACGTCTGCAGAACAGGAAGATCAAATAGATGATCCTCCCCAAAATTTTGAAGAACTGAATGAGGCCGGAACAAGCAATCCACAAAGAGAGCAGGAAAACATTGACCATCCCCAAAATTTTCAAGATACCGAAGTGGATACGGTCAATCAGGAGATTTATTCCGAATCTGAGGACGAATTAAATGGAGAGAGTGTCGGAATAAATAGAAAGCACAAGAAAAACATAAACAAAACTAAAACTCTTTGGCATAGAAGATTAGGTCATCTAAGTGGCAAAAGCCTGAAAGCACTATCAAAAGTAGTTGTAGGTATGCCCCAAAATTTGGTATTTAAGGACGATGACTTTGCCACTTGTGAAATATGTATAAAAGCTAAATCCACCCGACTTGGTCACCATGGCGTGAGGACTCGACCAACGAGAAGAATGGAAGTAATCTCATCAGACATCATGGGACCCTTTCAAGAGGCATACAACGGAGAAAAATTCATAATAACTTTCATTGATCATTACTCGAAATATACTCTTGCCTTTCCAATATTAAGAAAATCCCAGGCTTTCGATAAATTTAAAGAGTATTATCTATCTTTCAATACAAAATTTCCCAATGATCCTATCTCTGTATTAAGAACTGATCAAGCTAAAGAATACTCCGACTCCAAAATGACACAATTTTGCTCCGAAAAAGGAATCACATTAGATGATGGCGTGGCGTACACCCCCGAATTAAACGCAATAGCCGAAAGGCAAAACAGAACCCTGCTCGAAAGAGTTAGAGCCATATTATACGACGCAAAAATTGATTTTAAATTATGGTCAACAATTGTATTAGCCGCCGCCCATATAATTAATAGAAGTCCGACCCGCGTCAATCTAGGGAACATGACACCCTATGAAAAATTATACGGTACTAAACCCGATATTTCCCATCTTCGAGTCTTTGGTGCTATTGCATATAAACACGTTCCCATTGAACAAAGACAGCAATCAGCAGTCAAAGCCAAGAAGAACGAAGAGGAGCATCTCGACCCAAAATTCTTGCCCAGAGCCCTTAAAACTATTCTGATCGGCTTTTCGAATGTAGGTTATCAGATATTAGATCCAATTAAAATGAAATCCTACAAATCCTGCGATGTTAAATTTGATGAGACGAAAACATTAGTCGACTTCACTGATAAACCAGAAGAACTCCAAGTTAAACCCTTAGAAGAGGAAATCGAGGCAATCTATAGGGTCAATGTGCTAAAACAAGCCTCATCTGAAGACTCCTTGTTTATAGAAGATTGCATGCCAGTAAGCTTCAGTGATATTTTCCAAAATCCTTTTAAGAAAGAGTGGCTTAAGGCAATCAATGATGAACTGCAATCTATGTCAGATCTTAATGTGTGGAAAATTGTAGATCGCCCACATAATATCAAACCTATCGACACGAAATGGATATTCACGGCCAAAGCCAATGACAGAGGAGTAATGTGCCCAAAAGCTAGACTCGTTGCCAAAGGCTTTATGGACAAATCCGAGTATACTATGACAGAGACCTATGCACCTGTTGTGCAACTCTGGCTAATTAGGTGGATCTTATCCGTAACTAATCTATTGAATCTACAACTTGTTCAATATGATGTCAAAACAGCCTATTTAAACTCAAAAATTAAAAATGACATCTTTCTTAATATTCCCCAAGGTTGCAATGTCGAAAAATCAAAATTACTGAAACTTGAAAAATCCATCTATGGCCTTAAAACATCTAGTAAAAATTGGATTGAGTTACTGGATTCTCATCTTCAAACTTCCAATTTTACAAAGTCAAAAATCGACAAATGCGTATACACACGTAAAGATGACTCAGATGGCATTGCCTTCATGATAATTTATGTAGACGACATCCTTCTCGCAACTAATCGTCCAGAATGGGTTAATGAAATAACCACTCACTTTGAAACTCGTTTCACTATGAAAGTTGTAAACAACCCAACCCATTTTGTAGGTTTCGAAATAGAAAGAAATCGTGAATCACAAACAATTAAACTTACCCAAAAACAGCAGATCCAAAAGATTCTCCAGAAATTTAAAATGAGTGATTCAAATCCTTCCAAAACGCCTATGGAGACAGGCCTCAAGTTAAGCAAATCTGAAGGCACAGATAATAAAGAATACAGATCTATGATTGGTGCACTATTATATGTATCTAGAGGCACAAGGCCAGACATTTCCTTCTCAGTCAATTACCTGTCAAGATTCCAAAATTGTTCAGATGACACAAAAAAGAACTATGTACGGCGTATCATCCGGTACTTGAAATACACGATCGATCTTGCCATTGTCTACAGATCCAACTCCGAAGGCATATCAGCTTATGTCGATGCATCTTATGCCCCCGACATTGACGATCAGCCTATAAACATGTCTGAACTAGAAAAAGGAAAATCTATAACTGGATACCTCATTACTATGTATGGTGACCTGATAAATTGGGGCGTTCATCGCCAAAATATTCATGCTTCTTCATCCACAGCAGCTGAATTGATTGCTCTTCACGATTCTTTCGAAGATATAGAACTTGCTTGGTTAATAAATCGTGAATTCTTCTTAATTGACACTCCTGTAATTGTCTACGAAGACAATATATCTGTTATTCATGTCATCTCAGGCGGAGGACAAAAACGTCTTCGAGCTCTTATGATCAAATGTTATGGACTTGCTCAGGCCTATAACGACAAAATTTTCACATTCAAACAAATAGCTACTGAAGATCAAATAGCTGACTTACTAACAAAAGCATTATCCAGTAAGCAGCATATCTTACTTACTAGTAAAATCCTAGAATCCCCAAATTGTGATCCTTAAAAAGTCAACTCCCTTACCAAAATTTTGTCGGAAACACCACAAACATATTCTATTATTTTTATCTCTTTTTGCATGTTATTTATCCTGTTACCTAATATAAATTATTTTTGCATGTTACCATATTTATTATATTTTATTCATATTTATTAATCAATATACTTACTACAAGCGTCCAAATTAGTTACCATTTTATATGTACACTTTTTCAATTTTTAAATTTATATTTTTATAATTTGTAATTAAATGTAATGAACTTTTAAACACTTTTGTAACACCCGCAGTCGTGATCGGTTCAAAAGATTGTAGGGGGGTGTTGAGACCACCAATCCTTCTCCCCTCTCACTCCTACGAACACACGAACATATATCGAATACATTTATTTATATCTACTCGCGGCTACACTGATATACCACTTCCGCCGCTCACTCGTTCATTTCCGTTACCGTTCGTTCATTACTCTGAAAATGTACTTTGCTTAAATTAATGTAACTTATGAAATAAACATTCGCTTCTTGGACGTAACTTCAATCAAATCTCTCTTTTTGTTACACCTCTGATCCTCAACCTCTATAAATACCGATAGATAATATCGATATTTCCGATAATTTTAATTTTTTAATCAGTTTAATTTATTCTTATAAAAACAAGTCACAAATTTTTAATAATCCTCAGATTATTCATTTCTTTCGCTAAATTTTTTGTTTTTATCATACTTTTATCAAAATTATTGAAATTCAATTACTCATGAATCAAAAATAAAAAAGGATGAAATGTAATGAAGTATAAAAAGAATTGATCAATGCAGGCTTCAAGCTACACCTCGCATATTCTCACAGTGAATTACGTTATTATAGATTGTGTTTAGAACTATGTCAGGATAAAATTATACTTTATATTCAACTATCAGTGCAGTGCATCAGTGGCAATTCATTGCCCCAATATATTCTTTTGTAATGCATTAGTACCGAAGTACCAGGAAATTATAAAAACAAAAAGTAATTTTTTGCGTTAATTGAGTTTTAAGAACAAAAAATAAAAAAAAAAACAAAACAAACCAATAAAATGTCAAAATAATATCGTTTTCCTAATGAAAATATCCATAGATATTTCTTATTATCCAATTATCAGAAAAATCATGTTATCTGATATTTTTGAAAACACATATCGATGAATAACGATATTTTTGATACGATAATTGGGTCACTAGTAGTAAACTCGTATGTCCTTGCCACTGCGAATTCCGCGCCAAAAATCGTTACCGACTAAAAAAAATCAGACTCGAGGATTGCAACTGGAGCCAATACCGGTTAAAAATATTTGACGTCAGTGGACTGAACCTTGGAGTACTTACTTGATGTTTTTAAAACAATAAAAAAGGTAAAGAGGAGAATTATAATAAAAAATAAAAAATGAGGGTTTGGAGGGCGAAGCCCAAAGAAAGGGGTTTTGGATTGTTATCCATTTTCGTTTTATAGTTTATTTTCTAATGCATCCACAGGTATGTTTTTTGGGGCGCTTATTTCTAAGTTGACGTTCACTTTTTCATTCAACCAATTCTTCGACCTCAGGGACTTTAAAAGGGTCCGAATTTTAACTTCTTACATTTTGTTATGTAATGTATTAGCGGGTGTGTTTTTTGGAGCGCTGATTTCGAGTTTGAGTTTTACGACGGGTAATTAATTTACTTGAAATTACGTCGATTATTTTTGGAAAGGAGGTATTTAAAAGTGAAAATGCATTTTCGAGGAGAATTAAAAAAATTTCTGAAGACTTATTAAATCATTATTGAAAAATTCTTCAAAACTAGGTTTTCATGTTGTAAATCTTGTTCTTTTTTCAATTATAACCATACTTTCGAATTTTACGGAGGGAAATACTTGAGCTTGTTATGGAACAAATAAATGGTAATTTTTCACCTGACTACATTAATTACAAGTCCTTTTTTCTTTTCAAGTGCCTGTTTTATTTTTACAGAATCACTTTCATTGGAGTATTGAATTTCATATTTCATGTTTTACCAGATTTCCAAAGATCTGAGGACGTTTGTATCTCATGTTTTCGTGCCATCCTTATCGAAAAAAATTCGTTAAATTGTTCTGTTTTGCGTTATATTTTTGAGTTTTTCTACCTCACAAACTAAATCCGCATCAAAACCATAAAGTGTAGCAAAGAAATAACTTTAACAGAACTGGACCTGCACTGAAACATTTGTGTTGTATTTTTTTGCCGCATCGATTACAGCTAATTATTAATGATTATACTTTACCAATTTTTTTTTTGCCTGCGGAAAAATAAAAATGAGAAAAAAAATCATCCTTCATCCGCTTAACATGGAGAATGTATAGAAGAATCTAAAATTTTAGTAAAACAGTCTCGTTTCTGTACAAAAATGTTTTGGTATCTTACAGGCTTCCTGGTTCCTTTAATTTCTTGAATGCACAAAATGAATCATATGTAGAAAATAAAAATTACGATTAAAAAAAAATTATGTCGGGCTCATTTTTAAATTTTTCCTTGATCACAAATTTAAATGTACTTACTGGTTAATCAAAATTATGCACCCTAGTTACACGTTGGGCTATTTATCCGAGACAGTAGGGGTACTTTCGTTGGTATGTTATTTATTGTGATAATTTTTGTTGGGGTTGATTGATTAGGTTGTTGATATATTGAAGATGTTCGCTGGTCTCTCGACTTGAATTTTCTTGTTACTTGTTGAAGCAAGAAATTGACTAAGATTTAGGTTAGAATTTAATGGCAGTTGGTCTTGGAAACGGCGACCTTATGATCATGAACCCGAGTACCTGATGGCAACCTGAGTCATGCAAACGCCACATGCCATTATATAAAAACTTGGTCCTTCGCTGTCTTTTTATCCATTTCGATGTTTTAACAAATTTTTGATTAAAATTACAATTTGTTTTTGTCCAATTTTTTTTGAACCATCGTTCAAATACGAATTGAGTATCACTTACATTAATTCTGATACCGTGTGCTCATTACTTATGCAATTAATGTCACAAAATTGGGCGGTTATTCACGCAAATGTTTAATTTAAACGTGGACTTGCTTTACGTTGCACGAAGCAGAATAGTGCTCATACTTTCTTGTATAAAAAATTATAAAACAATTTTCTACGTCACCACTCATAAACCATATTTCTGGTGGTAAATGGAGTATGAAATAAACCTGCAAAAATCGACGGCGATATTCAGCGTGATGGCTGTATCAACCCAGTACTTTATATCTCCATCCCATATTATAATTTATTATGAAAAAAATTCGTGTTAAAGTTTTCAGTTCACAGTTCTTCATTTTTTTCATAAGATACTTAATTAATCTGGTATTTCATCGAGGCTAAAGTATGCTTTTATTTTTACAGAGCTCTTGCATAATTGTAGAAGTATTTTGATTGATTTAACATTCTCTCACGCTCTTATACTGAGAATTGTATTCTTGAGTGGGGATGGGAATAAATTTGAAATGTCATCAAAAATAACTAGCTATATACTTTTGTGAATTTTGCTCTGCAATTGATTTTTTTTTTTTTTAATTATAAACTGCGTTTACTTGAAGGTATTTTTCTAGTGTATCAGTGATAAGTTTTCTTGTAGCCACGTGTAGAAAATGAACTGCTGATTGGCGAATGTGACAAAAATTGATTCTCTACTGGAAAAATATTTTTTTAATCGCAGAGACAAATTTTGTTTTAAATAGAATAAATTGAAAAAAAAAAAAAAAAAAAAAAAAAAAGCATGCTCTAGTAGAAAATGTAGGTTTTTGAAAACCAGCCATTTACAACCAAAATTTGCCACAAATTAATATCGATATCGATCATAAATATAATGATTGTAGTAAATTTTATATACCTATTGATTGAAAATTGTGTATTTTACTTCCTAAAATCTGAATAAAAACGGACATACCGGAAGTACCGTCTGGCTGAGCCACACCAAAATTGGTAGCATATTAAAATAAATCATAACAAATATCTCTCTCAAATTTCGTAACTATTGATCGAAAATTAAACTTCTAACAGATATAAAAAACCTCTGTAATAGGAACAAAATGGACGTACTGATTTCATCGTTCTTCCAATCCGTTGTCTACCAAAATCGATAGGTCTTACACTTGGCTTATATTAATTTTCGTACCAAATTTCGTAATTATCGGACGAAAATTTCGATCTGTGAAGTGGTATAAAGAAAAGAGAATATAATAAATTATATGTATATGTAGATCGTCTATACATATAGTTGTTTATGATGAAGATGAACTTTTGATTCCGAAGGTTTCTTTGGTCCTGCAATGAAAAATATACTTACCCCAATCTTAGGTCCAGGTTATTTCATGATATCAAAATTAGTGTGTAGATTTTCATCGAAAAACCTTCCAAGAATAGATTTTCTCTCTATGAGCGTTGATTGCGTCACTTTCAGCGAATAGTCGGAGGAGACCGGACAAGTGGACAATGGGCATTATTATCCGATGAAAAGAATAATTTTTTAGTTCTTCAGTTATGGTTTAACGAATGTTGCGTAAATACTGTGGTGAGCACTTAAAAAACTACGAAAAGTAAAATTTATTGCACAAAAATTAAGTATTGTGGGTTTGTGTGCGGTGTTTTTGATAACTTTTTAATTTTTCTTTACGTCTTTACCTGGTGTTTGTTAAAAGAAAGAAAAAGAAGATAGTAATATGTGTGGTTTAGTTCTCAATTTTGTGTGCTGTTAACGTCTTTCGGTACAAAGTAGCCTAAAGACTGCAAATAGCGTACTGTATTATAATAATAGCTTATGTAAATCCGTTTTTGTTCTTGAAAAGTAGAATATTCGTATGAGGTATGTATTCGTGCGTGTGAAACTATCAAACTTGACATGTATTTTTCAGTAGGTTTTGAAATAAAATCTTCTTATTGATATTGATCTTGGGAAATTCTGTTGAATCCATTTCTGGTCGCATTTTTTGTCTGATAGTCACGAAATTTGAACCACATCTTCAGATCCTTACAAGGGAGAACCTTATTATTCATGGGCTTTAGGGTGTGTTCGGGAAGGACGATTATGTTGCATTTTTGGAAGTTTAATAACTTTAAAATGATCACAAAATTTAAAACAGTCTTTGATGCGGAACTATTCTAATATGCCTCCAAATTTGTTTGGGATTGTTTTTATGGTTCATGCCCTTGGACTGTTGGAGATACTGATTTTTGATGTTAACGTAATGAAAGTATTAATTCTTGTCCAATAGTCACATAATTTTATACAAATATTATCTCTCAAGATCAGGACCAAACTTATAATTTTGGTTTCAATTGGTCAATTTGTTCCAGGGTTATTTGTTGTGATTTTTTCATTTTTTCCCTTGAGATAATAGTCACAAAGAAACTATTTTCAGGCTTGATCGAGAAAAACTTTTGTTTTAGCCTAAAAAGACAAAATGACCTTGAAAATTCAATTTTTTTCTCATTGTTCCATCCCTCTCCACTCTAGATTCGAACTCGAGCCCTAATTTCTCATTGCTCACCTTTGAATCGTACACTTCAACAGCTCTATAGTTTCTTTTGAAGTAAGTGGAGATTTTTTATCTCTCATGTTACATTTTCCCATTCTCAATTTTTTTTATTTTCTACACATTAGCTAATTTACAACTGGATTCTGGTTTATGTCATTTGTACCATGACCCAAGTGAACCAGTGGTAGTAAAAACTCAAATTCGTAAGTACCTACCTATGTATATAATTGTTAAGGCCGTTAAAAATATGTGAAATAATACATATCTTTTTTTAAGCGTCAGAATCGATATTTGGCTATCATATTTTGTTTCACGTCATCTTGAGTTCTTCGAGCCCAATTTCAGTGTGCATATTTTGCTATAAACGCATAGTTTCTTATATTTGTCTATAAATGCAATATATTCATTCATATTTTGGTAAAAATGAATTATTTTGCAATACCCTTTTCAAAAGTACGTTTTTTTACGCGCCTTGATGAAACAAAATGTAACAAATTTCGATACGAAGTCAAAAAATTATCTTCTGCACATGCGCACTTGCAACTTTAATTTCTCGCCCATCTCGATGAATTTTTCTCTCGAGTTGATTAATTTCTCGCATGGGTTGGCTCTTTCTCAGTTTTTATTATCTCTCGCTGGCAATTAAATACCTTATTTTTTAAAAACATTCTAAAAACATGCTAACTGCTAAAAATTCAAAAAAAAATTTATCACCATTTTTTGGGGGACAGTGGAGGGTGTTACAAAAAATAGTGTGTGACACATGTGCAAAGTAGGTGATTGATACTCATGTGATTTGCAGCACTCGCCTTCGGGTCGCACTGCAAAATTCTCACTTGTATCAAAATCACCTACTTTTTGCTCGTGTATCACAAATAACTATTTTTTCACATATTTTTACCATGTTGTAACGATAAATTGAGGTATATCGTACAAATAAAATGTTCAACACAATAAAAGAGTGAGTTTTAATATGAATAAAATATACAGCACAAGATATATGTACAGACTGTATAGTGTAACATGTGTTATAGTACAAAAGGTTCATAAGAATGGTAAAAGTACGTTACAAATATGAGTTTATATGACAGGGTTATAGGTGATTATGTGTTGAAGAAAAATGAGAGAAATGGTGTGAGAACATAAAATATGGTGAATGTAAAATTAAAAATATTCATGTGAATGTAAAATAAAGTAGTTGACAAGATTCATGTGAATATAGATTGAAGTAGTTGATGACAATGATATATTTTAGACAGGAAGTGCTTAGTATTCATAAATATGTACTAGTATAATGTATAATTATGACAGGATGTATGAATGACAATAATTATGACAGGATGTATGAGTTCTATGAAAGTGATATTGATGATAGTGTTATTATGACAGGATGTATGATTTCTAAAAAAAGTGATATTGATGATAATGTTATTTTGGCTAATTGTCAAAATGATGAGTATGTACAAAATATGGGTATGAGAATAGATTGAATATACATGAAAGGTAAGTAAAATAATATGTGGGAAATAATATTTAAAATTTAGTCTATAAAAATACGTTACGATACGAATATTATTGTAACACATGTAGTTTTTTTTTTGTTTTTATATGCTTTTATTTAACTCATCACAGTTTTTCTTTCAGCAGTTCATTTGGATGTGAATGTAGATTTGATTCGTTGAAATAGTTGCAAGATGACGACCACAGGCGGATTGAATTCGCCTACCAGCGAAGAGCTGCTTTCATTTTCGGAAAGTGGGAAAGATAGTCCGCAAAAAAATCATGTCCAGTTGAAAAGGGAGCTGGGCGTCTTGGACGGCGTGGGTGTAATTGTGGGCATAATCGTTGGCGCTGGCATTTTTCTTTCGCCAAAAGGAGTTTTATTAAACGCTGGTTCTCCCGGTTTTGCGCTAGTCGTTTGGATCCTATCCGGTATTCTGGCCACAATCGGTGCACTTTGCTATGCCGAGCTGGGTAAGTACTAAGTTGAATCAGTCTTTTCATTAACCTCATAAACAATGTTGTGCGATGAATTTCCAGTTTTTACGTTCTTAGAATTGTGTCTGTCGATAGTTCATCAACATCTCAACTAGCTCCGTATATGTTTTATTACATTCGCCTAAAGCTATTTTTTCTTTCATGAAGCGCGTTTCGAAGAGCGTAGTATTTCATTATATTATATTATGTAACATACTGGTGCAGCGCTCCCTTTTGTGAGCCTGGCGCATGACACAGCTGTAGACTGTTTCCAGTAACAAAGGCTGGTTGTAAAGGTGAAAATGAATTGAATTTTTTTTAATCTGGAATAGAATCAAAGAAGTTTTTCGAATGGAAGTAAGAAAGTAGGAGGCGTAGCGTACACATCTGACTGCTTTTAAGTTATTTGAACTTGGTTAGAGGTTACAATCGAGTGTAATCATAATTTAAGATATACCTAAGTGGAAAGAATTTCGGTATAATGTTTGGAGTGGAGCGAGTTGCCAACCTATTGCATGTTACAGAAAGGTCGAGTGAGTTATGGGAAGAGGGAGGGGATCGATAATAGTATTTTTAAGTATGTTTTCAAAAAAAATCTACTTATTGATATTGATCACATAAAACGACCTGTAGATAGAGATGAGTACGTTTTTCGTTTCATAAATTCAGGAAAATTTTGGCACTATTTTTGAAAATCGTAATAAATAGCTATTTCAGATCATTCTGACACAAAATTTCGTGCGCCAGAATGTTTTTAAATGGGAGTTAGTGCATTGGCCTATATATCTAGGTCATGAAACATCTATAAACGAATTTTAGCCTGGATTCCAAAATTCGAACCTATATTCACGGATATACAACCCAATACTAACAGATAAAAAAATAAATTGAACCCATCTTTCACCAGAGGGCGTTCCAGTATCAACTACTTAAATACAGGCGGATAAATACATAAAAAAAACTCAAGCAGCAAGCTTCGCTTGGAAAAGTAGGTTTTCAAGGAAAAGAATTATGAATTTTGATGGTCACATTAATTGTCTGTAATTTTATAAGCGTTAGGGGTATGTTATGATTGTATGAAATATGTTAGCTGCTGACAAAATATTAGATAAAGTGAAATTTAAAGACATATTTTCTAGATGAAATGAAAAACAAATATGATGATAAAGTATGGTATATCATCATATAATTTAAAAAAAAAAATAATGAAATATAATAAAGTTATGAAGTAAAATAAAAAGAAAATATGAGGATGTGGTTAATTTTTGTAAAAAGAAAAGTTTATGCAAATTCGGAAAAAGAGGGAAAAAAAGCTTTTCCGGGAATACCATCCAGTTGATCCGCACCAAAATTAGTAGCAGGCTACTTTAAATTTCAATAAATATCTATTTTAAATTTCGTACATATGGTTTCAAAATTCCGCATTTTATGATCAATATAAAAACAAAAATAGTGGTACCGGAAGTACCGTTTGGCCAATCCGCACCAAAATTAATAGGTCTGATCCTTGGCTCAGTAAAAATGTTCGTACCAAATTTCGTGATTATCGGACAAAAATTGCGACCTGTACCATGGGAACAAGAAATTGACTTAGATCTATCTATCTATCTATATACATATATATGAATTTGAGTTATTAGTGCTAAAATTTTCCTAAGGTCGTGAAACAAAAAACGTACCCACCCCCTAACCTAGGGGCTAATACTGCACCAGCGTAATAAGTGGATTTTGTAAAGGAAACTTACTTTAAAAAAATGAGAGGGTGTGCTGGGACACAGTTTTGAAGTGAAACTTCCAAGAATGATAATTGGATGAAATGATATGTTTTTTTTTTAACCTAAGAGAGTGTGGGTTGTGCTTGTATGATTATATTTTTAATTTTTTTAATGGGGGTTTTGCCCCCCAAACCCCCTTTTTTCCTTTTTTTAATGGGGAGCTTTGCCTCCCAAACACCCCTTTTTATTTATTTTCTCAAAACGTGTCACCTACCTATTATACAAAATAATATACCCTTTTTTGCGACTACATTGAATCCTTATCATTTGAATCACCGAAACTGAGTAGAATTTCAGCGATATCTCAAGAATCAATTGGAAGATTAAGTTGAAATTTTCATAAAAAATTGAAATACATTAGCTTAAGATTTTGTGAGAACTTGACTTAAATCTGACCTTTTATTCTTGAAGCATCTTGAATTCTTTTCTGTTTTAGTGATTCAAATGATAGGATTCAATCTGATAGAAGAATTTACAGAATTTCAACCATATTTTGTCAACCAAATGTACAATTGAGCTTAAATTTTCATAGAGTCATCAGCAAATATACTTCAATGTCTTATAAAAATTTTAGTTCTATTCAACTAACATTTTTCTCACAGTTTTGTTCGATAACTTTGATTTTATGGAATTTAGTTCGGATTCATGTTCAAAATTACATATTTGTCTTGTACTGCTACAAAAAAAAAATAGAGAAAGGTAAAATACATCTTAGAATATTTCTTGGTGTTTGCCTCAATTTTTATTCTTACAAAAAGTTTTAAAAATGCAGTTATAATAGTAAAAAAACTAATGTCTTCTTCTTTTTAGGTATTTCCCCATAAGCACAGTGTATAAAGGAGAGAAACATTCGACTGTAGTGCACTCTATTGGGATAAAAGTTGTTTATTATCAATCGATAACAATTTTTGGCAAAGTGAAACAACTTGGCATTCTATTTATCGGTTATGCTCATTCATCTATGTTAGAATGAGAGTAGTATATCCTGCTTCTTTTCTTCCTAATGTTGATATTTTTAATTGAGAGCAGAGCAGTTTACTTTTTCATTTTAGGTCGCAATATTACTTTTTGACTTAAAGGAAAAAAATTTTTTTTCAAACAATTTTGAAGAAGTATTATGCAGAGTTTGTGTGTTTGGTAGTGGACACTATGAAACATGAACATTTCTTCCTGCTTTTACAGCCCACTAAAAACATTTGTACAATAGTATCTTTGACAGTTTTCAACTCCAACACTATCACGCCTGTGAAAAATCTGTCTATGACCTAATTTACTGAAAATGTTACAAGAAAAAATTTTTTTCTGAGAAAAAGGGAGATGGTAATGTGGAGGATGTTTTGGTCCGCTAATAATCTTTATTGAATATACAAGTTATTTCACTCTCTGAAAAAGTAGGTCTACCGAGTTTAGTTCCATAAGTCATCACCACAGTGCCTTGTGGGGTTGGTGTTCCCAGTATTTCCATTGAATTCCACTGAATCATGGTTATCAAAAATAACTGTGAGAGAACCAGCGCTTGTAGAGAACTGAATTTTTTTTGAGAGATTGTCATATATTATCTCAAGATTCTGTGAAAATTTTGTTACAATCGTATGTTTAAATTTAGTGATATCGCTGAATTTGTGTCTGATTATGGGATTCAAATAACATGAATTTAATGAATACTTAGGAAAGAAATGTAGGATTCAGCTGAAATTTTACTGAATCATTTTGGGATGTTAATTTAAGAAAATTTGAAAATTTGGATGAAATCGTGTGTTTAATTGGTGAGATATCGCTGAAATTCTTCAACTAGAATCGATTCAGTAATCATATTTAAATCATACAGTCCAAACAGACTTCAAGTGATATTTTATCAACCAAATGTACGATATCATCCAAATTTTCACAGTTTCTTAAACTAACGCACCACAATGATTCAGCAAAATTTCATCTCAATCCTACATTTATTTCCCAATTATTCATTAAATTCATCTTATTTGAATCTCATAATCAAACACAATTTTAGCGATATCTCCAAAACTAAACGTACAATTGTAACAATAGTTTCACAAAATCTTGAGCTAAGATATGATAATCTCTCAAAAAAATTTCAGCTCTCGACAAGCACTGGTTCTCTCACAATTATTTTCGATAATTATAATTCAATGAAATCCAATGGAAATTCTGGTAACACCAGAACCAAATGGCCCTGCAGTGGCAGAATGTGGAAGTAATTAGCATGGGATAAGATTTTTACTGATAAGACGGAGAGTGACAAGACTTGTATATTCAGTAAAGACTTTGGGTCTACCACATTACTTGTTGAAAAAGAAGTCCGACACTTTATCTGTATAAATACCTATTTATACAATGTATATACCCCTTTTCTGTTGAATTCATTTCTAGTCGCAATTTAGGCAGGATAGTTATGCAATTTTAACCTGCACGTATTTGGATCTATATGAGGAAGAAATCAATTATTTTTGATACGGTCTATCCGTAGGTGAGTTTCTATGCGTTTTTTTTCCAAATACTATAACAGTTGCAATTTTAATTCGATTGTCACGAAATTTGTTACATGTATTTGTATTAAGATAAGGAAGAAGTCACTCCATGTTTGGTGCCAATCAGTGTTACAGTAAAATCCGTAGATGCGATTGTTGCATTTTTAGCAGTTTAACGGCTTAAAAATGAGTAATTTTCAAGTTATAGTCTGGTTTCTAAATTTAGTTCTGATTGGTTTTATGGTTCATGCCTTGGGACTGTTTGAGGTGTAATTTTTGATATTATAATGTTATTTCCCATCTTTTCCCTTCAGATAATAGCTTAAAATTACTATTATTTTTCAAATGGTGGCTGTTTGAAGTCTAAATTTTTAGATAAACTGAATATTGTAATTTTTCAGATTGTGGCGGAGGAACCCTAATAAAAGTTTTGGAACTATAATCTCAGACTGTAATGAAGTTTGAAAGTTTCAGTTCTAAACATGATCTTTACGAAGTTAGTTTAAAATTCTGCTGAATGGTTTTTGTTTCAATCAGTTTTGAGTAGTGAAACTTGAAGAATTTAGTTCTGGACTTGTTCTGTTTGAAAACTAGTTCTTAGTTCTACTTTATAGTTTCGGAGTTATTGAGACTCGTATTCCTCTTTACCGCACACCTACAAACCAACCCTTTATACTTTGTCATAATTATGCGATAACACTGATATACTCAAGCGTTACCTTATCTTGTGTTCGAGGTACTTATTCATTTCAAACTAGTTGTTCATTGCACATATTCAGCTTAGTACAAGACTGTTCTCTTATTTATTTTTTCGTCACCTTCTATATTCTGCTCTCAGCCTCTATAAGCGTCAGTTCTGAAAAGTAAGAAGAAGAAAAGAAAAAATTTGGAAGGAATATGTAAAATTTTTGCATTTTTATGCCAAGTCAAATAACCCCATACGTTATCATACAGTTTTATACACCTCATCTATATTTTAAATTTAAGTATTTTTTTATCCCAGCATCATGCCCTTCCCATTTGACAGATTTTCACGAAACTTTTGCTCAACGTAAAAACTTATTTTTAGATATTTTCTGTCAAGTTTCATTTTCGAAAGCTCTATTCCTAGAGCTTTAATTGATTTCAAAAGTTTCAGTTTTATTCCTCTTCTTTTCAAAATTACTTCTATGATGTCTAATGGTTTTTTTGTCAGTAGTAGCTCTGAGAAGTGAACACTCGAACAATTGTGAGAGCTTTTGATCAAATATTAATTCAGCATTATTCCAAAATACTGTCAAATTTAGTTGAAATAATTAAGCCCACTTATGTTTTGATTGTTTCGAAAAAATCGTAAGTTTTTATAAAATTATTCGAGTATCATATTTCACGTAAAACTGTGCTATAATAGCATTTTTTTAATTTTTTTTTTTTTCTGAGCAATTTGGAATAGCTTTAAACCAAATATTTTTCTTTTGTTATTGAATAATGGATTTTTAGGCTTGTTATGACGGATCTTTATACAAAAAAATGCGGAACTTCAAGCACTCCCTCATAACAGGTCGTTCTATCTGGGAAATTGATTTAATATATTTTTTAGATTTTTTTTTTTTAATTCAGCGATCTTTTGTTTTGTTTTTTCGACAGTTTTCATTTTTTTATTTTTCAAACGGATTAATTTGTTTAAATGTAGAAAAAAAAAGTAAACCGTTAGAATACGCTACAAAGAACCTGCGGATAAGAACGAATGATTTAAAAGACAGGAAAGAGGGATAGATTTAAATTCTACGTGATCAGATTTGAGTATTTGATGAAGGAACAAAGGTCACATTAGATCATGAATATAAAATATCGGAGACGAATAATTGATGATCTGAAAAATTTTGAATTTAAAGATGATTATGAAGAATTGTTTCAGTAGGATTTGTTTTTGAAAAGAGTGTGTTTTAAGAAGTATGCAATCGAGACATGAAAACCTGGGATGCATCATATAATTATACGATGTCTTTCGAGAGTAAACGTGAAAATGAAAGTTGGCCTACGTAGCCAAGTAGAACTTTTTTTCGGAAGTGACAGGAGATTATTTGTAAATAAATTTTTGTCATTTAATAATGAACGGGATTCGTATTTTCTTTACGCTCATAAAAGATCATGTATTTCGAACTTGTAATTTGATATTTTTAATGTCGAAAGTCAGTCTATGATAAGTGATTGAGTATTCATGTTTGTTTATTTTTGTTCCATTTTTAGGTACCATGATTCCAAAATCTGGTGGTGACTACGCTTACCTTAGTGATGCATTTGGTTCGCTGCTGGGATTTTTATATATGTGGTCTGCATTTATTGTTATCATGCCCACGGGTAATGCTGTCACAGCTATTACATTTGCTCAGTACTTACTTCAACCTTTATGGGTGGAATGTAATCCTCCGTTTGAAGCCGTTCGACTTCTCGCTGCCGTTATTATTTGTGGGTAAATAAATTTAACAATTATTTTCCTTCAAAACTTTGATGTCTAATCATATTCTTGGGGTTTTTTCCCGCTTTGGTTTTTTTTTTTTGTAGTTTTTATCACCATGATCAACTGTTACGACGTGAAATGGGTTACTAAAATCACAGATCTGTTTTCCTTGGGAAAAGTACTGGCATTGTTCGTAATCGTCCTTTTTGGATTTATCACTCTTATTCGCGGGGATACAACTAATTTACAGAATCCAATGAATGGAAGCGACTATCGTCCGGGCTCAATTGCTTTATCTTTCTATTCGGGACTGTTCACTTTCGCTGGATGGTAAATATTTTAGTTCCGGTATCTGGGGCATAGTATCGAAGCAGTTGCCTATAATATGTGTTGGACTCTTTTTTGAATTTTCCATTTTTCTGGTCTTATATTTATTATACTAACATCAAATTTTTGCGATTGTTTTTCTACTTGTTTGAGTAGTAAATGAGTTGCAATTCAAGGTATTTTTAATTGGAAATAATAAAAAATAACCCGTGTATTTATAAAAATCGTTTTTTCTTCGGGCTTTGCTATTGATTAAATTTAAACATTGAACCGGAATTTGACTCGTTGAAAAAACTGTTAATCTGAAATTGAAATTATTGAAAGTTGTAAAGAACAACTAGAGAAAAATCAAAATTGGATTGGGACATAATCTTGTATATTAGGCTTATGTTCCTTTTAGATTTTCTTTTGATTCAAAATCTTCCCGCTTGAAGATGCATTATTTGCTTGAAAACTTCGCTGTTTATTTCGTTACTTGCGCAGTTTTTTTTTCTTGCCTTTCGATTCTTACAAATGTTTTTGGTATAGAGAGCTTTTGAGGAATCCTTTTTTCAAACATTCAGTTGTTAATTCCTCTCTAATATTTCTATTTCTTCCTAGGTAATGTTGATCTCATATTTCCTTTACCGCAGAAAAGTTGCATTTTTGTACGCTAATATGAAGTAATAAAAACATCAATAAAAATAATTCTGCGAATTGAAGTTGGCAGCTAGTCGAATCCCTTTATCCAGAAATTATTTTACTTTTAAAACGATATATCTCAAAAATAGTAAGGGCACATGGTGTAATTTGACCCATATTGTAAAAAGACATACATGCGTTATCTTAGCAACCACTTGCGCACAACCTACAGGAAATTTAAGCTGAATATGTACGAAGGTATATTAAGTTTATCCAGTTATTCAGAATCTATGTATAACATTCTATCAGTTCAGTTGCAAAAAACAGTTTTCAGAGCAGCAAAGTTAAATTATTTGTAATTGATGTTTTTGGTGTGGAGCTCGCCAAGTGAGTAAAAGTAAGTCAAATTATATATCAGAGGAAACCTTTTTTATTGCTGAATTATTCTTATTAATGATTTTTTTAAATAATTATATTTTGACTTCTTTATATGTATTGGTGTGGCAAAATAGAGCGTGTTGTAAAATGACTCAAAATATTTTTTTCTTGAAAAATGCTGCATTTTTTAAGCCTCTAAAGGACCATTTGAAGCTCAAAACCCCCGAGTTTGTGTTGAAGGGGTCTCCCTTTCGAGTGGTATCAATTTGAACAATTTTCTTTAAAATGAGGACACTAGAGCTAAAAATTTTCTGTTTCAAATTACTGTATGCCCCTACCTACTCAATTTTGTAACATTGATAGAGATCACAATTTTAAAGTCTAATATTGTTGAAATTAGACATGCAGGTAGCTTTAGGTATCATCTCGCATGATATTGCTTTTGGTGCAAATTAGTTGGAGGGGGAATTATTTCTATACTTTTTTTATAGCTTGTGTCATTTTACAACATGGGGTGTGTCACAAAAAATTTTCGAATAAAATGTTGCATAATTTATCTCACCTCGTAATTGATCATTTGGAGCCCAAAACTTTCGTATTTTGTTCAGAAGGACTTTCTCTATCAAATTTTAAGAATGGTTTTGAAAATTGGTGAAACAAAAAACTTTTCATGTGTCAAATTACACCATGGCTCTATTTGATAGGATTACACTAACTTATACCAACCTACACTGGTTGTAATATTTCACAAATATTCAAGTAAAACTTGGCGCAAAGTAATATAACATTACTGAATTTGTGGAATCACTCTCCTGGTGTAGGTTATTGTAAGTTGGTGTAGTCCTATCAAACAGAGCTCATGTGTCTGTAGTCCTAGTTAGATTAAAAACGGTAGGGATCTGGATAATAGCCTATTAGCAAAAGATTTATCAACTTATCTGAACTTGTAAGTTATTAGTAGACAAATAATGTATTTTAGTGATGACCTTATTTTTATTTTAGGTTGTTATGAAATCATACGTTAATGGAAATGTTTCAGATTTTTCCATCAAATTATGGGAAAGCGTATAATCATTCTTCATAAGATCAATAAAACAAACTGTCGTTAAGAACTTGCAAAAATTTTTCAAGAATTTCATTGTCGTAATCTACAATTAGCCCAATATTTTTTACTGCAGTAAAAACAGCGGGACTCCAGATAATTACTTGAAGGCTGCCTTAGTATAGGCAACTTCTCTTTTTTTCATTTTATGTTAACTTTAAAATTTGTTTCAGGAATTACTTGAACTTTGTTACCGAAGAAATTAAAGATCCTTACAAGTACGTTTAGTTAGTTGTCATTGTATTTTGTAAATGAATGATTGATTTTATTAGTTTGAGTACCAACATTGTCACTTTGATTACTATCACCAAGCGGTTAATTCAAACACAGTCGTTCTTTGAACGAAAATTTTGCATCCGATATGCTATTAAGTATAATAATTTGCTCGAAAAGAGAGGGACGTTGATGTGTAATAAAAGTTTGATACCTATTTCAGTTGAAAACTTTTCGTGAAATCGTTTGAATTTGGGCAGAAAAATATTTGAACACCTGTTACTGGTTTTAATTAATTTTTTTCAATGAGTAGATTACTCGATATTTTACGGTCCCATGTTCTAATTCACTAGATATCTATAGGTACTTTACTTGATGTCGTTGTTTGGTTGTTAAACGATGTTTTGTCTGTTTTTTCAAAATGAAAAATGAAAAATAAAAATTACTTTAAAACTTTTTGATTGTCTGGTTGATATCGCAGTAGGGGCCCAGTTTTATCATTTTTAAAGCAATTTTTTTTCTCGATTCGTTCGCATTTTTAGTCGAAATGGATATTGAATAGTCGTGTGTAAAAAATTTTAAAATTATTTCGTGTATATTTTCGTATTTATTACATCGAAAAAATGTTAAGTAAAAGAGTCGTCTGTTGAGATTGATTTATTTCTCTATCTTTTATTTCGCAGAAATTTACCTCGAGCTATCTGTATTTCTCTACCTTTGGTGACAGTTATTTACGTGCTTGTAAACTTCGCCTATTTCGTTGTGCTTACCCGAGAGGAATTATTGTCTTCGGATGCAGTTGCTGTGGTGAGTAATCGATCGAAGGTTTGGAAGATTTTATTTTACCGTCGTGTTTATTCTATCACTAATGTATTTTCTCCCCCTTTTTTTTTCGTCTCTTTCTTTTGTGCCTCATTGATATTTTCTCGCCTTCGATTTGCTGAAATATTTACTTGAAATTCGTATTGTTGTAATTTTGTGATGTAAATTCAACGAAAATATTGTAGGTAATAACTGAGAATTATTCTAGTTACACGTTTCTTCCGCTGTTGACTTGAAATTTTTTTGAAAAATATGCATCTATCCAAATTTTAAAATAGTTTTACAGTGAAAAAATATAATCTCTGGCTTTATCACTCCGTAGATCTGTATACTTAAGATGAACTGCTATTTGTTTGTGAAACGACGAGAACAACGAATATTAAAGCCTTTGCCTCTCTGTTGGCCTACATGGTTGTCGAATTATCATCATACGTTCTTATTGCTATTTTTATGCATACACCCTTCCACTATAAAAACTTCTATAAATAAACAAATCCTCCTACACCAGTTTCAGTATAAAAAATGTGATGCTTGTCTTATTTCTTGCTCTCTAGCTGAAAAATTTATCATGCTACTGGTGTACGTTTTCAGTCACGATTTTTACTAGGAGACTTATCCTTGAATTTTTCTGACTTCATTGTGATTAATCCAATGCAGTCTTTCTTGTTGAAAATTAAGTTCATTATTTCCATACTTTCCTACACATCTCCTTTACATTTAATTATTTGTAGCTACGTTTTGCATGCTCACTTTATCCCAATTCCATCAGTAAGGTATTTAAAATTTTTAAGTGTAGGTCAGTCAAGTTTTTCGGAAGTTTTTTATCAGAACATGAAAATTTCTCTTGTCATTGGGAGAATAGTCCACTGAAAAAAGAACGTTTCATTTTCTGTATAATGAATTTATTCATTAATTGTTGGTGTTGGATTTTTGGCTAAATAAACGCATATAATTATAGCATGTTGAAAAATAAATGAAAAATTTCTCTCAATCAAAGAAATGAAAGTAGGATGAGCATGGACATGAGCTAAATTTTACTCCAAGATAATGAAAAATCTTAAGAAGAATGAAAATTTTTTTTTCAATTTTTCTATTGTAAAATATTGAAAAAATTATAAGCCCTGTTTATATTGAATTTTAAGTTGATTGAAAAATAATTTTAATTACATTTTAATGGGAAACATTGGAAAATATCCTTTGCGTCTTTGCGTATTTACATAAAAATGACCTTTAAAAGTGTAATTCAGTGAAGACAAAGAAGGGACTTTCCGCTCTCCGTTCTCATTCATCCAGTTTTGCTCCTATTCACTTCTGGTTTGCAACATTCATTCTACCGAGGTTGTCTTCATGTCTGTCGTTTTTTAAAATTTTTAAAAACTGGTTCAATTTATTTAGCAATTTTATTATGAAAATTGTCAATTTTTAAGAAAGTATAGCTGTCTCTATAATCATCACCTCAGAATTCTTCTAAAGACAGACATGAAGGCAACCTTGATCAATCCCGTGTGAAAAATTGAAGTAATTTCATTCAAAATTCAGGTAGTAAACCGGGGATTTGAAAGGTGCTTTTTAGGGAAAATGACTGGAAATTTGTTGCGATTTTCATCGTAGTATTGCAGTTAAGTTGCGAGAGATTCTGCTGGCATACTTTCATTTTTTTAAGACCATTACGACAAAAATTTAAATTCTTTAATTTTTTTCTACAATGAAAGTATAAAAACTTGAATGAAGATATAGTGGGAGGTTAGGAGTGGTGGATTATATTTTTTTTGAAAAATAATTTATCGCGTGCCTGTAGCTATTGTGGGAAGTTAGGAGGTTAAGTGAATAGTGAATTTGTGAATTTTTTTTTGAAAAATAATAACCTTATGGGAAAAAAGATTCAGAAAATTCGTAATTGGAAAAATGGATCGAGGAAAAATTTTTTTGGAAATTGTCCATTTGAAAAAATGACCCGGAATCCTGTCACTCACGCAGTGAGATATGGCGTACAGTTGACATCACGCACCATTGCCTTATATGTTAAAGACAAAACAGTAAAATAAATCATTGTGAAAAATTGCTGGGGACGACGGAAATAATATTGTCATAGAGCCGTTCCATGTTCCTGATTAATCTACTAATTTTTTTAAACTATAGTCCAGGACAAATATGGTTGAAAAAAAATGAAAAAAGCCGATCATAGGTTTATTTGCTAAAAATGCTTCATTAAGCCCCCTAATATGCCCAACTAAACCCATTTTCCAGATTTTAGGAGGAATCCCCTCCAGTTGTGGGTGATGTGCCCCCTGATTTAGTGTTTCGAAAATACCTCAAAAATATGGGATATACAAAGTTGCAAGCTCAGTAAAAAATTATTCCTCTTTCAATTCCATATCAAGTCCAAATTTGGTGCAGTGAAAGTACTATAAAAGACTGAAAAACCAGTCAAATATTATAAAATGTATGTTTTAAGAGGAAATTGCCTAATAGTTTGAAAAATTTAGGAAATATGAGGTTTGAACCTCAGTAGAAAATTATTCCTCTTTAAATTTTGGAATCAATTGATGCATAATATGACCTTCGTCGATTAGGTAGTTGGGCCATAAGGGAGCTGCAAGCCAAGTAAATAATTATAAAATTCAGTCATAGTTTAGAAAAGTTAATGTTTCAGCTGGGAATGAATTGCCATAGGGCACATTCTTACTTTATCTTATGAAACACTAAAAGTTCCTCCCATCCTGCTCAAGCATTGTGCTCTAGGTGACAAAAATTGTGCGACAAAATAGTTTTTTGCATGTATTTCATCCAGTTCTGTATTTTTCAGTTGAAATTACTTTTACAAAGGTTTTAAAACGTTTGAAAGTTTTATTTAAAAAAAAATGGTTTGGAAGTTCTTTGAAGGTATTTCAATCCAGAATAATTACTCCAACATTATAAGCAATGAAAACACCTATAATTCAAGAAGAAAAATTTGGCAAGGTAAAAGAAAAATTCTGTTGAAAAAGGGAATATCTGGGAACTATGATGTACTTCTCTGCGAATTTATACTTAGTCAAATGAATACTCGATGGTTTTTTTAGTATAAAAATTTTCATCACAATGATCAAAAATTGGGTAAAAGTATCAATAGTTCAAGACCATTAAAAGTTGAATTTTTTTTTTTTTCAAATTTTATTTTACTCTCTCTGCATCCACTGCAATCGACCTAATAGTTCTACCTGTTACTAATGCATGAGTGGAACCTATGCATAAACGCTCCCTTGTCCTTAATCGTAATGGTAGCGATAAGTTATCTTAATTTTTCATTGAACTTACATATCCGAATAAGTAACTTGAGCATTTGTTGCCTGGTTTACGAAAGTCGGTTTGCTTTCGTGCCTAAATATTTTCGAACAACGTTGCTCATGTGCTCCTTTAATAGTTCTTGTTTAATTTGTGTACTTTTTATTTTACAGACATTCGGAGACAAGACGTTGGGATACTTCAAATGGATAATACCACTTTTTGTCGTCGGTTGCACATTTGGTTCACTAAACAGCAACATCTTCGCTGCCTCTCGATTATTTTTTGTCGGAGCTCAAAATGGTCATTTGCCGCAAGCCATTTCTTTGATTCATGTGAACAAATTCACGCCTATTCCTTCGCTCATATCAATGGTAATTTTGTTTTATATTTTTCAGTATTTAAGGAAGTAATTTTGGTGCTATTTGAATCGAGTCGCACCTTTTGGTTAGAATTTACCGCGAAAATTATGGCATTTTGGTTCGAAAATAGTTTCAAGAGAGTTTGTTAATTTTGTGTCGTTTTTCTTTGTTACAGGGTATTTTGTCAATTGTTTTAGTTGTCGTAGAAGATGTGTATTCTTTGATCAACTATACGACTTTTGTTGAATCTCTTTTTACCCTGTTTTCTGTTGCTGGTTTAATATGGTTGCGATATAAAAAACCAGAACTGAAAAGACCAATTAAGGTAACTGATTTTATTATAAAGTGTTGTGTTATGTTCAGAGATAACATTTTTCTGTTATACATATTATAGATGTTGATTTTAATTTCAAGTGGACGAGATTAATGTAATAAAATTAAATGTTGGAAAAATGAATCATGTTAGCGTGAATGTGTCCGAATATTCTTTCGTGACGCGTAAATCCGAAGAAATTTTCAAAGAGGTGTTTCATTTTGATTGTGTGTCGTAGAAATGCGAATTATTGAAATGTGAAGTACCTAGCCTACTTGATATTGGTCTAAAAATGAAATTTCTTCAAACCACCGCAGTAATTTGACAGTATTACGAAAAATTGATGAATATTAATTATACTTGACACAATAGCCCGTTTGTAGACATATCTTAATTACTCATTATTATCACAGAGTATTAAATATGAGATTAAAATGAGACGAAAATTGTACCGATCCTTAGGAGTAGGGATACTTCGTTTCACATGCTTCCTCTGTTATATTTCATACTCTGATTATAATATTCAGGTCAGGCCTGTAGTCAGTGCCAAGGTAGAAACTTGGCTGACAAGTTCGCTTCCCTTGTCTTGCGAAAAATTAAATAAAAAATGAATTTTGGCCATTTTACTTATTTGCATTCGTAATACGAAGATTTTTCAAAAAAATGTTTGCTACCACTCAAAACAAAATACAAAAACAATTGTTTTAGTGTTTTCCGCCGTATTAAAAAGTCGCCATTCCTGAAATAATTACTTGTTGTGGTATGAGCAAGTGGCTGGCTACGGGCCTGATTCTTGTAGGTACTGTAATTGTTCAAATTGAGATTTTTCAAAGACGTGTATAGCTCGATCGTGAAAGAAGGGTCGGCATCTTCACGACCTTCTCTTCCTATATTCTTACCTTTTCCTCCGGCAACAGTATCATTTCCACGAAGAAACATTTATTTTTTTAGGTCGAGCTTCTTTTTTTTTCAAAGCTTAGATGGGTCTAAAGCGCCAGGACCCCCTAATATACGTCTTTAGGATTTTTTCAATTTAAAAATATGTATGTCCGACTGCTTGTTGATTTTCCGGCTAACCTAATTCTGAATTTGTTTTAATTTCAGGTCAACATTTTATTACCGTTTCTCTTTTTCGCCATTTTTGCATTTCTCTGTACTTTACCCTTCTTCAAAGAACCCGTTTCTGTCGGCTTTGGATTCATAATCATACTTACTGGTATTCCGGTGTATGTAATATTCGTAGCGTATGGAAAGAAGTTCCATCGAATTGGTAATTTATCAAGTACGTAAGAATTAGTTTATTCTTCCAATGTTCTAATTAGTATGGCTACTTACCAAAAGCTTTTGAAAAAAATTTCTTAATTCAACTTTTGTCGGATCTTCTTGGACATGTTATAGTCTCAAATAATTTAAAACCATTGATCGTTCGTGTTTACAGGTTCCTTTAACAGAGCATGTGCTAAACTGTTCATGTGTGTGCCCGAAGAGGGAAAATTCCAGTGACAAATAATAATCATCGTAATTCTGAGAATTTTTGGTTTATTTTTCTACTAATTTCAATATTTTTTAAATTTTGTGAGAAAATTGTATGTGTAATTCTGTTGCAGCTAAAAAATTTTTAATCAGAAATGTTTTTATGTGTACTATATTTGGGCAGTACGGCTGTTAATAAAGATAACGTCATTTTTAAAAAATTATTCGCTTTTTAATTTGACGATTAACGGAAGGTAAACAATAACGGTTCCGGTGGGGGAAATGAAGAAATGTCCCCCCAAACACCAAAAAAAAAAGAAAAAAGTTGACAAAATGTAAGAGAAAAAACAGAAGTACGGCACATAACTCAGATGAAAACCGTCCAAAGTTTTTAGAAGAGCAAAACAAATCACCAAACTTCGGTCATCCCCCAAAATTGACGCTCTGGAACCGCCACTGCAGGCTGAAAAGGTAATAATGAAAATGAGAAGAATTTTAGTGTTAAAAACCAGTTGAACAATGCATATTTTTTGATGGTTCACAAATTATCATATAAACGTCTTTTTTTTAATGATAGCAACAAAGGTAAAGTTGATCTTTACTTCACCGAATGAATTTTATAACGGCGCCAATTGTGGTTCATTGATTGTTAAGTGAAAGTTCAAAATTTATCAATTCATTGTTTTCTGGGTTCGTACTTTTGTGAAAAATGATGGAATTTTTCTAAACTATCTTTCCTTTACAAAATTACGGTATTGGTATTAATGTGGGAATTTTTAATTCTATCAGTGAAATATTCCAGTGATAAAAAATTGAAAACAAATTCAAGGATCATAGAAAGGAGAAATTACAAATAATTGAACCTGTATTGGCATCCGTCGTTACTGAATTTTATCTTTTAAAATTACCCTGTCGTGTACTTCAAAACAATATAGTAGGTAGATGGAAAAAAAAATTTCATTAACGAATATTGTCATCCAGAAATTTTAATCGTCCTGAACTGAATGACTGAATTCTCATGTTGGAACTTTGCATGGTACGACATTTAGTCCGCCAGTTGCGTAATGGATGGGAATCATTGCATTTTATTTGAACGTTCGGCAGCAGTTCCGGTTTCAGGATTTCTTTTGGAGGACTGGATTGAATTACTTTTTATAGGAATATTCATAAATTTTTATGGAAGGAATGGATAATTTTTTACATTTTTCATAAACGTAAAACTTGAAAAACGGAAAAATTGTATTTTAAATTGACTTTTTTTCTGGTGCTGGAGAATTTTACCCCAATCCCCCCCTCAAAACCGGCCTTGTTGGCCAGTGAAGAAATTTAACCCAGCGTATTATTTTATGACTGCTTCAGGAAATTGTGAAATTTTTGTGGTTATAGAAGTGAGAATGAAACTAACTCCTTTACATCATATAATTGGGGACTGTGTCGTGAATGACCGAAATCTGATGCGGGAGACAAAAGAGAAAATTTCGCATCAAAAAACTACTCGGGTACTCGAAATAAAAATTGTATAATTTGAGTTTTCCATTTGGGTATTAGAATTTTTCTTGTCTGGGCTAATTTATCAAGACCACTTTAAAATATTTTTAATTCATTTGTATTGGCAAATATTGCAGCTATTATGGAGAAATATTGTCTCATGTAGGATTCATTTTGAAAATAACCTTTTATTCGTTTCGATTTCTCAGTTTTATTTTAGGTAGTTGAAGAACTGAAAATGCTTTTATTCGGTTTGTCATTAAAAAGCCTTCAAGAACCAATGAAATCATGATTTTTGAGGGAAAAAATTCTATGATGCATTGATATGATATTATAAAAATGAATCGAAGAAAGAATAAAAGCTCTCTCTGTCCCTTTTTATCCGACTACAAAAAATGATTTTTATGTTGTTCACTTGTTATATTTACGTTAATTAGTAGACGACTAACTACAGAATGGTTGAACCAATTTTTATGTACAATAGGTCAGTCAATTTGTGTTGTACTGGGCAGGAATTGAGAAATACTGCTTTTTTATTTTGTTTCCGTTAGTTGAGTCTCTGAAATTTACCACAATGTTAGTTATTTTTTGTTTCCGTTTCCATAATTTTGATTTTCATTTCTGTTATGTTATCTGGTTTTATCAAAATTTTTCATTCACTCTCCATTTCGGATTCCGTTTCCATTTAAAACAAAATTTTTCTTGTTTTTAAAATTTTTCAGATCCTGTTTACATATCAGTACACTGATATTGTTTTGAAAAATTATTCAAAATGAAAAATGGAAATGGAAACGATTCATCATTCGGTTTCTATTATGTTTCCATTATTGGTCTTAAAACTAATTGGTTAATTGTTTCCAATTAGGTTTTCATTTCAGAATTTTAGTGTTTCCTTTTATTTTAGTTTCCAGGCATCCGATGCAAAAAAAATGGTTTTAGTTTCCAAAAAATTTTATTTTGGTTTTCATTTCTCAATCCCTGATAAAAATTAAATTAACTGTTAATTCTATTACAATAAGGTTGTTCACATGCATGCAGGTGTTCGTGTGTGGTTGTAATACTTTGTTTTTACGAATACTGTATTTAAACACTGCCAATATAGGTGATTCAGCATCTACCACTACAAAGGTGTGGGAGCGAAGCGGCTTCGTTTATTAGTGGTGCTGAGTTCGAATCCTACCAGAAAAATTTTTCATCAAAAATATATAATATGCGAGTTTATAGGATGTATCAGAGTTAACCTCCTTATTCTACAGTCCATTCCAAATAAGAAGGTAATTTTTTAAGGGCATGTGGGTAATAAAAAGATGTGGAAAAACTTGAGATATACACTGGCAGCAAAGTAAAGTACGCCTTTTTTTATATAATTTTTTTTGCCTGGCATATTTAATTCAACTTGAGTAACTTTTATTAGAGATTGCCTCTTTGCACCTTCAAAAAAAATTACCTCCTTATTTGGAATGAAATAAAATAAAATTAACATTTCGTTAAAAATGAACCCCTAATTACTATTGGCTGTGAAGTTGTATTGATTTGCCAATAATATGAATTTTTTGATTTCCCATGCCATTTTTTTACTCGGGTTTAATTTTTGTTCTATCCGCATAATCATGGAGAAAATTCCACGTTGTATGTGTATGCTGCAAACTGCCTCTTTGTGATGAATTCACTTAATTTTTTTCTTAATACACTGAGTAGTGTCCATGAGGTGTTAACTTCGCTATTTTTTTGGTTTCCTATTTTTAATTATCTGCACAATCACAGCACATGTGAACGCTGTAGTAGTCATAAATGTTGGAAATATATTTATAAACTGCATTTAAACATATCTTCTAACACATTGTTATTTTATCAACCCGATAGCCTAGCAGTCCAGTACCGTGTCAAAAAGTTTGGAGATGTATGTTTGAATCCCAGCTGGACCAAAGAAATTTTTGGAAAATATGTGCAACACTAGAGCTTAAGATTGTGCATATAACTAATTATGATAAAACCAATAACCAAAAAAGTTACAAGTTACTGATTTTTGTACGAATAACCACTTATTAAGAATACTAGTTAAAGGGGATAACCACTTAATTGAGACAAATCTGAAAGTTGCAAAACAAATTATGTAAAATTATAGGAAATCAGACCACTTATTGAGGACAATGCATCAGTTTATTGGGACAAAAGAAGTCCATAAACAAGGAAAAATCTCCCATCAACCATTACTGAAATTGACGATTGATAATCTTATTTCAGTTCATTAGTGATAGTATATGTTAGTGTTTGAAATTATTCTTCCTAACTTTAATAATTTCATATAGTCTTGAGCCTATTAGTTTGAGTTTAGGTTATGAAAAAGTACCTCCTGTCATCTTCTTCCATTTAAAACCACCTATCAACTTTTTTTTGTCATAAATATACATAGGTAGATAGGTATAATATAATTATTCAATAATTTAACTGTTTTCAATGTAACATATACTAGAAGTATAATACTGAAATTCAGCATTAGTTTTTTTATTTTTTTCATTTGAACTTTCCACATCGTTTACTTGGGACACGCTTATTAAGGACAAAAAGGGTACCACCCAAATGTGTCCTATTAATAAGTTTTCACTGTATTATTTATCTATGGAAATGTCATTCCCTTCTTAGATAAAATACTTAGATAAATGTCTCTCAGAAACTATTGATAGCGCATTGGACAATCACTAAAAACCTTTAAGCGCTGCCATCGCACACTATTGTTAAAAAATTTTAAGGGCAGCCAGGATTCGATCCCTGGTCTCTCGATTTTTTCAAACGTAAACTTATTCGGTAGCCCACCAATTTAATAAAAAGATTTTGCTTCAAAACAAGTGTACCTATATTATACATTGTTTGAATATGGTTTGCCATGCAGTGATCCGTGAGTAGCTGTCCTGCAAACTCGAAACATTTTTTCGACTTCAATACAGAAGATAACGCTCCATGGTCATATTTATCCTTTGCGATGTTTTCTTGGTTAGCTGTGAAATTGAATTTAATTTTTCGTTAATCCGTTCTACGATTCTTACGTTTTTCTTAAATACATACGGACTAAAAAAATACAATTTTTTGAACTGTATTTTTTCTATTCATTTTCTCTCACTACGTATAGTTTTCGTACATTTGAACTCACTTCGGAGAAATAATGAATAATCAATGTTTCAGAATTCCAGAACTTTTTTTTTGGGGGGGGGGCGGGAGACATTCGGCCACGTTATTATTTTACCCATTGTCTGGAGGATATATCAAGTCATAGAAACGTGGAGACGATGGGTTTTCAGCATTAATTTTTTAATCACATACTGGAATATCAACGGAATCGAACCATATACTTTCACCATTTTAGGTCGGAAATGTGACAAAGATCGGTCTCGAACTCGCAACCGTTCGATCGCAATAGGAGCATTCAACAACTACACTACACAGACTATCTCTAGAATTTAAAGCTATTCAAGTTTTCTAACTTTTAAGTGGTATAAAAGAATACAATCGCGAGTCATGAAAACTGCTATTTCCACGTAAATTATTCATACCTATACTCTATTATTTCTATCATTCTGAAGTAATTATTGAGATGTATGATAATCACCCGGTCAACAAAATAATTTTGTATTATTTTTTTTAGAAATCCCCGGTGAAAAAATATGTTGACTGAGAAACTTACGTTTTGATAAATTAATTATTGTGACATGAAGAAAATTTTTTGGGCTGTAGAAATGTCACTGAAAATTTGGTTGATTCTGAATATATCTCAAATGATTTTGTTTTACTAAAGTATTTTTTCGCGGCCATACCTCCTGTTGAAATGAATAATGGAAAAAAAATACACGAGTGCCGCTACAGCTATACTCATGAAAGAGTGTGATGTGTTGTGAGATCTGATTACCCGTAGCCTTCCCTTCACGTCACCATCGACTTGTACTACTATTACGATAGGGAACGGCTCTCGAATTATAAGCTTGTAATAACGATAAGGTAAATGGGAAATACGCCGATTCCCCAATGGAAATAAATTCCCAAAGTCTAAGAAACATCAAAGACACGTCGATTAACTATTATTTAACGATATGGTGACGTGTAGAAATACAATATCGATCATCGGTGAACCAAATCTTATCTCTCTTGACTGTTCACGTTTTTGGCCTAAGAGTGAACAGTCAGTCTCGTTTTAGATGTGATAGTTTCTCGTTTGTTGTGAATACGAAACATTATTCACGACATAATACAGCTCTTTTATACGACAGCAAGTCACCATTAAATTGTTTTCACCGATACTTTCGAATGTGAACGTCAGTAGTAGACTTAAATAACTCGCGATATTATTCCTTCGAATTCAAGACGAATATCCGCTCGAGATTTGATGGTTCACCGAACTTCGAGAACCATGAGGCGATGTGATGTATAACCTGCACGACCTGACATTAGTTACCATATTTGTAAGTAACCTTTTCGATTGTAATAAAGTGTATACTGTGATAATGGGTCGGCCAACTTATTTATTTCAACTTATGTAAATTCGCCCGATATACTTCGTAGGCACTGGGAGCTATCGCTGGTAGGCTGGTGGCCTAACTGTTTGAGCTGGTTTGTGGTTTCAACTCTACGATTGATCGAAACTTATTGATATACTTCGAATTGTGATATCATTCCCTATACTCGGGATGTACGTTCGTTTTCGGACGTCACAGTGTAAACCAGAAAATACATTTCTGAACAATACTAAAAAGAAAATTTTCCATTAATTTGGGTTTTTTATTTCCTGTATTTTTAAACTGCTAAAGATGATAGAAACAATTATATGGATAATACATTTATCCTCTTTTCAATGATACCAACCACAGCTCTCTAATTCAAATAGCGGTTGAGGAATCATTGAGTGAAAGAGGATGGGTTTCTAGATTCCTCAAATGGTAAATTTTCCTTTTTTTTCATTTATTTATTTTCAAACTATGGCAACTTCCTACCAGTGGTGACGAGTGTGCTTACACACTCGCTGGTAGCTTGTGTGGCCTGTCTCTACATTACGTAGGGCAAACACACTTCTGGTTCACGGGATGGTAGCTCACCACTACCAGTCTAATTTTATTACTGAGCTAGGCTCGCGCATGCAACAAGGTTTATATGTAGATGTGCGCATGTGCTACCCACTGCACCCTACATGAACTTTTAAAGATGATAGAAAAATTATGTGGATAGTAAATGTATATAAATTTTCTCTTCTTTTCAATGATACCAACTTCAGCTCTCTAGCTTAAATAGTGGCTCAGGAATCATTAAGTTAACTATAGCTCGGTTTGATAGGATTACACTAACTTACACCAACCTACACCAGTAGGGATATTCTACAAATATTTAAGTAAAACTTGGTGTAAAGTCATATAACATACCTACATTTGTGGAATTGCCTTGCTGGTGTAGGTTCGTGTAAGTTGTTGTAGTCCTATCAAACAGAGCTTGTAAGAAGTTAGTAGAATTCAAAAAATAGTAAATTTTCAATTATTTACATTCTTGTTTTGTTTATTCATTTCAAAATTAGTAAAAATTATTAGAAAATAAGATGGAAATTTTTTGAATTTTCTCCTCTTTTCAGCTGTGCTAACTCCAGCTCTCTAGCTGAATTAGAGGCTGAGTAATCATTGAATGAAATATAAGAGTTTTTAATTCTTTTGAAATAATTTTGGACATGTGGCTGCTTTTATCATATAGTTGATGGTTAGGTAAAATGAATTTTTTTTTTGCTATGCCTTTATTATACTGAGAGTGTAAGGGTGAGGTGAATTTAAAAAAAATTGAAAAAAGGGTATGGGGGCGCAGCCCTTGATTATTTCTTCTACACATTCATGTAATGAATAAAATCTGGTTTTGACTAAGGTCAACTTTTGACATTAATCATTTTTAATCAGTACTGGTATTGACCAGTCAAGACTGATATTGTCTAGTTCATATTTTAATCAATTCTAGTATTGACTGATAATGTAATAAAATATCTGTCAATATTAGGATTTGACAGGTCAAAACTAGTATTTCCAAAAAGGGTTAAGAATAAATAGTATCGACTCGTTTTGAATATTGATGGTAACATATAATACATGAGTTGCTAACCTGCATAGTATCTGATAATTGTTTGAACCCCTTTTTTGTAGACCTAAATAAAATTCGAAGTAAAAACAGGAAAAGACTGAGATAGAGAGAATCATATCCACCTCACCAGTCAGTGTCCACTAGTAGTCAGACAAAGTTGAAAGCGGGTGGATAAGTTTTTTTGAAATTCTCTTTTCTACTACTTTTCACGAAATGTTTTGTTCATTTTCTGTTTTCACAAATAGCAAGAATTGGTAACTTTTCCCCCAGGGGGCTACGGAATTTATTGATGGCAATGAACTTTCCTTGGAATAACACAATTTTTTCTGGAAAATCTCATCTAAATCCGTCTTGTTGCTCTGGAGTGATAGTGTTTCCAACAGTTTTTAGCCCGTATAGTAGGTACCGGTACCTATCTATTTTATAATATTTTGAGATATGTGTATTGATGTATTTCCTAAATTTTTGGTTCACGGTTTTGAGAAAACTATCAAAGAGGTAGGGCTGAAATTTTCACGAAAAGTAGTCCTTAAATAGGACCCGGTTTGAAAGAGTTTGGTGCCTATTGGTCCCGTGGTTTCTGAGAAAAATTCCTTGAAAAGTGGTTTTTCCAGAATTTTGAAGAAACTACTGTTTGGATATTGTTGAAATTTTCACGATATATGTTTTTTTATTTGTTGCTTATTTGTTCGAAAGTTTTTGAAATAACTGGAAATGAAAAAATTGCTGGAAAAGTAGTTTTTCCGGGAGTTTGAGGAAATTTCAGAAGGAATCGGGTTGAAATTTTCACGATAGATATTTCCTTCACATATGTGCAAGTCTGTTAGAAGTTTGGTAACTATTCGTTCGGTAGTTTTTCAGGAAACTGGAAAATAATTTTGGTTCACGATTTTGATAAAAATATCAAAGAGATTTGAAATTTTCACAATGGGTTGTTATTATATGGGTGTAGGTTTGGATAGAAGTTGAAGTATTTTTTTATTTTATTTACGACGTTTGGTTACCTACGAGTGTTTTTTTTGCATTGCAATAATTTGAGTTTTTTTCTTCCCCATTTTTTTTAATATTGTGAATAAAAATTGACAAACTGGGTTTTCTAGAAAAGTATCACTGCACTAGAGATTTTTTTTTCTGTTTTCAGTCCTACTTTTATGAATTAGGGAAAATTTCTTCCCTCCTCGTAGATCCGCATCGCATGTTGTTTCCATTCACAATTAGCATTTGTTTTTCCATTTGAAATTTCAGAGAAATAATAGTTTAGGCAATCAAGGAGAGTAACCGGAGGTACTTTCAAATGCTTCCATTGTCGGCAGAAATAGTAAGGTGAACATTTTGGCATTTTGAAACGAATAACCGAAGTATTAGAATATTTTGAGAGAAAAATTCTGCTGTTTGTGAAAGAAAAATTTATTGAGTCGACTTCGACTTGCGAAATTCGCTCAGTTAAAAATATCAAAAAATCATAATTTTCATATTGAGAATTGTTTTCTAATGGATTATTTTAAAAATTCTTACATTACGGTGTCAACGAGTAACTGAAGTGAACACATTATAAGAAGATATATCTATATATCTGCAGAAGTCTCGAAAAATCTAAAAGAAAACCTGCATTTTTTTCGATTGTAGGTATCTTATAGGCCTAACAGAAATAGGTAGGAAGGAGAAGTATTACATTTTACGCCGTTTATAAGTTGCAACAATTTTAACGATTCAGTGGCGTATCGAGGAAGGGAAATGAGGAATTTCCCCCAACGGCAAAAAAAGGATGAAAATGAAAGGGGAAAAATAAAAGTGAGCATAATACAGTATCTGGATAAAAACTGTCTAAATTTGTTGGAGATCAAAAAAAAAAAAAAAGGTCAGCTCCTCGAAATTATTGGCATTTTTCTCCCCCCCCCCTAAAACAATGACGCTCTGAATCCGTTACGGTGACGATTCCAATTCTGAAGAAAAATAAAAACGTTTTTTCATTCAATTTAGCTCTCATCTCTCTACAGTCTGAATGAAAACCTTCAGTAAAACTGATTCAAAATGTTTCTAATCCTCGTTTTATTAATAATATTTTCTCCTCAAACTTAAACCTTTTTCAATTTGAGTATCAATTCACTTTGGAAAATATTTTCGTCGTGCCGACTTTTCTCTTTGTTTTGTGTCCACAAAGATATGATTGAAAGAATAATCCGATTAATTTATGCTAAAAAAAATATTGAAATTTGCTCTACTAATTTGGACGTATCTTAAAATTATTAATTAGAATTCTCTCGCTTATGTTAATTTTAATAACATCAAAACTTTGAATTTCGCTGAACTATAAGTAAGTTTACCTATGCTTTTTTTTTGTCTGCAGATAAATTTTTATTGTCATATATCTCAATGCAAGAAAAAGTTATTAAAATGAAACGTTCACGTGAATTTTCCCGAAAAAATAAAAATGAATTTTTTAAACCCTCGCAATGTTTTTATCTTCAAATGTTTACGGAGTCAAATTTCGAATCCGTGACCCGTGACCTTCCTTTTGTTCGTATTTTTCCGACACTTATTGTTTCAGAATATTAACGCGAAAATTTGTCTGGCTGAATTATAAGAGACTTCGTTATAAGCTTCTTATCGTCGCTGCGCAAAAATCGCCCTCCTGGATTCATTTCATTATCCCGAAATAATTTTTAGTTTTTGCCCGATGCGATTACTTGGCAAAATGTTGTTTGTCGTCGCATCGCCTGTAATTGAATCGTTGACATTTTTGACTCTTTAAAGATGTCATATTGTCACCACTACTATTCATCGTATTTTAATTGGCTTTTTCCACGAATCGGGGTCATAACATAAACCATGCGATTAAACTGATCGAAACGGCACCAAACAAAAATGAAAAAATGGAAAGGTTCAAGAGTAGGTAGGTACCTAATAAGAATTCAGAAAAACGAAATAAAATTGGCTGGAGTCTAGAGAATTGGCGAGAGAGAACGTGATTTAAATAAGAATTAACATAAACCAGGTTTGTATTGTGAAACTTACTCACTTGAGGAGAAGATCCGAATCTGAATAAAAGCGTTTATTATTCCGAATAATTCAACTAAATAACTCACATTTTTTCTCAGAGTGTTCTTCTTTGTCAAATTCTTCTGAAATGGTTGTTCGTTTGTTTTGTAGGATAGGTACCTACACTCTGTTTAGGCTACGTCATTCTCTACCGCAAATGTATTACGTAAAAATCAACTTTTTGTAGTTTGAAGCATCTAAGTAATTCTTTAATGACATACACATTCAAAATAATGTGTGCCTACAAGACTGGGTGGTTTGCATGGCGTAGTGGTTAGGTGCTCGACTCTGATATACAAAGATTGCTAATTTGGGACCAGCTGTCGTTACAAATTATTATAATTTTTTAACTTTTTTTAAATTTTTTACATTTATATTTTTTTATGACTCATAATGTCAAAAAAGTCTTATTTATAATTTTGTTTGTTTGTTTCGTTTGACTTTCATTTAATAAACTAGTTTTGTATTACATGTATGTTATTACCTATAACAAGGTAATTTTGTTTCAGAACAGTAAACAACTAATAAACTGGCCATGGAGGTCAACTTGGTATACATTGCCCCCAGTATTGTAATATGTTACATAATCCTCCGCACACCCATAAGGCAAAGAAGTTTGGTAACAGCACAGTGTGCTGGATGCCTGTACTGGTGCTGTGGCAGTTACCAGATAGTTGCACTTTGGTGAGGAGGAGTGTGACAACGTTATTTTATTAGTTCCTTAGACTCTAAACAAAGTTAGGGCTGGTGCCACTACATGTAGTATGTGATCAAAAAATTCATGCGTGATAACAGGAGTGGGCAGCATCCAAACTATTTGGATCATAGATGACAGATTCTTTTCATGATCCGTGATGCGAAGTACAAATCATTTTTATTTGACGGATCCATGATCCGTGATTCAAATCACTTTCAGAGAAAGGATACGAAGTATCTGTTTGGATCTATTTCTTAGTATCTGTTTTTTCAGATTTTTCAAAAAAATACAAAAAAAAACATGGAAGAAAAGGAATGTACTTAAGAATTATTAATTTATTTTTTCTAAATTGATGAAACAATTCTTTTCTTTTCAAATCATTTACAAGATCCGTCCAAATGATCTGAGCGGATCTTTTTTTTTACATATGATTCGTGATCCGGATTTGGATTATTCTTTAGAGAGTGATTCGTGATCCGAGGCATTTTTTTTGTGGTCTTTCCCGTTTCTCCACACTAGGGCATCAAAATAATATATCCTCCTCCTGCTGGATAAAATCCCTCGTAGACAAAGCCCAAAAAGAAAAAAAGTATATGTGTTTGGTTTTGATTATAAATCCATTTCTATTTTATGGTTAAAGCCATTATAGGTATTAAGGTGAATTAATGTGAAGGTACCTAACGTATGTACATTCTCATCATTGGACTTACGAGTTTTTTTATTTTTCGTTTTAACTAGGTAAATAATTCTGTATTTCCTTCCATACAATCATTAGTACTTGCCATGGGCATGTCACGTGTGACATGTGCAGTACATTTTATTGGGGAAAGTTGATCTGATTTAACAAATTGTGACACCAAGTGAGAAATATTTAGAAAACTAGCTGAACCTGTTCTAATGATTTGCACACATAACATTGATAACCATTGATCTGTCCATCCGATCAATCTGAGCACACCTTTATTTTTTTCATCCTAATATTCACTCCTCATCGCAATTTTTTAATGGCATTCCGTTTCAAAACAGCAAGCAGGTCTATCAGAAAAACTTTTTTTTTGAGCAATTTTAATCTCTTCTTTTCTGAAAAAGGCAGTCCAATTTTTTCTTTTATACTTAATTGTTCGAATGGAAGTTTTCACCATAATATTGTTTTAAAAATACTGAAAAAATTCGAATTTCTATTTACAGTATTGAATTTTTCAAACGCCCTCGAAAACTAATAAACTTAAAAGAATTATAATATTCTCTTTTAAAAAATTGTTTTTTGATTAGTGATGCTTTGTTGGCAGTAAATGAAAGAATACAAAGGAACTTTAAAATTTTCTTATTCAGGAACACATATGTGTTATGTATATGAATATATGTTATTCAAACTGAAAAACCTGATATTTTTTCTAGGGTTTTATTCTACTTACTACTGCGATTTTAAAATATACCAGTACTGCAGCCAACCTTCCGCAACGAAATAATATTTATTTCGCATAAAGCTAAAGCCAAAAAAAAAAAAAAAGAAAAGAAAAAGCTTATCTTTTAAGAAGGCGTTTTTAACGTAAACTTTATTATTTGTTTTATTTTCTATTTTTATTGAGTTTTGGCTTTTTGGCCATTTTATTCAGCGTCGGGAGCACGTATATTCGATTTCAAAGTGAGGTAGGTGAATGACTGAGATCGGTGAGCAATGATCTACTATCATGAATTTTTTAATCTCGTAAGGGCCCGCCTGTATGTGTAGGAGTGGACGTCAAAACTTCGACTGTTGGTAGATTAGGCTATGTGCAAGTACATGCGCGTTGGAATAGTTGCCTACCCAGTCACAGCTTTGTTTTGACGTCCGGAAGAAAAAATATATTTTCCGCCCATCAACCGAGGTAGGTGTGTATTTTCCAAAGAGAGTCGAATTTTGTAATGGCTACCATTCTAAAACCAGTTGACCGATTTGGCTCAAATTCAATACGAAACCAGTCTCTAATAGTCTTCAACTGCCATAAAAATTTAAAGCCAAAATCATTTAATTTACGGGAGTTATCGTGATGACAACATGGTGGGTTTGCAAAACTTTGAGACTCCCTCTTTCCAAAACTAGCTGATGAATTTCGAAAATTTCGACACAAATGTGTAGCCCATAAAAGCTTGTAACACTACCCCAAATTTCATTTCCATAGGTCAAACAGCGGAGGCTCCACAGACTTCCAAAAACAGCAAAATTGAGCAAAAAGAGGAAATATGCCTTTTCTTCCAACTTCAGTGAATTTTTATTTTTTGTGAAGTTATAAAATTATAAGTATATTCCTTATTCCATATATGGTGTAGACCACTTAAAGTCGAAGACGCGCGTTTAATGGAATGAAAAATGGTATCAAAACTCATGAAAAAAAAATTGGAATAAGGGAGTGGGAAACATTTGTCGGCAAAATAGTTTCATCGTTTTTTTTTTCGTTTTTTTTTCTATGCTGTTGCTTGAGTCACTCATGTTTTGAGTGACTTACCATAGTCCCCCACATTTTGAAACATCCTTTGGCATTTTATTTCACTCTCTCCGGAGAGCAGTTCGACCTTCTACGTAAGCGCTGTATTTTATTTATTTTTATTTTTTGGCTAAAAGAGAGAAAAAATAGAACGGAGAAAGAAAAAAACAAAGAAAAAACCATCAATGTTGATAGAAATTGTTTAAAATATTCATAATATATCGTATGCATGCATACTATACTTAAAATATTTGAGAATCCTTTCCCCAGAGGAGTCTTACTACTGTTATCTGCCTACTTTTTCAAGTCCCACGAAATCGAATGGAAATTTTCTTTTCTGACGTAATTCGCCCACTCATTTTCCTAATGCAACACGTGTGGAATACTATACATAATATTATATTAAACTGTTAAAATATTACCAATATAAAATATGTATTTCGCTCTCTTGAATTTATTTCTTTTTTTTTGGGGGGGGGGAGGAGGGGGTTTACGTAAGTAAATGTTTCAAAATTTTTTTGTAACCCCTTATTCAACTACGTGGAATAATAGTTTGGCACAACAAAAGCTGGTTATTTTCAATTAGGCCTATTAATATGGGAAATTTACAAAAATATCTAATATGTAATCCCAAATGGAGTTGGTTAATTAAATTTTCTCCTATACTTTTCAACAGCGCCTCGATTATTAACATTTGTTATTATCAATCGAGATTATGAATTGTCTGTGTAACTGTGTACACAGATTCCCTCTTTTGTGATTTTCGTATCGAAATTCTCCCGGTGGGATTCATAAAACATCACCGTTCTTTTGTCAGAGATAGAGAAAACGGTTGTTTACAGAATTATACTGTACATTCAGTATTTTGAAGGGCTGCGCGGTCCTACAGTGTGATGAAATCGACTAAAGCGTATGGCAACATTTAGGTAACACTCGCTTTCCATGGGAGCGAGTGGTATCCACGCATTATGATTTTTCAAAATTCAAACAATAGTCTACCCAAAACTATCGAAAAAATGGTAATCTCTGGAAAACTTGGTGAAAGGAAAACTTACGATGGGAAAAGTATTAACCGTGGGAGAATTTTTACAATTTCACGTCTACCTATTTATTTATTATACTTTCCAATTTTTTATTCGAAAGTTCTTATTATGATTTCCCTTTTTTGTCTTTATTCTTAAATTTTGAAAAATAAAAGTTTCGGCTTCAGTAATGTTCCTCATAGTTCGAAATTTTTGTTTCAATTTCCCATTTCTAATTCCAACCAAACAAAATAATGGCTGAAACTGTTGTTTCTTTCGTCGTAACAATGCAGTTCTGATTCAACTGTCAGAGCTCTGATGTGTACAGGATTTCTAAATTAAGGTGGTAAACACTGACGTTTTGGGGCGCAACAAAATTTTTCAAATGGAAGAGTGGATGCAATTTCAGAAGGCTAAAAATTCGTAGATGGAGAAAAGCCAAAAACGAGGAGTGGGGAGGGAAGATCACGTATATATTGTCTGCAATAATCATATGCGTTTATTTATTTTTTATTTTTCAAATGAAATAATTATGAACTTAAATTACGTTATTTTGGGGGAATTCATGCCCCTGAATTCCCATCTGGGGGTACAGTGTAACCCTCTCCGTTGTTTCACCACTAGAACTTTTGCCGCAGGAACTCAGTAGCATGTACGCCGCCATATAAAAATTAATCATCAAGATATTTATCATATCTAGGCTAATGAAAAAAATTTGATTATTTAACGTAAACCTTAAATCTTTCTTAAATAAATTTTATACATTTCAAATTTACAACCATTTTCACCCACGCCAGTGCTATTCACTACATTAATTCAATTTATGGAAACGAAAAAATCCAGTGCTTCAGACTGCTATGTAAACTATATGGTGAAATACCTATAAAATGTTTATTTGGAAGGTTGCATAATTCCTTAAAATTACATCTATTAGGTACTTAGAGCCGGTTTATCCTGTGCTGAAATGTGCACAAACCAAAAGTCAAGTTAAACCGACGTTTAACAAACATTTGTCTCTCAATATCTTCTACTTTGACACGGTTGGTCAATTGATTGTGAACCACCAACTTTTTGGGTGGAACCGCTACTGGTTGTGATTATCATACTCAGTGGCGTACCCAAGAATTTTTCTAAAGGAAGAGATCGACGTAAAATAATATCTCCCCTTTCCCCTGCCCTAGTTGTCGATCCAGAGTTATTTGTAGTAAGCGACGGAGATCGTTAGTGCAAGCGAAGGGATAAAAAAATTATTTTCGGAAATTTTTCCATACTTTTAAAAAATTAAAGCTCTTTTGTTTGAATATGAAAGGGGAGATGTTCCTTTTTTTGTCCCTCTGCATATTATCCTCCCGCCCTAAAAAAATGAAAATAGTAGAAATTTGAGAATTTGGAATTTCTATGCCAATCACGATTATTTGTCATGAAATGAAAAACTATAATTGTCTGGCTCCGTGAAATCCAGCTTAAATAAATACGAAATTCCCATTGAATATGCCACTGATCATTGCTTGATCCCAGAAGACAGTGTGTTTTTCCGGCCTGTGCTGTGGTTAGTAAATTATTACCTAAAAATTAAAATAACTAAAAAAAAAGCGCCGAAGCTAATTGCTCTTTCTTATGACCGTAAAAAATAGGAGGCAATCCGACACTCGCAGAAAATGGGCAAAAGCTTTTTGTCAAACCAAAATAAGGAGAAACTTCAACTTAGGTCGACCAAAATAAATGCATTTGAAAATTTTGAAATGCCTGAAACCTGGCTATTAACAGATACAAAAGAGCAGAGATCCTCACAAATGAAAATACAGCGAGAAAAAATTAAATAATTCATAAATTTTTTTTACATGAGGTGACATGAATTTAGTTTATCTGAAATTATATAGAGAAACTAAAGCAGTTAAAAAAAAAAAAGCACAATAACTTTTTGAAAGAACACATTTTTTTTTTTCAATTTCTCACGAATATTTTTAAACGGTATTTCGTATTCCAAATCAGTATGCAGTCATCAGGGCCATAAAGAGGAAATTCGGACCCGGAAGAGAAAAATTTATGGGCCCTGTAAAAAGTAGAAAAATTGCATCTATGTTCAGGTGCATTATGTGGGATTTATCTGTTTGGGGATTTTATACAGGGGAAGCTTATTTTGCTTTCTCGTGAAAACATTTTTTTAAGGGTTTTTCAGTAAATTTTCTATAAAAATCTATACTTATTTTTTCTCTTTTTTTTTTTTTTTTTTTTTTTTGAGAATTCTGGACACCTAAAAATCCTGTGCCTGGGAAAACTTCCTTCCACCATCATGTCAGGCCTTGCAGCCATTATAACTTTGCAAATTGCAAATATCGTGGACTGGCCATGAGTTGGTGCGCACCTACAGGGCGCATTGATTTGGCAACACAGCAAGAGAGTTGTGTTGCCTGTGCTGGTGTTGTGGCGGTCGCCAAACAGTTACACTTCGGTGAGGAGGAGTATGACAACGTATTATTGTTCGTCTCATGGACGTTAAACCAAACTAGTGGGTATGCCACTATATGGTAGCAGAAGCAATTTTGCGGTCTTTAGGACCTTTAAGACTTTATTAATTTAAAGCCTTAATGCAAATAAATTAGAGTTTGAATTTTCCTCACAAAAATTCAAATCCTAAGGTGAAAGAATAACTGACGTATTTCTTCTAACAAAGAAAGATTTTATTTTTTCAGACACACTTCCATTATTTAAAGAGAAACATCAAAAGATAATTCCCTTTAAGATTTTTTTCAATGTATGAATAATACACTGAAAGACAAAAGACTTAGTCCTTTATTCTCACGAATAATATTTTGTTCAAATCTATTATGAAGAATTGAACATAAGACTTGAATAATATTATTCAACAAAGACAGTGCTTAGTACTAGTTGACACCAGTACTAAATGAAAATATTTATCAAATCCTTTATTCCTACCTATTGTTAGAAATAAAATCAAATAAAATGAAGACGGCAAAAAATGATTTTTTTTGTATAAGAAAAATTCTTTTGGCCACCCTCAGTATCTTATACTCACGTATAAATGAGGATAAAGAGAGAAAAAATTATATTAAATAATTTTTTCCGCCGCCCTCAGCACATAGTGTCATATATATAGACAAAAATTAAGGCCAATATGGTAAAACATGGCGACCGTAAATTCGTTAATTTAACAAAGTTAGTCAACAACAATTACGACTAAAATAAATTCCCCGCCAACTGAGTTTTTTGGAGAAATAATAAAGGATTTCCAACAAGTCCTTTAATACTGACGAACACCCTTTCGTCATTATTATGAATGGAGAGAGAAAAAGAATATAATCTTATCTCTCTTCTACTCGTACAAAAAATTAACAACTCTTAAAAAAGACGAAAATACCACGTTTTTTAAGGGAATAATGTAGATCTTGTCGATAAGACAAAGACCAATAGTTGCCAAGGTCAAAAAATCACAGTGACGAGGCGATATATACGTGCAGTTCCCTGCAAATGTACGAATATTATTGTATGTATGTGTGAATATTAACACATACATACATGACATCACCACTACTAACGCTTCTCAAGGCGATAGTACAACCCTATCTATGCATTTGTGTGCAATAAAAAAAAAAAAAAAAAAAAAAAAACAAGGCAAAGCAAACATTAAGTTAAGAGTATACGCACACACACATACCCTTAAATCAACCACCAACAAAATGAACAAGTACGTTCTGGTCATTCTCGTCTTGTGAGTTGAATTTGATGTTTGTGCTTCTGTTATTTTTTTCGTTTTTACCTGTTTTATTGTGTGCTTTTAATGAATTTTGTTGTTTTAATTAATGATATATTAATTAAACTATTTGTGACAACCTTTTGTGTTTTCGGATTTCGAAATTCGTTGAATTTTTTGCGAAAAAACTTCTCGTTCTTTGAAACCTTTGTCGTTACACACTTGGTGTTTCGAAATTTTGCTTTAACAGATTCGATTTTTGTTAAAATTTCGTGTGAAATTTTAATTTCACGGTACTTGGCATTCCTTTTCCAAAAGGAATTGGTATTGTTATGGCTGAATTTGAAAAAATCCATTCGTAAGTATTTTAAGTATTCATTTATTTAAATAATATGTGCTTAGGGAAATGTAATTTGCCTAATAATTTTCGGCGTTTTTCGATCGTGTGGATAAAATTGCATTATAGTTGACAGGAATATATGGTAATTCGTATTTATTTATCTAGTGATGACTTTGAATAATTTTGGAAAAAATTACTCAAATAATAATCTCGTAATTCTTAGAATTTCAGAGATTACGTGGACTTGCTGAAAATCTGCAGGTCCAGTGAAATCCACACGATCTGTATTATAATAATTTTTAGAATTTATTTACAAGTGAATTTCTAAATAACGCAGTGTCGCGATTAATTAACCACATTGCGCTTATGGGTCATGCCCAAAATTTGATTTGAACATGACTCGTAACAAAATTTATGATAGGTCTTTCATTAGGAAAATAAATTTAATGAAACCCCGTCATAAGTTAAAAACATCAAGTCTTTAAAAATTATTTAGATATTATTTGTCTAAAATATACGAAATTTCATGTTCAAAACTTCATTATGTTCAAACGCCATGTTGGAATTTTATTTCAACATGACGTAAATTTGTAACATTTTGAAAGAATATTATTTGATAAAAATTTGATCATGAAAATTACGATGTATACAGAATTTTTTTTTCTCTAAAATTGTAATTAGTATCTCCTTATTCGATCTTTAGACCCCCTATCAAGCTGCCTAAATTTTACAATACCTGTAAATTAATTTTTACCATCATTGCACCCATGTGTCATGCCCAAATTTTTATCGGACATGACCCATGATAATTTACTTGGTCATAAATAAAAAATTTTTTAACTTGACCAATAACTTGTACAAAATTTTTTTTACCATCATTGCGCTTACGGATCATGCCCGATTTTTTATCGGACATAATTCGTAACAATACTTTAAATAAATATTGACAAAAGTATTGATACAGAAAATCAATACTTGTCAAGACCTTAAGGAAAATTTCCCTTAATAAAATCAACTCTTTATGGAACATATTGATGCTTTTTAAAATATAAAAATTGTATATGTCCTTTATTTAGTGTCAATATGTCCCATACATCTGAACCATCGCAAGGATCATTCAGAGGATGTAGTTCCTCATCTTGCACACCACCACCTCCGCCACCCCTCCCAGTCCCTGCGGAAGTAGGCCTATGGGATCCGGAGGAAGAAAACTTGTTAGCTTACTACGACGAGCAGCAACGCATGGTTGATCAACTTGACGAAGCAGCTAACCTGTTACGACGAGAGGAGGCAGTTTGTCAAGTCACACGGGATATCATCCAAGGTGTAGCGGCCTCCTCTCAACTACCAACTGGACCACCACCAGGGTTTGAGGGTGCTTCAGGCAGGATGCCCCACTTCTCGCAACAACAAGGTGACAGACACTCAACAGTCTCTTCTTGGAGTAGCCAAGAGGAGATTGATCACTTTGAGAGTTTGTTACCTCAAGTTACTACGACAGTGGAGGAGGTATTCAAATTGCTTGATGCAAATACACCCCTTCCACTTCAAGCTCGATGTCAGCTTCCTCACCTCGAATACCTAATCGAAGAATTAAGAAGAATTCCGATAGGCACACCAACAGACCTGGTAATCCAGTCCCGAAAACAAATTGGCGACATTTTGGGATTAATTGCGGAAATTCAAGAAAGATTCCCAAAACCACCGCAATCAATTCCAACACATCAGGAACCAGTCCAGATGGAGATTGACCAGTTTCAAGTCCCTCCTTCTCCAGCTCAACTCCCTAATCCAGTTTACCCAACTTCCTGGGAAACAGAACAGGAAATAGAAGAGAGAGCAAGGGAGAGGTTCGAAGAAATGAAGAGGCAGGAAAAACAGGAAAAGCAACGTAGTGCACTGCTTCAAAAATTAGGTGAAGACCTAAGCAAGCTGTTGAATTAAGACAACAATCTGCAACAACAACTTGAACGATTGCATTTGGAGATCGACTCTATCAAGGAACTTGTAGCTGGAGAGCTACATACTCCAATCGAGACGTTCATTGATAGTTACGTTAAACCTGCAGAACGTAGAGGTGAGATTGTTAATTCTCAAACTGATGAGATATCTTCTCGAAAGAGAAATACCCCATCAAATGATGAAACTAATGATGGACCAGCAAGTAAGAGATTACACCCTAGTCCATCAGTTGATAATAACTTATCAACATTAGCTTCGTCAGATAATATTTTAGTAAATTGTCCATCACCAATTACTAATTCCATAACAGCTTTGGTTCCTGAGAAAATTGGAAACCAAAAATCAACAGCATCATCTTGTCCCAAAAGCAACATTATTCCAAAATGTTGGGAAATAAATCCTTTGGAACAAAATGAGGCACCACCAATGAATCTTAAAACTCCGAAATTCTATTTAGATAAATGGGATGGAAAAATATTAACCTATCCTGGTTTTATTCGAGGTTTTAATTTATATGTTCATATGCGAAATGATTTTGCCATTCTGCAAAAAATTAATTATCTTCAAAATGCTATTCCAAAAGAATTAAAAGATAAATTTACTCATCTCGCACCCGATGAAAAAGGTTACCATCAGAGATTAGTATTTTTGCATGATCGTTTTGGCAATCAGGCAAAAGTAAAAGCTGAAATTTGGATGCAAATTACAGCTTTCCCTACTGCAGTAGACACCATTTCATCTATCCAAGATGGAATGGATGGAATTGCAGCCCTCATAGACAGGTATAGAGATATATCTGCAATTATAGATGAGGAACAAGTATTTAATGTTACCGTTAAAAAATTTCCCCCCCAGGTCGTATTTAAATAATCTTAAAAGCTCTGAGAGACATGTATCTCATTTATTTGTGGCCATTAGAGAGTTCATCAAAATCCACAAACTTTTCGAGGAGAAAGATGGGCCTTCTAAACAAAATTTAAATAAAACTCAAGGGAAAAATTTTAATGATAATAAAAAAGGTAAGCCTAAAGGCAAACCCGCTTTTGCTGGAGCATCTTTCAGCAAAGATGATAATAAAGATAAAGGAAAGGATAAATCCAATCCCAAAAATAACAGTAAGAAGAAACAACAAAAATCTAAATCTAACAATTCAGATGATTCTCTTTCTGTTCCAGAAAATGCAAGATTAGCCGACATCCAGTTGGCTAAGGACACTCCACGCTCAGTCCTGATAACACCTCAGACCAATGCGTGCCTGTTTTGTGGTGCTCGTCACCACAGTTTTTTGTGTTTCTCTTCAAAGGGGAACACAAAACAGATTCGGGAAGAATTTTTCCGACAATGTAATTTGTGTTTTCATTGTAACCAAAAACATGATGAAAATGCCGATTGCTGTGTTGGGACTCCACCCAAGTACTGCAAATGTTTCAATTGTCTGAGTGATCAGCACAATTCGATCTTCTGCCCGAAGGCATCTTATCCCATACGTACAGGCATTTGTGATGCCTAGTACGCGACGTTAAGGGAGCGTAAAGCCACCTTAAGTAAGTCATTTATTGATTCTTTACAAGAAGAACCAATAACAGAAATAACTAAAAATCCAATTATTCCACAGGAAGCATCGGCAAATGGCAGTGACCAGTTTGAGGTGAAAGCTTCAAAGAAAAGTTGTGATGTTTTGTCGAATAACCAGTTGGCCACCTTACCTGTACATATTAAGTGTTTTACCAATTATTCAAAAATTAAAAATAGTTCTACCTTTTTAATTTTTGAAACGTATGCACAATCCTTGAATATAAAAAACCCTATTAAAATACAGGGATTCATGGACTGTGACAGTGTTGATACTTTTATAGTCAATAAATTTGCTTTCGAATCTTTAAAATTAAAAGGTTATGAAAGAGTAAATTTACGACTTTCTAGTCTTCAACATCAAACTTCAAAACCAACAAAGTCCTTTTCAGTAGACTTTGATTTGTTTACTCCTGATGGAGTAAAAATTCCAATTAAAGCAAAAACGTTGGATGTTATAGCCTATAATCTAAAACAACCAAACAACAAAATTTTATGAAGAGTTTCCAGAATATAAAAATTTAAAATTCATGTCAATCAATAAGGAGCATACGATTCAATTACTATTAGGCAATGACTACATGTTGTCATTTGTTCGTAATATTAAGCACCTTTCACCCTCTCTGACACTTATCGAAACAGCTTTCGGAAATATGTTAGGAGGTTTGATTGAACAAAACCCTTCAATAGATGATATCTTTACTCCAGTCTACTTTTCTGATCCACAGAAAGTAGAAAATTTATGGAAACTTGATGCCATTGGTATTTTGAGTCCCATAACTCTGACGAGGCTCAAGCTGATGCAGAAGCGCTCAGCTTGTTTTATAAAGATGTTCAATTGGTTAACAATCGTTACCAAATAAAATGGCTTTATAAAAATTATCCTCCTCCATTAGGAGATCATTATAATTTGTGTTATAAACGTCTACAAAGTCAATTACCAAAATTTGTTAAAAATCCTGAATTTTTCAAACGTTACACAGAATATTTTGATCTCTTAATTGATCTTGAAATGATTGAATTAGTGGATGAAACTGCAAAACCAGGATTAATTCTCTACATGCCTCACAAGGGCATTTTAGACTTAACAAAAAGTACCCCGCTTAAAGTAGTCTTTGACAGGTCTGCTAAGACTAAAGCCTCTAAGCACTCAATAAACGATTGTATGTTTAAAGGTGCAAATTTATTACCTGATCTACTTGAAATTCTTTTATCATTTCGCAAAGAAAAGTATGCAGTTATTGAGGATATTAAAAAAGCATTTCATCAGATCGGCTTACATCCTGATGACAGGGATGTAACACGTTTTTGTGGATTAAAGATCCATCAAAACCACTAATTAAAAGTAATATAATTATTTTTAGATTTCAAAGGGTTCCCTTTGGAATTTTAACTGCTCCCTTTTTACTGGCAGCAATCTTAATGCATCATTTTCAGCAAGTTGATCCTGAATATTATCAAATGTATGCCAAAAATTTGTACGTTGATAATCTAGTCGTTTCTTTACCAATATATAAAGAATTGAAAGATTTACATGATCGTTCAAATAAATTGGTTACTGATATTTCCATGGAGTTGTCTCAGTGGAGTACTAACTGTATCAAACTGAGACAAGACTTTAACGCTGAAAACGCATTAACAAAACCTCAAATAAAAGTATTAGGAATAACTTGGGACATGGATAAAGATTTAATTTTCATTAGCCAACCCAAAACAAAAGATAGAGATATAAATTGGACAAAAAGAAATTTTTTGAAAATTGTATCTCAATTTTTTGACCCTAATGGTTGGTTTGCTCCAGTCTATGTTCCTTCCAGAGTATTCATAAAACAACTCTGGAATGAAGGATACAAATGGGATGAAACTTTACCAACAACGCTACATCCTATAGCAACACAATTGGTACAAGATTTATCCCTTTGTACATCTTATTGCCTACCACACCAACTTTATCCGGGTACTTATGATCCGAATAAATGCCAATTACATATTTTTGTTGATGCATCAAAAATAGCATATTCTATAGTTGCATTTCTTCGTTTTTATAAACAAGAAACCAACTCTTTTGATGTACGATTTGTAATAGGCAAAAGTCGAGTAGCTCCAATGAAACCAATGACAATTCCTCGATTGGATAAAAAATATTAGACAACCCCTAGACTTATCTAACAGCCCAACTTATTTATGGTCTGATAGTAAGTGTGTTCTAACTTAGTTGTTGGAACGTAGGGTGTTAACTCAATTTATTCTCAATCGAGTGACTGAGATTAAAAAGATCCCAAATGTGCAATACAGATATGTACCTACAGTCGATAATCCAGCAGATGTCGGTTCTAGGGGAGCAACTATAGAAGATTTATTAAAAACAACTTGGTGGACAGGACCTGAATGGTTATATAACAATTCAGACACCTGGCCACCGACAGACCTTCACATAATCCGATCTTTACCAGAGATAGAGGATGACAACACATCATCACCTATCTTTTGTACCTTAAGAGAATCTTTCTTAATATCAGAAACTTTAACAAATTTGATTCCTCAAAATTCTGAAGATATCTTTGACAGTCATAAACCTGCCAAATTAAAAAGAAAATTGAAATAAAAAAAGTTAAATGTACCTAAATTTTTTATGAACAACAAAACTTTTATTTGTGAAACCAAAACCTTTGCAACACAAACTGTTGAATCACAAAGTACTGACTCTCAAGTAGACTCAGTTTTGGATTTATCAAATAAACCACCTTCAAAAGTCAGAGATAACCCTTTTGCTAGTTTTGTTCATAAACCTGAAAACACTCCTTTTAGAATTGAAATTGAAAAATTTAATTGTTTGGTAAAACTAGAACGTGTTTTCTACAGCTGTTTAAATGCACTTAGAAAATTTTTTGCCAAGAGACTTAGACGTTCTAGATGCACAAAATCTTATGCAATTTTACCAAACAATTTTCAATTTGCACTCTTATGTTTTATTTATGCAGATCAGATGAAATTGTTTAAAAAATTAACTGATGGAAATTGGCACCATCTTACAATTTTCTAATTGACTGACTTAAGAGCTATTTTCTAATAACTCATTATCGTTGTCTAGCCCCCTATCTAGGTGAAAGCAAACGATAAGTGTCAGTGGATTGATCCACCTTTTATTATAACCAATAAATTTGGTGTAATAAGCAGACTGACTAATTTCCCATTCTTCCTTACAGAATCCATCCATTATGGCCAAACCTATCTTTAATCATATCTTCGCGTGTCCGGCAGTCTGTGGAAATTATAAATTTAATATATTCTGTTTTTGTTTTTTTATGACTTCATTTTAAAAGTCATGGTCGTTTTTATATTGTTTTATATTTTTATAAATAAACGCATAATAAATATGTATGTCTTTACCCATAAAACGGTAAATTTCTCTTTTCAGGACAAGCCTCAAACTGATAAACTAACCCCAGAGGGTTAGCTTGGTGTACACCACCCCCAGTATTGTGGACTGGCCACGAGTTGGTGCGCACCTACAGGGCGCATCGATTTGGCAACACAGCAAGAGAGTTGTGTTGCCTGTGCTGGTGTTGTGGCGGTCGCCAAACAGTTACACTTCGGTGAGGAGGAGTGTGACGACGTATTATTGTTCGTCTCATGGACGTTAAACCAAACTAGTGGGTATGCCACTATACATGTTACCATATTATTTATTTTATTTATTCATTTATTTTAATCATTTTTTATAGAAGCACAGCATAACAAAATTATTTTAGGAACCAAAGTTACCACAATAATGTTCGAATAATACGATGTCAATATTTTTATTTTTTATTATGCATATATCATTTTTGTACTTAAAATATTTTTTTATAAATAATAATTCGCTTTACTTTCAGCGTTGAACATGATGAAGAACTCGAACGGTAAAATTTCAGGGGGGTGTTGTAACCGAAATCCCACCTTCTCTCTTTCTTCATCATCATCACGAACGCAGTATATATATATATGTCATATGTACACTCTCATCACAAAGTGCTTCCCCTACTATTTTCAATCCGATAACGCTGCTGCTTCGCCATTTTGTATTTCGTTTGTAAAACTTATTTTAGTCGTTAATATAATGTCATTAAAGTAGAAAGTCTCAAGTTCTTTCGATCCTCGTTCTGTACGCCTCACACCAGTGAATTTAGTGCTCTAGCACTTTTCTATAGTGAGATCAATTAGTAAAACAACGTGGTTACTCCATACGTCGCCATTAGAACAGTGATGTTCAACGTTCTCATTTGTAACCTATTTGTGTTGGGATACGATTCTCTCACTCCCTAACAAACACATAGTCTGAACTCAGACCTACACTGTATATGACATAATTATAACTTTTATACTTTTTGTATGTGGCAACACTGATCACCGGTCTAACCTTTTTTCTGCCACTGCTCAATGGGGGGGTTGTTCTCCATTTGTCAGTCATTATCATAGTGATGTGAATAAATTGTTTTTCAAAATGAAAGTTTGTTTACACTTCTTCTGCATCAAAAGATCTTAACTCACCTCAATATGATAGGCAGAGCAGAAGATCGAAAAGTTGTAAACGTAATTAAAATGTGCTAATTGTGTAATTAATTAAAAGTTCGTTTTTATTTCACGCAAAGTGAAAGGGCTTAGTGCCGTGTAATACCTCTGCACAAAGTGGTAGGAAAGTGAAAAATTGTGAAAGTAAAATTTGCTTTGTAAAAGTAAAAGTGAAAATCTGCAAAATTAAAAATTTAATTTGAATAAAATCAAAAGTAAAATTGCAAAAGTCAATGAAAACAACGTTGAATTCTTGAGCACCTGTGAAATTGTCAAAATGGAGAATTTGGAGGAAGCAGATCAAGTTTGAAAGAATGTTGTGTTTTGGTAAGCCAGCGCATTGGGTCGAAAGGGGTTGGCAGTTGTTTTTGCTGTGTTCTGGAAAAAATACGAAGTAAGGAACATCGAAAATCAACTTCTTTTTGCGTGGATTCATCAAAGTCAAAGTCAACTGGAAGAAGAGGAAGCACAGGACATCGTAGAAAACGCAACCAAAGGGAGAAAATACGAAATATAAGTCAAAAATTTAGATTAATTAATTATTATTTCGTGTGTTTATGCCCAAAAATTAATTCAAAACTCGAAAATTTATAAATTCTAACTCATACTTTGGCATATTTTCTTGTAAATTCTTGGTAAATATTCATGCAAAGTCGAAACTTGAAAGGTTGTTTGAGTTATCCTTTCAAACTTTATCTTAATAGTTCAATACTGCAAAAACAGGAAATCCTTTGTTGAATACATTTCATTGAATTTAACAATAGGAAAACTGCATACAAATATATTAATCTTGGTGAAAAATTTTTTCATGTTCACATACAATGAAGTTGCTTTCAATAGTTGAAGGTTAACAGATAATTTTTCTTTTCAGTATTAATCTTTTATAATATTTGATAAATAATTTTGACATAACATTTAATTTATGTTTTAACGTGTTTGACGGAATCTTTTTCATTCTAGAACATAATCTCAAATACTAACTGATCGACTTTGAACAATTTGGGCGATAGATTTCAAATAAAAGTAAACGATCATATATCTGAAACAACGGCGAAGAGATCATTTCATCGTCAGTAAAATGTAATTTAGTGAGAATAATTTTTAGAATATTGAATAATTATTGAATATTATACTTTAACATATTTATTTGCATTCCCTATCGAGTGGTTGAGACCGTGTTTTGCATTAATGTGTGGTTGAGACCATGTTACCCTCTAGTTTTAAGTTCTCGTGTTTCTGAGGTAGGGTCCATATTCCTTAAACCGTAAATAAAATTTAATTAAAGACAATGTCACATTTTGACACAAAGAAGGTTTTCAATGGAAGGAACTATGATGCCTGGAGAACCACGATGGTTTCAACCTTTGACTATATACATACTGGACTGCTAATACTGATAAGAATAACACAGAGTCTAATGAACAACTGATGAAGTTGAGTCAGACACCCGTATCCCCATTCAAAATGTTAGTTTACTGGATTCCTGTTTAAAAACATAGTTACCTGATCCGCATTTAACCGAATTAATTACAAATTTCTATGTAAAAATTAGAATTAGACATATTTGTAAGAATATTTCGCAAGTAGAGAAAAACATTCGTCGTACAGTAACAAAAAAAGATTATTTTTATGCATCAATAAATCAAATTTTAAATTGATTTAACTGAAATTTTTGAACTTCTGAGTTTTATAAAACTACAACATTACCGATTTAATTCATAATTAAAAGCAATAATTGTGGTAAGAAGAGACCTAGTCAAAGGAAAAGACAATAAGTATTAATAAATTTGATAATTAACAAACATTTTGAACAGGGATATGCCTGTTTATTTTGAACACAACTTTTTATCAGTATTAGCAGTCCAGTATGTATATAGTCAAAGGTTTTGACACTATATGCAGAGGGACTATATCCCATCATGAATGATGTCGAAACCAAAGTGTTGTTTTTGGGACTGGATTTAAATAATTTTTTGAACCCTGACCCTGGAAAAGCCAGTCCAGCTAATCAAATGGCTTACTTTCGAAATCAAGGGAAGGGAAAAGCATTAATATATCAGGGACTAGACAATGAACTCATTGAACGTGTAAAAGACTTAAGAACTATAAATCAGATTTTAAAAGTTTTAGATGAAAGGTATAAAAGTTGCACTCAGGTGACATATATTAATGCAAAACAAGCCTTCCAGAGACTAAAATTTAATAGTGAGGGAAATATGCGTAGTTATTTGGATGTTTTTTCACGATCTGCACAAAAAATAAGGGACTGTGGAAAACCTTTAGACAAACAGGAAGAGATAGAACAATTATTAATATCATTAAATATGGATTACGGTATGACAAGGCTGGAGTTTAATAAATTAAGTCGGGACCAAAAAACAATAGAAACACTCCACGCTATGCTAATCGAAAGATCGGATAGGTTATATGACGAAAAAAATTCAAAAATTAATAATAATAAATTTCGTAATTTCAACCAAAATAATAAAAGTCAAAGATTTCAATATGGAGGAAATTACAATAGATATAACAATAATAATAGAAATCAGTACCACATTCAAAACATAGATCAGGGGAAAATGACATATAATAATAACCAACAATCTGAGATGTCTCAAAATAATAATAATAAATATGAAAATAAAAAATATAACAACCAAAATCAAAATACTTTGCCAAGTTCAAATAATTTAGTATGCTTCAGGTGTCATAGCAAAGGGCACATTGCAAAGGTATGTCCATCAAATAAAGAGGGTATAAAACCCCAAGATAAATTAGATGGTCCTGCACAAAATACACGATATGGACGAGGTAATAATAAGAGTATTAACAAAAATAAAAAAGAAAATGACGTTCAATGGTCCATGATGCTGAGATATAAAAATTTTGAATGGAAAGTAAGCAAACATGACAGTAGGTTAATAAATTTAATTACATCTAAGGACACAGAACAGGAGTTAGATTCGGACTATGTTCCTTTGACAAATAGAAAAATGTTAGATGGTGGAGCAGTTGATCATGTGATATCAGACTTGTCAAAATTCTCCAACCCTGTAATGTTGGAGAAACCGATTGAACTGGAATGTGCAATCCAGGACACATTGCTGATCGTAACACACATAGGTACCATGTTCATAAGAGTGGAAAACTCAGAGAGAAAGCAAACCGTAATAAGACTTAAAAATGTACACTATGTACCATCCTTGAATATCAATCTTATTTCATTGATAAAAATCACTGAAAATAGAGCGCTTAGCATCGACCAAAATTTCTCTGCAGCGCATATATACATCCGAGGTACGGACAAAGTCATACTCTCAGCCCCAAAAATAAGAGGTGTATACATGGTCAAGTATGAAATTGTATCAGAGTCCACCGTCGATATTATAGAACCCCAAGATGAATTAAACAAAATATGTCCCTACAATAATAGTTCAAATAAATTGGCATGTATGCCTAACATAAATTCCCAAGACGAATGGATGGAATACAAAATAGAAGAGGAATTGGTAGAGGAGAGTCAGGAGGAGAATGAAGAGAATGAAGAGAATGAAGAGAATGAAGAGAATGATAATAACACAAATAAAACACAAAATAACACGATAAAGACCAATATAGAACAAGATAAGATAATAAACCTTAATGATACAAACGAGAATAATAATTCACAAAAAAATGAAATAAATGAGGGAAGAAATGAAATGAATGAGGATATAGGAGTCAATATAAATAATAATAACACAATAGAAGAAAATAACAAAAAGTGACACACAGGAGTCTAATGAGAGTACAGAAACTAAAAAAATAGATAAAAAATTAATATGGCATAGAAGATTAGGACACCTGTCAGGGAAGAATTTAAAATTCTTGGCAAAGGTCTCAAGAGGTATTCCTACTGGAATTACTTTTTGTGATGACGAGTTCAACCTTTGTCAGGTATGTGTAAAAGCCAACTCCAGAAGATTAGGGTACAACGGAACTCGCACACAACCAGAGAGGAAACTTGAGCTTGTTTCATCAGACACAATGGGCCCCTTTTTGCCAGGTGTATATGGTGAAAAATACGTTTTAATTTTTGTTGACCATGCCTCAAAATATACTTTTGTTTCCACTATCGAAAAAAAATCCATGGTTTCTGAAGAATTCAAAAAATTATATTTAAAATTAAAATCAAAATTCCCGGATCATCCCAATTGCTACCCTGAGATGCGATAACGCTAGCGAATATTTAGATTCAAATATGAAATCATTCTGTGAGAATAACGGTGTAAAACTCGAGCCATTTGTCCTGTATTCATCAGAGTTGAATGCAATGGCTGAAAGGCAGAATCAGACAATTATGGCTAGGACAAGAGCTATGCTGTTTGACTCAAATTTAGATTTCAGATTTTGGTCATTGGCTGTTGTGACGGCTGTTTATATCATAAACAGGAGCCCAACTAGGGTGAACCCAGATAACAAAACCCTGTTTGAGATGTTTTATGGCATAAAGCCGGACGTATCTTATATGAGAGTTTTTGGATCTCTCGCTCATAGGCACATCCCCATGTCATACCATACCAACAGTATACATGTTCGTTCGTCCGTTTTGAATCGCAGGGGGGTGTTGGGATACGATTCCCTCACTCCCTCACAAACACATAAGCTGTGTTTGATAGGATTACACTAACTTACACAAGCCTACACCAGTAGGGATATTCTACAAATATTCAAGTAAAACTTGGCGTAAAGTCATATAACATTCTGAAATTTGTGGAATCGCTCTCCTGGTGTAGGTTTGTGTAAGTTGGTGTAGTCCTATCAAACAGAGCTATAGTCTGAACTCAGACCTACACTGCATGTGACATAATTGTAACTTTTCTACTTTTTGTATGTGGCGACACTGATCGCCGGTCTAATCTTTTTCCCGCCACAGCTCCATGGAGGTTGTTCCAGTGTTGCCAGATGTACAGCTTTGGCTGTAAACATACGGCTATTTTAGGTATAATACTGCCGTATGGCCCGAGGTTGAGCCGTACTCAAAATATACTACTGTTAAGCTTCCACGTACTGCTTCATTTTAAAAATACAGCTTTTACCAGTTTCACCATTTTTGTAAATTTATTTCGAAAATTTCAAACAAATTTTCATCATTTTATTTCATTTTTAGCGTAAGTATCGAAATATTTAATCGTGAAGACATGAATGCTATTATCATTTTTTATTTCGCATCAATTTATTGGCTAGTTTAGATCGATATAGATATAATACTGAATTTGTGGAAAAAAAATTTATTTAATAGAAAAGAACCAAAAAAAAAAAAAAAGGTCATTGATAAGTTAGTTTTACACTTTTACAGGGGAAAACAAAAAATACGGCTCTCTGGAGCAAAATACGGCTCTTTGGAGACTTGTATACGGCAATTCTACTTTCAGCATCTGGCAACACTGGGTTGTTCTCCGTTCGTCAGTTGTTATCATAGTGATGTTATGAATGAATCGTTTTTCAAAATGAAAGTTCGTTTACACTTCTTTTGCATCAAAAGATTTAACTAGCTTCAATAATAAAAAAAAAGCAAAAAATGATGCGATCTATCTTGTGATATTAACAATCGATTTATTTCGATTTCTTACAGATCGATCATCTTGTTAAATCGATTGTTTTGTGTCGATTTCAATCGATTAATCGATCAAAAATCGGGATCACTGGTTACTGCAAAGCTCGATAAGAATCGGTTGCTCCTCACTCCTCAGTTTTGCAGGCTCTTTAGTAAATTTCTTTTATTGCCTAATCCTGATGCCCGATCTCAATTTCAGCTGTCCAGTCCATGTGTGAAAAAACAGATTCCGAATCCAAGTCGAAAACTATTGTAAAATGAGTAAAAAAAATGTATTGTGCCTTTTCGACGTAGATGGAACATTAACGAAGCCACGTCAGGTTGAATTTTTCTTTTTGTTTTTCCTATGTTTTACGAACCTATATTCAGTGGATTCCACTTGATTTGGACACCGGTTAATTGGGACATTCCTCAATAATCAAAACAGATGAATACTAATAGTGTTAAAAATCTCCTTTGAATTGGGACAAAACATCGGTTGATTGGGAAACCCGATTAATGGAATCTACTAATTTGTTAACAGATGAGGAAACTTGTGAAAATGTTGAGGAAATGAATATAGTCAGTCATGGAAAATACGGAAACTGGTTTTCATCAACATTTTTTACTTCCTCAATAGTTGATTCACGTTGTAAAAGACTGTTTCATTGATTCATTGTGACACAGCCTTATGTATTTATGTATTTGAATACAAAATAATATATACCAACAATAAAAAAGTGTAAAATTGCAGTTTAGGTGCTCCTCTCCAATTTCAGTGAAATCTAGTATACACATTGTACTCGATGTTTATGACTGATATACAAAATTTCAGTTGTAAGAAAAAATTTGAAAAAAAAAATTAACCACCTCACCTGCCCCCAACTAAAGAAAACCACCCAACCTCACCTAACTACCTACTTAAGAAAGAAGCCAATATAGCCGTAAATTATGAAAACTTTGAACTGTTGGTTTTAGAAGGTTTTCGAAGCAAAACCTGGTATTTTTTTTATTTTTTTTCAGCTTTGAATTATTGGGACAATCACTTCACTGGGACAAAATGATCCGTGACCGATGTGTTCCAATAAATCGGAGTCTATGTGCTTTTTTTTAATCTTGAAATTTTACCCACAGGTTATACATCCCAGCATATTCAACTTTTTGAAAAAAAAACTGTTACCCGAGTACTCTGTGGGACTAGTTGGTGGTTCTGATTTGGCAAAAATTTGCGAACAAATGGGAGGAAGCTCATTCAGTAATATGTGCCGATTACATTCTTTCCTTATCGTAGTTGCGTTGAAGACCCTTGATTTCATATTCATTTATTTCGTGTTTTTAGATCTGTCAGATTTCGATTACATTTTTGCGGAAAATGGCTTGATTGCTATTAAAAATGGCAAAGAAATAGCTAAGCAAGTAAGAAATCTTCGTATGATATTTTTGGCTTCCTTGTCTCTGTTGCCTTTCCGTACTTATATAATATTTGTTCCAGTCTATCGCTAATTTTCTTGGAGAGGAAAAATTACAAAAACTGATAAATTATTCTCTTCGCTATATGTCAGAGTTGGTGTTACCATTAAAACGAGGAACTTTCGTCGAATTCCGTTCTGGATTAATAAACTTATGCCCTATCGGTCGGTCATGCTCATTAGATGAACGACTTTCGTTCGTCGAGTTCGATGCTAAACATAAAATTCGTGAAAAATTCATCCAAAACCTGGAAAAGGATCTTGCTGATCTAGGATTGCAATTTAGCATTGGTATGTTTGAATTGTAAAGCTTTTGGCGCGCTAAGATTATTGCTAATATTGGCGTTTTCAGGTGGACAGATAAGTATTGATGTGTTTCCCGTTGGCTGGGATAAAACTTACTGCTTACGCTTTGTTGAACAAGAATTCAAAGATCGCATCCACTTCTTTGGTGACAAAACCAAACCAGGTGAAAACGATTACGAAATTTTCACTGATTCCCGAGTAAAAGGTCATACTGTGACGTCACCCACCGATACACAGGAAAAGTTAATTTCAATTTTTGGGCTGAATTAAGTTACTAAACTGTTGTGCAAGTGAAAAAAATAATACTTTACATTTTTATCGTTCTATTATACAAATGGGTAAATGGGTTCCCAGTTTTCAAATATTCTAACTAGGTAATTCTAGTAATTTGTGATCTCGGTGTTTACATTGCATTATTAATTTTTACTTGTTGAGAAATTTCCGGCCAATGTACTTTTTTTTGTTATATTTTTGTTTTATCAAAATGAGCAAAAAAATATTGTGATATTTATATTTTTGTCTTTTGTTTTTTTTGAGGAATCGCCAAAGAAATTCAATTGCAGGCTTACTAATTTTCCTCAAAAATTTATTATTATTTTTTATTGGATTTGTTTTCAAATTTTTGTAATGTTGTAGGGGGAACAGTACAATTATTTAATAAAAGTTAATCTTTTACATTAAATGATGACCTTTCACCATGTGTTTTCTGGGGAGGAATATGCAGGAAGAAATTTTTGGAAGAATTTATAAATTTTGTGAATTTCCAGGAATTTACCTACAATTATACTCTGTTCACAAGAATTCTCGAAAGCGCAAAGGATAGTCTCAATTAAATGTTATCGAAATTGAATTAAATTAGCCAGGCAAAATTGAAAATTTTGACGAACAGACGTACTTTTCTTTTGTGTCCAGCGTGAATCGGTGCTGTTTCCTCCTCCCACGATGTCCACATGTTCCGTGTATCATAGTTGGTGGTTTGCATTTCTCTTTTGGAACCGAGTATCAGTAAATTTAATTAATTAAATGTTTTTAAACTTAAGCAAATAAAAAAATTAAGAAATTTCAAATGTTCTTCAAAGTTAACAGTGATGCTGGAGGCAGAATACTCTGGAGACTGGACTTCGTCTACTAATGAAAATTAATTGATATCAGTTGTCACACTATGGTACCCATGGAAATTTGAAAATAGAATATTATTGCGAGGAAAATGAGGAAAAAAACTTCGTAAAAATTGAAGAAACTTGAACAGCTGCAGTGATCCGTATTGGCCATTTTTATTTTTTGAGAAATTATACTTCTCAGCCTTTTTGTAGCTGTGTAACTCGGGGAGACACGGGAGACGAGTCTCTAGATGGCAGATTTTAGGAGGCGGAAAAACTTGAATAAGGTTTATGAACTAAAATACGAAAAATAAAATTGAGACTAATCCTTCTTTTATGATTGCTGGGTAGGCGGAATACTTCTTAATCCTACGAAGACAAATTCAATAATTGCCCCACTAGCTTCTTGTAAAACTTCATTAATGCTTGCAATCAATTCAGTTGTCCATAACATTACTTAAGTACTTAAAAGGACAAAGAAATGATATTACATTTTAATTCAGTGACATCTGGTTTAGACGGCCCCTAGTATGGAGATAATGATAAATCATCAATCAGGTAAGTTATGCCGAAGTATCCAGTTTTGTAATTTTTTTCTGCTTACATTTTTCTTACAATCTTTCGTCCAATTTCAAATTTTAACGTGAAATTTTCAATTTTATTTCAACCTCAAATTTATTAGAATTTGTGAACAACTTCAAGGAAGTAGATCTGTAGGAAAAGTCTACAACCTCCTTTAAATCAAACAATAAAATTAACATGTTCTCTCAATAAGGGAAAACACTCTTTCCAAAAATTCTCATAATTTTCTTCTAATTATTTAATCATTTACTTTCGTTGAGCTCGAACCATAAAAATGATTTACCAGCGTATCTCGTATTACAAAATGTCTTCATTCAATTTGGAAATATTAGCAACACCTTTACCGCTGTTGAAATTCTACGATATCTCCATATTTTGATAGAGTTGGCCATTGAAGAAAAGAAAGACTCTAGTACCTTAAATAAATTTGTCATTTTGAGTCCGAAAATGAAATGAGCATTTCAAATACGATACCTTGAACGAATTTTTTCAATCAAATAAACCCAGAATTATGTTTCGACAGTGGAAAAAGAATCATGTCTTTCATCAAATTGAAGTTTCTTCACTTCTCATCCAAGTGAACTATCCAGCATTATTGAAAACTAGGTCACACTAGCATTTATTTTCAAGTTCCATTTCATCATGTAGGTTTAATTATAAGGAGCATCTATCGAAAAAAAATAGAAGAGATTATTAAGGTAATAGCTGAAATTTAGCGGAAAAAAGGACATTTCGTCTAGCCGAATTCACAAAATGCTACAGTAAGCATTTAATCAAGAGGCAAAATTTATCATTTTGGAATAAGAAATACAATTTATTGTAGTTCTATGCACAAACTTAGTATTTATGATAAGGCTTTGGTCAATAATTTTCAACAGTCCAAAAAAAGTATATATTATCAGAGTAATGACTGTAAAAATATCGTAATTATCAATATAATAATAATATTAATAATAATAATATTGAATTATTATTAATGTAATTGAAATTGCGAATACGACAATCGGTTTTAAAAAATAGGCAATACACGTAATTTAAAATAACAGAATATTATATTCACAATAATAAACAAAAAGGAATAATACATTTTACTAGAGGTGGATAACTACTTTTTTCCTTTTTTTTTTTTTTTTTTTGAAAAGCTTTCAGAACATTGTTTTTTTTTCTCGGGCAGGATTTTTTTCTGGACAATTCAAAACATTCGAAGCGAATATAAAATAAACAGCCGAAGTATATTACATTCTTATAAAATGATTAACGTCATTCAGCTACATAAATTATTAATGTTTTAAGTAGATATACACGCTTAAATATTACAAATGATTTCAAAAGTTTGAAATGAAAAATTCATTCGCAATGATCAGTTGTGAAAAAATATTTACATTTAAAAAAAAAGAAATAAATCAACGTGATTTAAAAAAACTTAACTAGCTAATACAAAAATACACTTATGAAGCGTAAAAAGATAATCAAAAATACTGAAAAGAAAAAAAAAACAATAAAAAAGGTAACGCTTAACGTAAAAGCAACATAAGGTAAAAATTGGAATTTTTTAAGTTCTTTCTAAAACAATTTCATAACTTTATACAAACAAAAACAAAACAAAATGAAGAACAAAACATGATACGAAACACAAGAGAGAGAGAGAGAGAGAGAGAGAGAATGACAGACAGATGGAGAAAAAAATTCACGCTACGAGAATAATTTTTTTCAATCTTGTAGAAGCATATTTTGCGTATCAAATAAAGGGTTGTCGACTAGATCGTTGCAACAAATGGGTTTGTTGTTTGAACGAGTATAATATGTATGATCACAAAATATTAATTCAAATCGAATCGATGATTATTCACGAGCTTATATCACAAAAATTAAGTAAATTCATTAACGAATAAAAAGAGAATATCCGCCAAGATTTTTTTTATTTCTTTATGTACCACGTTAATTGAAGCTAAGGCTACACAAATATGAATTAGAAAACGAGGTTTCAAATTTTTAAGGCGTTTACTACGATACACATAAAAATGCCAAATGAAGCCCGCACGCACGATCAGTTCAAAAGAGGTCGAAGATAAGAGGTCTCAGGAAAATATTCTCAAAGAATAAATCGATTTTTCGGGGAAAAAAAGGAACATGTCTTGCAACTGCCGTAACTTATTTTTTAATAATAAATGATACAGAATGTTTCACCCGCGAAATTCTCAAAAGAAATAAATTAGGTAGGTACATAATTTTATTTTATATCACAAATTCAAACTTTTCAAAATTGAAATAAAACAATATGAAAGGAAGACGCTGGCATAGTTTTTTGTTTTTTTTTTCAGCGTAATAAGACCTCAAAATTTTTTCTTTATATTTTTGTTGAGCGTGGAGAGTAAAGATGTTGAGGAAAATTGATGATGAAATGTATGGATGATTACTACTATTACGATTAATAAAAAAAACATTTTCCTACTAAAAAAAAAAATTCTGGTCTTCTTAAAAACGTCTGCATTCTTTATCAGTCACCCAAAAAAGTACTTTCAAAGTTGTTGTTCGGCCTCACTTGAACTGAAGCTTTAAAAAAAACATTTAAATGGCAAATTTGTGAGGTCCAAGTGGGTTGGTTCGCTGTTTCCACTGACACAATAATTATAATGTTCGTTCGATAACGCAAAAAGTGCGATACTCCAACTTTTTTTCTTCTTAATAAAGACAGTTCGATTTGAAAGAGTAGAAATTTAAAAAACTTTCTACTCAAATAGTGCGGAATATCCTAACCCGACCAGAGGAGTATTTTCTGAGAAAAAGTTCTTTTTCCAAATATGTGAGCGCATTCGTTTATCACATGCCCCGCTCACGAAAATAATTCGTATGGGTATTAAATACCTACATATTTTTTTCCATTTTAGTTGCCGAATTTTTAATTTTTTTTCAACTTCATAGCACAAGGACCGCACTGAAATTTTTAGACTCCAACTTGTTGGAAGAATCGAACAAGGTTATGGGCGATAATTTAGAATGGAGAATCTTACTTAAAAATTTTTTTCAAATGTCAGAGAGCTAATACCGACTGATAAAAACACTGAAAAGAGTATCTACTCAAAAACTACCATACGCTTTTAACGCTCCGCTATATTTTCGAAAAAGGGAGAAAAATTTAGAAAATCGGTATTCATTTTGACACTTTAATGCTCATCATCAAAATATGTAATTTCACTCTAAATTAGTTCAATTTTAAACATTAAATTTAACAACTGTAATTTTAACTTTTAGGTAAGCTCTTTGGCAACCGAAATGTACAGGGAAAGAAAGGAATAAGTACTTACTTACCCAATAAATTATGTGGCCATGATGAGCATTTTATTGACACCTGAAATGAGGGAGGAAATGGGAAGGAGAGTATAAATACGATCTGCGCGCGGGCTTTAAAGAATACTCGTCAATGAAGTTGCGAACTTTTGAAGAATACTTTCAACATGTTTTATATGTAGGTATATAGTTTTTGAATACTGGACACAAATAATCAAAGTCTTTTAGAAAGGGATGAGATTGTGAGGGGGGTCATTAAAAACTCATTTCACTCGAAATATAGGACGTTTGAGAAAATGAGAGGTAAAAAAGAAACGAAACAAGTAAAACAATCATATACATTTAAAAAAACAAAAAAAATTAAGAGAAACGAAACACGAATTTTTCAAATGAAAATAAAATTCATCGTTGATCGAATCGTCAAGAATTCAAACTTTCGTGAAGACACGTTACTTACGTGAAGGCGGATTTTTTCGCGTACAATGAAGAGAAATCCAGGACGCCATACACTGAAATAGGAAGTCGTCGCGATATTTAACGCGTAAACGAGGCGTAGCAAAATGGAGACGACAGATGAACGAGAAGGCACGGTTTTGCTGCGAAACCGTAGCCAACACCATTGTCATACGACGTACTCCTCGCGTTTGAAATTTATATTTTGGGTGGCGCAGAAGTCTCGCGTCAACGGAATGCAGTTCAAATAATGGCACACTTCGCAATCGTAGAACGGGATCAGGTAGAACAGCAACACCAGCAGCACGAAAAAGCACAGCGACGACAACAAACACACCCAAATGAAGAATATTTTGCGGTGACGATCGTACGGGCCGAACGAGACGAACGGAAGCAGGGCGTACGACAGCAAAAAACCGAAACCGAAGCCGAACAGATGAGCGAAATTGTCGACCCACGGCAACAAGCCGAATATGAACAGGACAAAAGTAATCGCCAACAGTTTCATGAGGGCTTGAAACGGATGTTTCAGCATGGGCCAGCAGTTCAACACCTCGACAACTAGACAGGCCAGGAGACCGAACTGGGAACCAGCCGGACCAACCTGGAATCAAACCGTGAATGGTTTCATGATGAGATGAAGTATAATTATTGTTGGAGGCATTAAGCAGCTCGATTTAAACACCACAACTGTGAGATATGAATGGATTAGTAAGAAATATGGAGAATTATAGGACCACAGCAAAGCAGCTAATGACCATTTGTAACTGGGAGATTTTGTAATTTCAAATTTAAACCGAAAAAAACGTTTAGATACGAAAACCTTTAAAATATTCAATTAATGGATTTTGATAGAAAAATGTTCGTCAGACCCTCTAGGATATAATCTGATAGATGAAAATCAGAAAAATACATCTTCCGTTAGTAGATCAGAAATACATTTTTCAACCACTACAACTACAAAATCTCTCTTCTCGAATTATTTTCTTATCTACCCAAATCTTGAAAACGAATTATATAATTCTGGTATCCAGACAACTATAATCAACTTGTTGAACCCTTATTTTGAAAAGGTGTATTTTCATTGTGTCGTATTTTCCCGCTATTAAATTAAAATTTTGACAAAAAATTAGAGATTAGTTTCGATAAATAGTTATAAGAATAAATTTAACAATAACACAAAACCCAAATTTTCACAAAAATTATAACAAGATACAGAAATTGCAATAATTTTTCAAGTACGGCTGGATAAGTGGGCCCTACGATGCGAGCGAAGTAATTTTCTAAACAACCGAAAAAACCGGGCGCATTTGATGTTTCAAACTGGTAATTAATTTCCCTAATTTGTCTCATAAAAAAATAATAAAAAAGATTTTATTTATAGAATTGTGTTCAGAATTTTTGAAGCACAACTGATGAATAAAACTAAAATTTGTCTGATTAAAAGAAGCCTAACAGTAAAATAAGGAAAACTTTTCGGCTAATAGGAGCTGAAAGTCTTAAAATCCTCATCCATCAAATCGTCAACCATGCAAAACCTACGACAAATTTTGGATCAAATATAATTGCTTTACTGTATAAAAAGAAAATGGGATTTACGAACATTCAAAACATATGAGAACTTATATTACTGCATAATTAGAAAATATGCTTTAAAATTCTTTAAAAAATGAGCCAAGCCTAAATTCTTTACAGGTATACAACAAATTTGATATACCGAAGAAAATTAAGGAATGAAATTTGAAGGGACAAGACAACGTTCTGAAACGTATACTTACAATTTTTTCTATTTCATCGCCTAGGTGTAAATTTACCTTATGCCAAGCTTTAGTATTTTTCGTCAATCAGTGTGAAAACAAATTCTACAAGGTTACGAAAAAAGTTTTAGAAGCGTCGGGTGCTAATTATTTGGTCATCGATGGATTACGTGTCAACAGTAACGTCCGATTGAAAGTAAATTCTGATGAAAAATGATTTTTTTGGGCACTAACTAGAAATTCAATTCTGTAATCTTCTCATTCAGAAGAACTGACACCAGTGTGATGATCAGAAAAAATATTTTAGTTGAAATTACCAAAAATTAAAAAGTTTTGAATCGGTTCAAAACATCAAAAAATTATACTAAAGATTACGACCACTAAAATAAATAAGAAGATATTTGCCGATTATACATTTTGAAATTCCAGGGTAAAACGTACGTCAAATCCCTGCTCTCAAACAACCATGAATTTGGCTCATATGCCGTCCTTATTCATCAAACACAGACTGACTTTATATCACCTCAAATAAAAACATTAAATCAATCGTCTTTGTTCAGGCAATTAGTAGGTAACGCAATTTTAGTAAAAATCCTCGCATGATAGTGACTTACGTCTGCTCGATATGGGACAAATATAGCACTAGCTAAATTTCCAGCCACACCAGACCCGATGTATATGAAAGCTATTCTCAGGGATCCCGTAAGTTTTTCCAGGTCACGCATGAAAAAATACTGAATGAACACAGTGACGGCAAGATGAATGACACTGCGAACAATAAAAACGGACTCATTATCACCAAATAAAAAATTTATTTTTCATACTCCAAAAATGATAATTTAAAAACTCGTATCTCACCCAGCATGAATAAACAACGAAGTCCACAGTCGATAAAACTGATCTGGAGCTTCCGGGATATAGAACGGAATCATTCCGCATACGTCATCTAGACAAGAAACCTAATGCAGGTGTTCCATACAGAAATTATTAAAAAGGGCCACACTTTCACAATTAATAAATTATTGTATTGTTAACCTCTAAGTACCAACAAAATTGAAAATAAAGGTAGATGAATTCATTTCACATACTTCGTTTACTAATATAAGGACTAAATCTTCAGCCTTTAAAATCCTATCTATATGATGAAACGGGCCCATTAATATGGTAATTTTCAAAATTTTATGTGATCAAAAACTTCCATTTCTGGAATCATCAGAGGTTGTCCAGGGTTTCCTTTTGAATATTATGTTTATCTCATGAGTATGTAACACCATACATGGAACAAATGAAGTATTATTCAATGTCGTTAAAAAAATTTAAGAAAATCTAAAAATAACTTGAAAATCTATTTTTGCTTTTATGTAATCTGTCCAGACTGGACAAAACCCATTTCTAAACTTAGTTCCATACCATCATAGACTGTAATTACAGTAGAACACACATTCAGATTGGATTTAGGATAAAGGTTTTTCTAGACCCAGAACTGCAACTGGATCAGTTTCATATTTTAAGAAAAAAAAAGGTCAGCACATTTGTTCAGTATTAATGTTTATAGTCTCAAGTCCAAAAACTGTAAAACTACCCACGACTTCATCATCAGTATTATCAAAACTGGAAATTATAATGGTCTTTAACATAAATCAAGATAAAACTTCACTATTGCATACTGAATGGAGATGATACAGTTTGAAAAGATAAAATTATTACATTTATTGAAATTTATTCTACATAATTAGACAAATTTATATAATTAGAGAATTATCATTTTGTAAAAACTCTTCAATTTGGTGAAATAGATATGGAAATAACAAACTTAAAATTCTAAGATTTGTAAAATACGGGATCATGACAGGAGTTACAAAGCTACTTTCAACAAAATTATCAGTCTCCAACCTTCACATCACTTACGGTGTGGAACTATTATGAAAAAAATTATCACAATAGAACTCAAATTAAAAACCATATAATGAAAAATCCAATTTCTTCAATTTGTCATTAGAATAAAATTATTCTCATAAGTGAGAAAGAAAAAAGAAACATTAACTTTGTTCTGTTGAATGAAAAGAAAGTAATATTTTTTGGATTCAGGAAATTTTAGCTTCAGAAATGCCTAGTTTGAAAATCCATATTACCATAGGGAGAAACAGATTTGTTTCATACTAATGAACAGTGTATAAAGTTTGGAAACTGTAAAAGAATGCAAAACTTTATTATAATTATTTATCAAGCTGGAAACATTTGTGAAACATACACATCCCTGAATGCAGTTTCATATACATGCATATATGGGCATGATTACAGAATTTTTCTAGGTACATGATTGGAAACTACCCAATTTGGTTATCACCAAGTATTATAAAACAAGAAAAGCACGAATGTAGTGTGAAATAAAATCTAGAAAAACTACAGTCTATTACTAAAAATCAATGCCAAATTTCAGACCTGAATTCTAGATGAAAATACCAGTGTTTTGGAGATTCTCATTACATTCGAGTAATTATTACTACATAATTAGTTAGAAAAGTATAGTAGGAAAATTAGGATCTTCCATAATTTTCTCAATCAGGAGAAATGTATCCAGAAATAACAAATTACAAAAAATGAAACTTTTCTCAAATCCAGTTCTGTGAAAGCTCTTACTAAGTTTTTCATTCTGGGCCCAGGAACATCTGTATCCTAAACCCAATCTGTATGTATGTTTTACCATGATTACAGTCTATGATGGTATGGAACAAAGTTTAGAAATGGATTTTGTCTAATCTAGACATATTACGTAAAAATAAAAACGGATTTTCAAATTATTTTTAAATTTTCTTAAATTTTTTTAACGGCGTTGGGTAATACTTCATTTGTTTCATGTACGGTGTTTCATACCGATGAGATAAACATAACATTCGAAGGGAAACCCTGGACAATGTCCAATGATTCCGGAAATGCAGGTATTTGATCACATCAAATTTTAAAAATTACCATATTTCCAGGCCTGTTTCATCATATAGATGAGATTTTAAAGGCTGAAGATTTAGTCCTTATATTAGTACAACTAAGAATGAGTATGTGAAATGAATTCATCTACCTTCACTTTCCATTTTGTGGCTACTCAGAGGTTAATGAAAGAGACCAAAAAAAATGTACTTGTGAACACAGTGAGGCTTCCTCGTGAAAGTAACCGCGTACAAAATCACAGTATTCTTTGGTGGTGATGCGACAGGTACCATGGATGCCAATGCAACAAGGATGGCCGATAACTTCGCATACCATATGCTCGGCAGCGGCCATTTTGTCCTTCTTGATACCATGATGACCAGGCGACATCGTCTGTACCGAAAATCGCGAACTCATTTTTCGGCAGATCGGCCATTTCGTTATGTCATCCGGCCATTCGTGAGGCGCCACTGACGCAGGCGCTTCGCAAAATCTGTGGCCACACACGCAGGAAAAAAAAGAGATAATTTAGTAAAAAACAAATAGCCAAATAAGCGTATGGCAGGCGCGAAGAGCAGGCCATTTCACATACTTTGGATCTAGGCCGCAAACGGAGCCGGAAACTCGACCATTAGGACCGACTTCGTCAGTAGACCATTTTTTCCATGTTGAGATAGCTTTCTGTAAAAAAAATAAATATGTATTGTTAGCATCAAAATTTGAAGGTTCTTCAAAAGTAAATAAAACAATAAAACACATACAAATCGTGCAAGAAATGAAGCAGAAAAAATAAGATGCCTAAAAATAAAATCAAATACATTCGACCAAAAGATTAATTTTTAAAAATATATCCGCAGTTTCAAGGAAAAATGTTCCTCTGCAATATGACAGAGGGAATGCAGTACTACTGACTACTATCCATTGAAAAAGAAAACTTAAACCAGTAAAAAAAAAAGACAAATAAAAGCTGATCAACATTTGTTAAATTAAGAATGATGCAACTCAGACCAACATTAAAAAGATGCAGTGTACGTCCAGGCTCACTAGTGTTACATTTCTACATGTTTACTGCATTGATCTGGCAATTGTTAATGCTGTGAGCTCTGCTCACTTTAGTCTCCAAGTTTGATTCCAAAACAGACTTATTTTTTCATTTTTTCTCTTTCTTTGTAAAAATAAAAAACTGAGCCACGATTTTAGATAGGACGCATAATTTTAACCTTCACAAGTTTTGATGCGTTAAATTAATAATTCATTCAACATATTTCCTCCAGTAAAGTTCTATTCCAGCTAGATTAACATCGATCAAAATTTTAAATTTTAAAAATCGAAAAATCGTCAACTTCCAACGACTATATATCATCGAAATGGGAAGATTAAGAGTTTTCGGATTCATTCGAGTCGGATTAATTTCATTACTTAAAGTAACTTATTTTTAATGTTAAAAATCAGTAGGAAAATGAAAATTCAATTCAGAGCGTTGCAACGCTTATTGAACTGTACGTACTTGACTACGAACTTTTCGGTGAAATGAAAAGTTTTTTAATTTTGTCATTCAACAAAACTGATTTTCAAAACCTGTTAGTTGTATTATAGCTAAATAAAATAATTTTTTCATCATAATGATTTTTGCAATTACAGTTCTCTCAGAAAAAATGAATATGACGGGAGTGAAAAATCGGGAAAATGTAAATACTTAAGAAAAAAAAAATTGCGTATTTCTACAAGAAAACTGACTAAAAAAACAACAATAAAATTAATATAAAATTTGAGGAAGTTTAGCTCAAAGATAAACTAACTTAAAATTTAAAAAATTAAAAATAATACAGAATAAGGTGGCAATGAAGAAAAGCGAAACTCAAAAATTCAAAAATGATAATTCAATGAAAGAAAAAACAAGTTCACAAATTGTAAACATACCGCAGGCCACGCATTCCTCGACGTAAGTTGATTCCGTGAAGAAGGTATGATAAACAGTAAGAGGAAAAAAATTTCGATAAACGTATTGTCATCATAAAATAACACAACGACACGAAAGTAATATTTTTTTCCTGTCTCATTGACTTAATCTTTCTGTCTTTTTATTTTATTTCAGTGAGAAACGTTAGCTTATTGAAAAAAAAAAAAAAAAAAAGTAAAAATACTTACTGAACACTCAGCCTGAGATGCTTGAACACAACCGGAATCGTCATTTCGTATACAACAGGCAGTATCTCGTTCTCTATTTCTCATTTTTTCGATTTCTTTGATTATTTTCATATCTTTCCGCATACATGGAGCAAATTTGGCACCCATATGTATCAAATCAGCCTGTAATTGATCAATTATTTTGATTATGTATGATCGAAATGCACATTACTTGAAGTGATATAGATCAAATCGATGAATCACAAAAAAAAAAAAAAAAAAAAGAAGATCTAATCCAACAATTTATTTAGATCAAATTTTTATGAAGATCAATATATTTTTCTACATTATTAAAGATTTAAGCCCATTTCAAATAATTATCAATTTTGTGTGTTATAAATTCATCATGCATACCGAGTAATGGAAAGAAAAAAAAAAACATGGGTGGAAAAAAAGATACCGTAACTTATTTTCATGATAAATATGTCCAGACAATGTAACAACTAATGTAAAAGAAATATTTTCCATATAATTTGGAACATTAATGAATAGGGTAAAATTGGCAGTTATAGGTACCAAAAATGGTCGTTATTTTCCGATGAATCCAAACATATACTCTTCAAAAAATCTGAAATTATTTTCTTCAGTATTTTAGAGAAATTTACATTCATTTCTTCCTAGTTTGTTATTGCAAGTGTTCCAGTTCACCAATATTTTTAATTTTTTTTTGAGAAAGAAAAAAAACTGCGACTTTTTGAAAGTCTCATCAATCGAATGAAGAGAAGAGCTAAAATAGTAAAATTCAATCACTGTAAAAACAATACTACATTTTAACAGCATTAAAAAAAAAAAAAGATGAGCTTACCGCTCTGGGACCAATCCAGAAATTCGATGGTTCACTGTACTCTACTTGTTGAAGTGAAAGACTTGTAACTAAAACCTAAAACAAAAAAGAAAAAATTACATAATTCCAATAAAAATAGACATTTCAAGCTGAAAAATAACGAAAAACCAACTTGAATTTTTAGAACGTATAAAGTAGTCTTAAATTCAATAAAGGTAATTTTTCACACAATTGTTGGGATATCCGATGACCGTAAATCAGTGAAGAGGAAAAGGTAGACGCCTATGGCCCACAGAATTGAGGGTAAATAAAATAAGAGAAAGTAGATAGTCTTTATAAGGAAATGTACATCTAAGTTTATGTTTATAATTACTCGAATAAAAACCTAATGCAATGTAGGTAGCCTAATGTAATTCTCTGCGTATCAACATCATTTTGAATACAAAAAAAAAAAGCATGGCGGGGGGAGACTTTGATTAATGAGCACATATAGATACATCGAACAAGCACATAGAAATGGTTTGTTGAATTTTGTGAGGGTATACGAAGATAAAATGGTTCAAGATACGTACTAAACCGGAACGTTGAGTAAGATCAAAACCAACAGGACCGAGTCCATAAGCGAAAATTGAAAGAGCTAAAATTAAAATTTGCACCGTCGTTACCCAATACGTAAAAAATGGTCGGTGATCTTCGAGGTCTTCTAATTGTTCTTTAATAGGCTCTCGATTAACGACCGACCTTTTTATTGATCTCCTGCAAAATGAGCGAAATTAATTTCTGTAACCCTTTCAACTTCAATTATGAAGTCACTAAACTTACCCAAACACTCGACCAACTACACCCATTCCGTACTGACGTCGGTCAGAATTATCAAAAACCCTATCCAGAAACCGGCTCCAAATACGCGACAAACCAACTTGCGGTTCTTTATCTTCTTCCAGTCTTTGGCTCGGCCTTTTCCACGTATAATACCTGAATTACGCAAATATACGAATTTAGATTGTTTTACAGGAATTCTGAAATTTTTGAGACCATAAAATAACGTACTTTTCTTTCCCAATTCGATGTGATGTGGCTGTGAATCTTTGTTGAGCACGACTTTCGCTGTCCACCTGATCAATACCGCCGACGACAGATGGATCATACGATTGATCGCCAGAAAATGTGACAGCTGCAGTACCCAGTGATCGAGAATGAAAATCCTCATGGGAAAAACTACTAGATCTATCGAAAAACACCTGAAAAATTGAGAAGACAGTGAAAACCACGAGAAAAAACCATTCGCAATTTCTGACTAAATTACACAAAACGCAGATATTTTAATTTTGGATTTCTCATAAAAGCTTGAAAATTAAATCAAAATGTAAAGAAAAAAAAAATACAAGAAAGCGGGGTTTGTTTAAAATGATGAATCAAGTTTATAAATTAAACTAAATTTGTTGAATTAAATGGCGTCTTTAGACGTAAGTATGATTTTGCAAAAGTCTAATCAATCGTATTAATCTAATCACTGATTCGTTTTCATATGTTTATGATAAAGTACTTTTTGAGATTTTTACCTAAAACATTAACAATTTTTTTGAGTATACGTACCTATAAGAAATTTTTAGTTCTTAAAAAAATTTTTCATGGAATTAAGAATTTTTAAATGCATTATAAGAGGGGCAAGATGAGTAACTTGCATAATTTTCCTCTCCTAAATAAATATCACTGCCATTTGCAATAAGGAAATTAGAGACATATAGGTTAAAAGGTCACAACGAAACATATTTACGAGTATCTGCCTGAATATCTGGACAGTTCAAGGGCTTTTTGTATTTATTCAATGTATAATATTCTTATACAATATCAATTTAAAAGAGCTACAAATCGCATATTACAGTTACAGTCAACGTAAAAAGACTTCTTTCACGATTTGCAAGTTTACAAATTTAAACTGATGACTAGATAAAAGCAATTTGTGACCAACCTCATCATCTAGCGGTGACGATGGCGTTGGGGGAACTGATGATGGAGCATAACTTCTGGACCACTGTCTCGACGTTGAACTCGGCCTCCGCCTATGTCGTCCCAAAGTCTGTGAAACAATTCAGATCCATAAATTTTCCAATGAATATCTAAGAAGAAGAAAAGGAAGGCGAGGAGTCTCATTTGTTACTAACGTTCAGCATCACGATTTCATTTCATAGTACAGTTGGCAAGTATAAAAGAAGTGAATCGCTTAATAGGATTCTTTTTTTATGATTTTTGAGTTCAGGCTGGTTTTTTCGGCATTAGTTAATCAAAATATTATTTTTTTTTAGCATACAAAAATGAGCCAAGTTGGATACCGGGTTTAAATTGTAGAAATTTTCATAGAATCGATACAGAAATGAAAACTTAAAAAGCATTTTTCTCAAAATGAGGTTTTGTTAATTAGTCCACTTTCACTTTGAACCTTTTATTTGGGTTGAAGCGCTTGTCACGGATCAAATATCTAATTTATTTTTATAATTTTATTTTTATGTTCTTGAAATGAGTCGATTAAACAATTCAACAGTTTTACAAGTGGCTACAGGCTTTTCATAGCTCTCGAGGATGGTAAACATTGAGTTCAAGAAGGATACGATTTTCAAGATTTTAGATAGTAGATTCTTATTTTGAATATAAAATATAAAAAATTTCAAGAATAACTTCCGAAAATGGAAGATTCGAATGTACATCTAACAAATATGAACTTCAATTTTCTAAGTAATTTCGAACGATTCCAAGAAATAAAATCCACTTAAATCAGTCAATGCGTCGCAAATAAGCAGAGCTTCAATACCGATCGTAATAATATTAATTAAAATAGCACGTAATTCTCAAAATACCTAAGTATAGAATGAAGCCTTTAAGATGTTAAATCAGCAGATCGAGATTAATTTGAAATGAGAAATAGAGAAAATAAATACTTTTTTTAGTGGCTTAGTTTTGGAAGGGTTTTTTAGGTGATTCTAAGGCCCGAATGCAAGAACAATGGTCAAGTTTTAACAGTGAAATATTAAGAATTACCTGTATGAAAATAGGAAAAATGTAAGAATGACTAGAGTATCATTCATACATTCGGTAATAATAAATTGTTCACAAAGAAAACCACGAATACAACTGTCACGACTCTATCAAAGAAATTATTTCCCAACTTGTGTGCCAAAAATTAATGGAGAAATGCGGATACATATACCTATACTCGGAATGGAAACATAGAAATTTCACAATAGATTCCTACGAATATTGAAGATTGTAAAGTAGTCCAGTTATTTTAACTGTAAAAATGGCTAAATTAGGAGAAATATTGCAACAAGCTAAAATTTGGTAAACATGCCCACTTTATTGTTCTAAACAACATACGGAAATTTCGGAAGCGTCCGGGGTGAGCGTCGTCCCCTAGGGGGTTAAAATGGTGACGCATAGCAGGTTCTCACGTTTATCTCGCCTAATTTTCATCTGAGCGAAAAATTGTTCAAACAAAATTTAAGACTAAAAAATTTAGAAAAAAGTAATACAATTTTTTTTTCAGGGGCATAGTTTTTGCACAAATCACTGTTGAAATTACGTACCTATTTTATACGCTTTTATTTAACTTACAACAGTTGTTCGTTCATCGCTTACTTCATGGCTCATTTACAACAAATGATAGCAACAAAATGCTAATAGCAGTGTTATCGATTATTTTAAAATTTTGTTATAAGTAAATGTTGGCAGCATTTGCTGGTAGAAAAACACTCTTTCACAAAGATTGGAATGTTGATCACATTCTGTTCATTATGTTACATGTTAGATGCTAGCAGCAAATGTTACTCAAATGGAATCAAATCCAATCGGATAACAGTTGTTAACAAATTTAGTGTAAACCATAATTGGCAACATTTTTAAATGTTAGCAATTCTCATGCTTTTAGCTTGCTGTCAGTCTTGGTGTAAATAAACGCACTCAGAATAAATTCCCAGGTGACAACGTAGTAAACAAGAGCGTACCCAATTCATCCATAATACGATGGTTGTTTACCCAGGTAAAGTCCTCATCATATTCAGAATAAACACAATTCTTTCATCCGGGCACAATTTTTGCAACCTACTTTTGAGATAGTTAATTGTTACCCGAACAACTGTTTACCTATTTGAACAAGTTAGTGGGGGGATTTGAATTGATATCACAAAATGAATCAATCAAATCACAGTTGTCACACAAGTTATCTACACTATTCTGAATGAAAGTGACAACCCAGAGGCAATCAAATGAATTATCGAGGAAGTAAGATTTAAATAGGTTTTTATTCCCAACGAGCTCCAATAGACGTGAATTTATAATTTACAGGACAGTTGGATTAAGAACAAAAGTGTAGAACTGAAGAAGACCATCACGACTGTTTTGTTCAGCGCTGCAGTCATTATACTGTAAGATTGTGTAAATGCACTTGGTTTCACACAAAGTTTTATTCTTAATAAAAACGTATCATTAAAAATTAATTTTTACTAAACTTATTTTATTAGTACTTATTTAATACATTAATCACATGTAACCTAATGCATCTATACTAATAAATTGAATGAGTTCAGTTCTTCTATAGGCTAATTTCATTCACAGTACTTATATAGGTAGACACCTGAAGTGAAATTCATTCCTTTACCAAATTTCAGCACTATCTTCACAACTGATACAGACTAACAGTAGGTACATATTATCATACATCTTTTAAAAATGTAATGAAAAATCAGTGGGGTTGTTGGTGCTGAAATGTGGTGAGAGAATTTCACTTCGTTGTCTATCTACACACAGTGAATACAATTATTGAAGAACTGAACTCATAATATACTGTATTAATATATGCATTATTTTGCACGTGATTACTACGTATTAAACAAGTTTTAACAAAAAAGTAGGTATTTTAAACTGTGAATTATGTAAAACTATCATACTAACAAAAGAAAATTGAATTGCGTTTTTATAAATTTTTTAGTTTTTTTCAAATTTTGTTAAAACAATGTTTTTCTAAAATGAAAATTAGGCAAGATAAACGTGAAAAGCTGCTCGCATCGGACGCGTCCAGACTTTTAGTATGTTGTTTAGGACGAGAGGACATATGTGTATCAAATTTCAGCTTGTTGCAATTTTTTTCCCAATTATTATTTTCTTATTTTTACTGGACTAAAGAACACAATATATGTGAAAATCATAAAAATACCAATTTTTCATTTTTAGTCAACTGAAGAAGGGGAAAAAATGAGGGAATTTCGACAAAACAAATTAAAATATGGAAAAATATAACAGATTTTATATTTATTGTTTTCTGGAACGAGGCTCCGACAAACAATAAGAACGCCACACTCGGTGAAGGTCAGATCTATTTAAAACGAAACTGAAAGTTCTATGAAGGGATAATTGTATAAGGAATTTATAGGTGTCACAGGAACGACGATAGTTGAGGGGAGGCAGCTTTGTCACAACATGAAATACAAATATAAACACGACTCTCTGTGCAAGAGCATTTATGGGTACTACCATAATATTACTTACCGAAACAACATATGCGAAGCCATCAAAGGTCATACGAGCGACCGATGGTTTTCTTTTAAGCGTAGATTCTATTGAGCGTGGTTCAACAGCATCTCGTTCATCCGTTCCTTCTTCAGTTTTATCTTTGCGCTGTGACGTCAAAGGTAAAACATCAGGCTGGAAAAAAAAAATCCATAAGAAAAAAAGAAGAATAAACATAGGCCGTAAAAGGCTTCGAAAATTACAAACGTTTTTCCAACTCTTTTCGCTAGTTCGCCTTCCCCCGAAATATAAAGTATAAATACACAAGAAGACAGAAATAAAAAAAACTTTCAAACGTCTTTACAAGTTCTGTGCGTTGTTAGTCCTCGTCTCCATCTCCCTTCCTCTAACCCTCTTACTGCACAATTCGAATCGAAAACTTATCAATTTTAATAAATACATTTCCGCCGTCTACTTTTCTTCTCAAACAGCAACAAAAGAACTTTGGCACAGTTTTATTCTTCTCACAAGTGATAAGATTAGAGCAACGACGACGAAAAGAATAAAATTTACGGAAGCTTTCCGGCTTTTTGAAGTTCTTAAAAGTTCGTCCCGGCAAAAAAAAAAAAAAAAAAAGATTGGATAGAAGTTGAAAAATTTTTTGTTTTAAATTCAATGTTCCCGGTTAACAGCACTGATGCGAACAAAATGTCCAGACAGGGAGCAGATTGGAGTTCCAAGAATTAATACGAAAATTCGACTATTCGTCCAGATAGGTCTACAACATTTCAGTTCAATGGAAATTTCAAAACGGATATGATGTCAGCCAAATTATTGTACTTCGAGTATAATACTGAGTGAGAAACGACGAAGCCATTCCTACATCTTCATTCCATGTCAATCGCGACTTTTCGTTTCACACAATGAACATCACCCTTACCTTCTGAAGAGTGCTGAATCCCGATGGAACTTGGTATTCATTTTTAAGTTGTCCGTAGGTACGATATGCCAGTCTTTTTCTTCTGTCGAGCCATCGAGCCCGCTCGTTTTCTTCTGTGGGCTCGTGGACACCGAAAAACACAGCCGTTTCTTTTTTTATGTAACTGAAAACAAAAACGCACGAACAAGTTACGTAAGTAGGTATATACTAGGCAGGCGGTTCAGTTAAGTACAATGACAACACAAATTCATCGTAAGTATAGCCCGTAACATACGAGGCTTTCATTTTTAGTTAGAAAACTCGATACTCCTTACTTCCGACGAAATTGTCGGAAATAACCTACGTCCTGTCAAACTCATGTGAAATAATGTCGTAGTACAGAAAACCACAGATGGTATTTTCATGGGGTTTTCAGCTCGTTGAAGAAACAGACAGTTAGAGTTTTAGCGGAAAAATGCTGAAAATTCGTTCAGTTTGTTTCGTTGTTCTTTGTTTCACACTGCAACGTAATAGGTTGTACAGACCCAGTCAATTTCACCGAGAAACAATATTTTCGTGTCCCCACAGTTCTATCATCAGTTTTACTCTACGTAACAGACAAACGCCTAACTGTGGATCAACTTTTTGCGTCAAATATTACAGTGATTACTAATAATCGTACAGAAAAATCTTATCAATAACTACCACAAAACCCCAAAACTTACAAAAAATTATTAGTTCCAAAAATTTTTATCAGAACATAAATTATTCCAAGTTTTGGCTAGGGGTTGTACACCAACATAACCAGCAGCAAACAACAACAGCAAAAATCACTTTCTGAGATGGCAAATAAACTTTTGGCGATTTCGACTGAAATAGTGGTGAATGATGATAAAAATACGAAAAATAATCCTGATTCAAAAGGAAGTACCACCTTGTCCTCGTATTCCACAGCAAATTTGCTGCCAACAGCGTTTTGCTACCGAAGTTTGGTTACACAATGTTTGAAGTTACTGTAGCTGTTTGTTGTCAGTTAGGCAGGTAAGGCTTGAAAACTTTTGTCTTTCACTTTCGGAATCAGATTACTATATATATAAAAGTTACCATTTCATCCACTAAAGACAATGAAACTGACACCAACACAAATAAAATACTCAGTTTAAAGCTTTCAAATTTATGTTTAAAACCATTTATCAAAACCAAAAAGCGCCGCACTAGATTTATGCAGGTTGGACAGACATTTTGATGAGTGATACTCAGTGCGAGCATGCCATTCATCTTGATGAAAAACAAAAAAATATGAAAGTTCAGCCGGGGTTATACTCATGAAGGATTGATATGTAAATATAATAGTGTGGTTGTGAGCGTGCGCCAGAGACATACAGCTAAAGAGATGTCCAACATCCGATTAAAAACATGTCAAGATAGAATGCTATAAAATTTTTAGAATTCCAATATTTATTGCTGCCTATGTGTTGTATCTTGATAGTGTGTGTGTATTGGTATAGAGATGTTGGTTTTCACAACAAAATATGGTCAACTTGAGACGTGCAAAACATACAATTCAAGTTGCTTCTTTTCTATCTTTCACGTATTTTTAAAGCACAGTGCATATGGTGCATTGGACATCTCTTTAGCAGTATGTTTATGGCCTGTGCATTGTGCATGCACACAATTACACACCTATATATCATGCAACACACACAAATAAGAGTTACAAGTTACACAAATATGACTATTGTAATTCTCATTTAGCCCCGACCATAGACCGAGTGTTAAGATCTGTACACATCAAAATTTGTGATAGCCTACAAAAGAATACTGCTAGAAAAATACTAATGAAAAATATGATTTTCTGACAAGATTTTTTGTTTTGTGGTCAAAATTGAGGGAGAACACTAAAGGCAGAACATACAAAAGATTAGGCTGTTTGAATGAAGATGAGAGTTCACGATTTGTACAGCAATAAACCAGTATTAGGAAGAGTATGTTCGATGTGATATAATTAACTGAATCCATACAGGTGAATGCTAATATGTAGCCCGCATCATAACAAAAACCTTTTCACCTATTATATGCCCTATACTACTTCACACTGACTCACTAGATAGTATGTGTAGTTTCATAAAAATTGGCAGAAACAAAAATACCCATTTTACCAAGTAAACCCAGCCCTCTCTTGATCTTTACAATTGGATGAGTAAGTTTTTCATCATATCCAATGAATGGATATTTAGTCTCATGATAGGGGAAAAGAAACCAAATAACTCACTTTTTAATCAACTCCTTTTTAGAAATGGATCTGCTATATCGCCTGGAAGACGGTACATTAGAACCGGTAACTGGAGCTGAAATCTGATGTTGCAGCGGATGTTTAGCGTGAGGCCTATCAAAAGTTGACTGAACTGGAAGTGATGCAGGAGGATTACGATGTGAATGGGGAGGAGGAGGCGGTGGCGGATGAATGTGATGAGGAGGTGAAGTCAAACTTTCGTTAGTCGAGGACAGCGAATCCTCCGCCATCTCTGTCGATGGCGACGTCGTTTCTTCATCGTATTCGGTAACTGATGGAGCTGGAGCGGATATCGATCGCTGCACTGACTGTGAGTGGTGATCCATGAGAGCGGCGGCACTGCTACCACTGAAAACAACATTTTAAAACCAACGTTTAAAAAGTACAAATTTGGGCAATATTTACAACATAGCCTAGGCAAAGTTTTCTTTCTTGAATGGTCACTTCTCTCTTCTTAACTCTCAAACAATGAAAAACTTTTGAGGTTGAGCAATAAATTTCCACCAAGGAGTCCATCGTCGAGCTCGTCAACAAATAATCTATTAATAAGTTTGTAGTTACCCTGACGTAGGAACAATGATTAACTGAAGGTGGAGGAGGTTCTTTTAGTAGAGGGAAACCGGATTAGTCAAAATGAAATTTAATTAAAGAAAAATTGGATATTATCAACACTAACTGCATACGTTTAATAGACAAAGCGAATGATGAGGAAAGTCTTATCATGGGTCTATTCAACTGAGGGGAGGTCTCGTTTTGATTGTTTCAAAACAATTTTCTTTGAAAATTGCCAGTGGGGTCTCAAAATGAGAAACCTCGGCGCCTCTATTAGCATTTGTTCTCCACGAACGGGAAAATAGGAAAAATAGGTCTCTAAATTGCTATTTTTCATGACAAGTTTTTTATCATTCATTTTCCTACCTAAATAATGGCTGTCCCTTTCACATAAGTCAAAACATATTAAATGGCGTTAAAATAGGGATAAAATGAAATTTATTTTTATCCATCCCATATTACCCCATTGATTTATTGCGTAGCCAAATGTAAAAAGTAGGTAGCGTTCTTTATCCTCATTTTTATACAGCTATTCAAAGTATTGCACGTAAAAATTTACGATCACTTTGTTTTATTAAAAATTAAGCGCTAAACAAATTTCTACCGTATTTTTTACCGGATAAAATCAATATTGATTGAGAGAAAAGCGAAAAATCGAATTAAGGCCCATTTTTTCTCTAATATCTCGCAAATTTTGGTAATTTTGTCAAGAACGTCCATTAAGACTTGAACGAAAATTTAAGGCGTCAAAGTTGATTTTAAAAGGGCTAACTTTTTTTGTCTCGTGTTATTGAAAAAAAAAATATGTACGTGGACCATTAGAGTTAACAAAATGATATTATGGAGCTGATCAGCTGAAGCAAGAGTGGGAGGAGTTCGTGAAAAAAACGGGATTGGAATCCTATTTTGGGGCTGAAACGAGTTTATCATACGTGATCTGAATCACTTTTGAAAAAGTAATATGATTCGTGATTGGAGTCAAAGTAGGAAACAGATGATTCGTAATTCGAATCATTCATTTAAAAACAACCGAAGAAGGAATCACGAATCCTATTTCTCTTATCAGGATATTTCTTAGAAATTCTCAGAAATTTCAGGGAAATTTGGCATTCGGAAAGAAAAATTTTCTTGAATTTGTCTCTAGGAAGATTTAACTTCCTCTTCAGAAAATTTTTTCCTTTCACTCACGTAAATGAAGCAGTTTTTGATCAATAGTTCGAAGAGTTTAGAATTTTTTCCCCATATCAAAGTCGAACAGATTTTTTAACATTTGAGACTTTTGGGATTCGTAATACATGGAAATGATTCGTGCGAATCACTTTGGATTGAAATTATTCATGGTTTGTGAATTTATGACTCGAATTACTTTTCTGTTATGGATTCGTGATTCGTGATTCGAATCATTTTTTCGAGGATTTTGCCGACTCTTGGCTGAAGATCTCATTTCCCTAACCGAGACCATTAATGAAGAAAAAAAGATACTACAAGATAAAAAAACCACATAGCTAAAGCATAGTCAATCCACCGAAGTAAAACAAATTACTAAGGGTGAAGCCGGCTTATCCTCGAAACGGTAATAAAGTTTATCTAGGAGATTAATTTTTTCCGACAGTGTAATACGTAAGCACAGAAAATCCGATAGTTTTCGTTGAAATAAAATCGAAAAAGAAATTCCACAAGCAAAAGAAAAATCGCTGAACTTTTGTTTTTTACTATACGGCAATATAAACGTGCAGTCGAAAAAGTCGTTTCGAAATATTTTCTTATAAGTATTAACATAAAAACGTTCACAGTATACGTAGCAGCACCCACTTAATCGTAATAACAAAAACAAAAAACAATCATTGTTTGGATTAAAATGAGTTGTTATAAAATATTTTCTAAAAAAAGGAGAAAAATAAGAAAAAGAATGTGTAACTAGTTTGATTTAAGTATAAAAGCAACATAATTAGAAGGCACGCAAATTCTTACGCTTTTCATACCCTCACCGAAAAATTTCGTTCATCCTATCCTGCGGTAAAGATCAGCGTTCAAGTTATTTGACTAAGGGAAAATATTTAATAATGAATTTTTAGAATTCATTAATAATATTATGATTTGGTATCATAATGGACCGAGTTATCTTATTCGAGAATAGGCCTAATGATGCGACCTAAATTTTCTTACTCATGAAAAAAATTCATGCTTGATTACCAATGACTGTATCGTTAAACAAGATGTTCTAAATTTTCCAATAGATAGAAATTTTTGAACCAAAAATAAAACTAAAGTCCAATTACGGTACATGACTGAAATTAAAGAATGCAGACAAGAACTAGCAGGAAAAAATAAGGCAAAATAATTCTAATCTAAATATTTTTCAAGTGGCAAAAGCTTTAGGTTATTGAAAAATGTAATAAAAATCGATAAGACTTCTGATCATTCCTTTCCTTAAAACTGAAATTATATTGAATGAAAATGTTAGTTCTAAACAAACACGAAAATGAAAAAAATTCAACTTACGAAATCAGCTTCCGGGCCGTTACAATGACGAAAAGAAATATTTTAAGAATATTTTCATACCAGCCGTTGTCATTTAAAGGCAATTTTTTGGTATTGACAGAATTTTCATCAACAAAATGAGTAAGTAGTTATTGAAAATTGACGTTAAGTCGTTGAGAGCCACATAGAAGTAACGTCAAGAAAAATTTGAATACTTAATAAAGCATGGATAATAGTGCGACAATGATGCAAACGTGACAAAATAAAAATATGACCGCAGTACGTCAAGGAAAATTGTAAACAATAAACTAGGAATCAGTAAAGGAATAATCGCAGAACATCGAAAGCAGCTCAAACGACTGATATAGCTAAAAATAAAATTTCTTAAAGTTAAAATGTATTCAATACCTACGTGTAATTCAGAACATGCTTTACATACAGTATACATTATAGCCCAGTAAAATTATTTTTTTTAATGGAATTAAAAGTAACAAAGGTTTTGACTAACATGTGATGGGGCGGGTTCCTGAATAAGTGATAAAAATGCTCAACTCCTATACCCTATTCTTCCCGCTGGGGGGCTCGAACATGGGATCACTTTTAGTTTTTTCACATTGCTTCGATAACTAAATGACATACCAAAATACATCAGTATAAAAATAATATCCATAAAATTTAAGACAAAAACTTGTCGATTCATTTTTATCGTAACTCTTAGAGGAGCTGAGACACAGAGTGATAAAAAGGATTTTTTTAAAAAATCATAATAACCAGCATTATTTTCTAATTAGGAAACTGAAAATTGATATGGACGTAAAGATGGCCAAAGACATTAGCACACTGTATTTTTCATCATTATGCGGGCTATACATCATACTTCAGACCTATGGGGTTCTAAATAATGAAAAATAATAATATTTCAGAAAAATCGAGGAAAAATTGTAATTGTTTTCATTATTAGAGATTTTCCAAATAAAATACAACTATTGCATTTAGTACAGTAAGCGACACTGAACTCGAACACTGGTACTACTCATTTAGGTTGTGCCACACTTACGACATTTCACATCTCGTACATCGTTAACACTTTCTCGATTTTTCCACTAGAAGCTTTTCTTGTAATGAAAGAAGATCAACATCTCCTTTTTAGTTGATTTTATAATTGTACAGTTTTTGTCGTTTTAATGCAATCAAATTGTTCACTTTTGTGAGAATGATAGCAAATTATATTATACGTCAGCTTATTATTCTCACATTATATTTGTTGTGGTAACACTGACTCGATACTTTTTGTAATCTGTGATTTTTATATTTGTAACACAACTGTGATATTATATTTTTGTGAACCTCTTGTCGCTCTTAAAATGTTGTTGAGTTAACATCTTATTAAGAAGCCCACCTTTATCAAATTTTAGGCATAAAACTTTTCACTACTTTTAATTTCAATTTAATCCTATTCTAACGCTAATTTTACTAGGCTTAAAGTGAAATTTTTAACTATAAACAAAAAGAGTCTTAAATTGATACCAACATAATATTATTATCAATGAAATAACTTGTTCAAAGCTATGGCGAGTTACAGCACAGACATACTTGACTACACTGAGTACGAGGTATTATCTAACAAATGAGGCTACTTTGACACAAGAAACGAGAACCAATTTGAAAATAGCGATGAAATTAAAAAATTATAAAAAAATGGCGTAGAAATGTGAATTTAATTTCAAAATTTATATTTTAACGGATTTATCTATCAGCAATATTTCATTTTCACCTGAATTTTTTCGCTCATCGATGATTTTAATAACCAAGAACGAAAAAATTTTGTGACATTTATATGCATAAGTATACTTACACTAAAAACACGCATAACTTAGTGAATTTTGGCCAATCAAGTTGAAGATGAATTGATCAGATAGGGTTGTTATCTTACTTTTTCTAAATATACAATATAAGTGCTCATTTTAATCGAAAGATATTTTATATTCTCATTGAATCATGCGAAAAAAGTCGTTCAATTTTTTTGTTTTTAAAAACGTATTTTTTTAGTTTTCGAATACTACGTTGTCTTGATCGGTCAATTGTCCGCCTAAAAATCTAGATTAATTCACGTACACATAATTTTCCATTTTTTGAATAGTAAGATGTCTAAAATTGGCTCTTAATCAAAAGTCGAGCCTCTTTCCTTCCGTAGACAATGCTACATATAATTACATGGAAAATCAGCTACCCTGAAAAAAAGTGTGAGAAGCTCATAGGCCGATTTAAGGAGAGCTGGGGTACTTAGTCGCTCCAGAAATGACATTTAACCTTCCAGAGATGTACATTAAAGGTCGAGGTAATACTTAGCGAGAAAAAGCTGCAAAAGCATAATTTTTTGAGGGGAAGGACTCACGTTTTAGCGCCATTTTGGAGAAGGAGGGCACTTGAGTCTTCTAAAGGTTTCAACAATTTTTCGATCGCTTTACTTGCGATAAGTTATCATTCTTGCATTAAACCGTTTTCGATGATAAGCTAACCGGACCTTTTTCCTTAAAACCGCCTCGGGGTTGAGGTAGATCTTTGGAAGATAGAGTTTGGTGACAACTAAAACGGAACCGGAATTTGAGAAGTGATTCCCAGGTGGTGGCAGGGCCGGCATCTTTCCTTCCTCCCGTATGGCGCAGAATCTTTTTTCAAATGTGTAGGTAAATTTTTTTTTCGGCCTGAGTATCCAGAATAATGGGGCGTATAAAAACTGAAAAATCTTGTAGGTATGCTGAAATTTGACAAATTTATTAATTTTTTTTTTTTAAGAAATTACAATTATTAAGTTTTTGAAATTTTTCAGCACCACACAAACAGTTCTGTTTGGTGCAGTCTGTTCACTGCACCATAATTAATGTCAGCCCTGGGTGGTGGTCCAAGGATCCGTGGGCCGGGTCGGGCAAAGACTGTAATTTACTATAAACCTTCCTACATTACTTTTCAATATATTCGAAGGTAGAGGGGAGCTTATATAAGTGATAGTTCGCGGTCTCGGCTTCAGTTAAGGTACGTTCCACAGGGCTAAAGGAAGCCAAAAATCGCAAGCCTCCTCTTTTCATCAAATTAATTCCGTTCAATTCTAGGACTTTTTGTCGACGTGTGAAATGAAACACAAGCACCAAGAGAATGAGTTATGCACTGACAATGTCATGCATGAAAAGTTGCAAAAGGTTCCAACAGCAAAAAGCAGCCTTATGATTCTTTTTGTGGGATACAGTTGAAATAGGTTTAAAAAACGGGGGTGCAATAAAAAAGTTACAATGAGTTCTCCACAACAGACGTATAGGCAGCTCACTCCCAGCAAAACTGTGTCTCACTGTATAATTTTATTATATCTATATTATATAAGGCTCTCAACAAATTATCATTGACGTACTTTTGAAGCCACATCTACGCACGAGCTTTGCATGTTCGACCACAGCTTTGATTTTTATAAAAACAATTTGAAGAAGAACTTACGCAAATGAAGTTGTTTTCTTAATCCTTCATAAATTTTAACAATGAAACTTCTTCAACTACAAGCGACAGCATTCGCTGTCACAAATCATAAGTTACCACTCAGCCCGACCAACAGAAAATGAGAAAACGCAATAAAAGAACGAATTTTACAAGAGAATGGATTCCTGTTTTGCCAAGCCTATCGTTATTTCTTTTCCTTTTAACTTTACACACCCTGTAAATTACTACTGCAAAATTTATTAGCGAAAAAGCGTATAGTTCGATGATAAAAAAAAAAAGTGCCCGCCTGCATCAGAATTATCCTTTTCTTAGAAAACCTCTTATAAATACATAAAATGTACGTTCAGAAATGTTTGGATGTTTGTAGTCACAAGCATCTCTTGACCTAGTTGCTTTTCCGCTATCGTTAATGAAGTAGTTCTCTCTTTTTTTAAATTCTGACTTTTTTCTTTTTTTTCTTTTTTTTTCGCTTTCCTTGAATGCCAAAGTATCGAACATCGAAAAAACCTGATGCCAAAAGAAATACATCGAAAAAGATCGTTTCTGTTTTCATTTTGCGTTTCAGTATAATTTTTTCTCAATATACTTTCTGAACCTTACGGTCAGATACCTACTATTTTTATATCATCACCACATTTTCTTTCCCTCACACCTCTCTCCCTCTCTTTCTCCTCCTTCCCATACACATACTTATACACAAGATCTAAAGTTTCGGCAAAAATTCCTGGGCTTTTGATTTATTATTTCGTAAAAGCTTTTTACTCGGCGAGTGAAACAGTAATATAATTTGTTTTTAAAAACGTCAATTCGAAAAAACTATTTCTCATCCAAGAGATGCCATTTTCCTCCTTTCTCTTTTAACACACATTTTTACTCCTTTTATTTTATCCAATTTTTATTTTCCCTTTTTTTTTCTTCAATCTTAATGGAATCTACGAGAGCAAATTTAATTGTGAACCATGATTTCAGGTCACACTTTAAAACTTAATGAAAGGAAAGTCCATTAAAGGTAGAAGAACAAAAATGTGGGTGTCTTTTAAAAGTTCGCGTGTTCTGCAGAATTTCGCTTTGAAAAATTTATATCGTCTCGAAGAAGGGAAGCTCTGCGTTTTATTGCCATCGAATGAAGTTAAAAGGTAGGGTGATGATAATCGTAAATGATTCCAAAAAAAAAAGTTCACATCGATTCGATTCAAATCATTGAGTTCGATTTTTACGTATGGAATGCCGTAACCATGGATGAAAGAGAATAAATACTCAATTTTCAGTCAATCTCTGCGATCAATATGTGTCTCGTAAGGCAGAGCATAGCGACCGTAGAAAGAAGATAATGCTTTGAAAATTTATTGATCCACAATTATTTTTCTGACATTGGAAACTCCAAACGGTGAAAAATACACAGATGATCGATTTGAAAAAAGAGTTATACACCTCAAAAATTACCAATTTTTAGTTATTCACCTAAATCAAGTAGGTATAGAAGAACATCTCCTCTATTAATAAAAATGTCGTATCTTTGGCCAGTAACGAAAACAAAAAAAATTAATCGGTCAACAAAAAAGTAAAGAACCATTTTCTTCAAAATTAAAATTAATATTTATTTCTCTTCAAACTCTACTCTTTCAATTATCGTTTCATTCGTCTGGCAGATCGACGATACTGGCAGTACCATAGAGAATATTTTTCCCCGGACCTTCTTCAGTGCGCACCAAAATGATAAATTTATAGGCATGTTTACAGGACTGTAACCCACAACGAAACTTGCTTCTACGGTACGTATGTAACGTCAGATTTTGAATCATTTTTTGGTAACACAATATAGAGAGCAATTTTCTTTTAACAGAAATAAAATTTGGCACACAGATAGGTTTTACAATTTATACAAATTTTATAAATTATAACTTTGAATGATTCATTTCATTTTCACTTATTGATGATTTGGTGTGATATAGGGTGAATTTTTCATGAACATTATAGAACCTATCAATGTATCAAATTTCATCACAATGAAAAGAAAAAAAACAGTCTGTAGTCTCAGTGGCGGTTCTACAAGGTTGGGCAGGGTCCACCCAAAAAAATTACGACCTCTCCCAAAAATAAATGTTGAAAATCTGGAAGTTGAATATTATTAAAAATTATTTTATAACTGAATTTTTGAAAAAAAATGAAACCGACTGTATGTAGGGACATAAAACATAATAGATAGAACTAAAATGTTGAAAACAAGTTTTCCAGGTTTTATAATAGTAATTTTTTTACAAAGTGGAATTACAACCGATGCAGTCGCTGGCAGAAATGTCTTCCAAGTCACATGTTATAAATATATAATGCAAGATTTTTCAATGAAGCAATCTAGATCCCTTCATATTAAATATTTCCCAGATGAAATTTTTTGTAAATTTAACATAGATTTGATAACTGAAAAATACATAGCATTATTACATCTATTCAAAATATTAGGGGGTTTTATTTGTTAAGAATGTTTAAATTCTTTAGATGTGCTGTTGAAAACTCTCCAATTTCCATTTGATTTCAATCAATTTCATGTTAAGCTTAATAATAGGTACTTATGAAATTAACATTCATTTAAATATCATTTATTGTACTATTTAATTAGTGAGAACCAAACAGTATTGATTTTCATATGTATTTCTGCCAATGATAGGATTAGTTTTAATTCCACTTTGTAAAAAAAATTGCTATTATAAAACCTGGAAAACTTGTTTTCAACATTTTAGTTCTATTGTTTTACATCCCTACGTGCAGTCGGTTTCTTTTTTTTTTCAAAAATTTAATTATTTGAATAATTTTTTATGAAGTACAAAATGAAAGTATCTGGCAGATTTTTGCAAGAAGAATTCATTTAAGAAGTGATAGATAATTGTTGATATAGTAATATTTGGACAAAACTGAATTTGATTTTCAGCATATTGTTTTTTTCTCAATTACAGCAATTCAAGTTTATTTATTGATCAACAACCAAATTCCAATCAGACGCAAGGAAAACAAATTCAAAATTAAAAATCAATTTTAAATAATGTTAGATCTACGATGTTGGACTAGATTAATAGTAATAGTAATAATGATTTAACAAAAAGGCATATCAAAAAACACATACTATGCTGTACCACACAATAAAATGTGGATACTAAAAATTGAGCCCTTTTTAGGGGCCACTGGCAGTAGAAGTATGGGTTTGAATGCAAAAATGAACACCAAATTTGAATTCAGCACCTTTAAAACATATTTGGTGATGTATCATACATTAAAATATGAAAACTCAACATTAACCCCCTTTTGGGATACATTGGTGGATGAAGAATGGGTCAAATGGAGGAATGAACACTAAATTCTGATTCAGCACCTCAAAAAACATATTTGGTGATGTATCACTCAATGAAATTTCAAAACTCAAAATTTTTCTGGTGGAATGTTTATATGTGCATAACTAAGGGAGGCTAATACAATACTGAGTGAATGGTGTTATTTGAAATACTTATATAACCATAAGAAATACCGTATCCTAGACACTTTTGGGTGATCCAATCAGGATGCGTTATTCCGTTTTACTTGGATTAACTTCGCAAAAGGATTACAGGCGGGGGTGATGAAAATTATCCGTTTCGAAAGAAAAGAAAAAGATTAGTACTATTTTCCTATTTTGACCTAATTGTTTTTAATATATGTGATATAATATATGTATATCTACACATAATATAATAATATACAAATTGATGAATCATTCAAATTTTGTGTTTACATTTTTGAGAAAACTGTCAAACAGATAGGACTGAAATTTTTTGAAATAGTTAATATATACAAGCAGATCTCAAAGAACTTTAGTGTTCATCGGTTTAGTAGTTACTGAGAAAACAGGAAAACAAAAAATTCCCAGGAAAGTCGTTTTTTTATAATTCTGAGAAAACGACAAAAGGAATGGTATCGAAACTTTCACGACAGATTATCCTTATATAGGCGCAAGTCAGATGGAAGTTTGGTGCCTATTAATCAGATAGTTTCTAATAAAACTAAAGAAAAACAATAGCTGGAAAAAATTTTATGTTCACGGTTTTGAGAAAACTACAATAAAAGGATTAGGCTAAAATTAACTTTCCCTCATATGGGACCAGATCTGATAGGAGTTTGGCGCCTACTGGTTCAATAGTTTCTGAGAAAACTGAAAAACAAAAAGTCCTAGAAAATCGGTTTTTAGCAATAGAACAACGATACATGTTTTTCGTAAATTTTTAAACTGAAACTAGCAATCAAATATCGATTTATCGATATGTTTGTCAGATATCAATAACTATCGATATTTTTCTACAAATTTTTCAAACTTTTGGAATTCAAGTTTTTTTTTTTTTTTTTTTTTTTAAATTATGGATGAAAATTGGCAAACTGAGTTTTCTAGCGAAATATATTGCTGTGGTAGTTTTTTTTTTTTTATTTAAGGGGGAAATGAACAAACAATTTTGCATTTTTTGGTAGCAGACTTCCTTATTTCGTTTTCCTGTCACTTCAAAGACCAATTTTCACCAAAATTGGTTCAAGGAAAAACTCAAAACGTTCCTCCACCAAAATGTAGCTAATGAGAAACAGATTTGCGCACAATATTTCGTTTGAGACTTACAACAACTCCAAAATAACCAACACGACCATAAAAATTATCATTTTTCAAGAAGAATGACTAAAAGAAACTTATGAATAATTTTGCAAAAAGTCTGATCATTCTGTTTTGTTGCACAAAATTATGCCGACGAATGACATTTTTACATTATTCGCCAATAAGAATTTCATTATAGAGGAACTTCAAAAATCGAAGAGAGGAAGAGCCAAAAATTTTTGTTTTGTCATTAGACAAAGCAAGATTTTCGGCAATGCCAGTGCTGAAATACGGTTCAAAAAATATTCTCGTCCGTCTATATTTTATTTTAATGGTTTATGATAAGAACTGGAGAAAGTTTTTTCGTAATTGTAAAAAAATATTCCCGTAGAAAATGGGGACGAATTTTCAGAAGCAATTTCATTCAATGCTCAGCAAACGCTAACGTACCTACTAGAGAATTAGGATATCCAAGAGTAGCTGCGATGAAAATTTTTCTTAAAAAAGAAACGGGTCGATTAGACCTGAGTGTAAATAACAACACCCACGGAGCATGACATATAGATACCAAGAATTTGTGCGAAATGAGAAAGTAAAATAATATTTTTCAACGAAAAACATACTTTTTGATGAAAACAAAATAACCATTCGAAAATATCGATTACATAGGTTTCCTCATCGAAATATAAGTAATTCTAAAAATTAAAATTACCATTTCTGTACACAATTTGAGATATTTTTCTTTTTCGCAATCGAAATTTGAAAAACATAGGTTTTAGACAGAAATCGATACAAATATTTTATCGTAAAACTCGAACAAAGTAGAATTGAGGGATATGTTTGAGGTGCTGAGTCAAAATACTGCACACATTAATTCGCCCACGCTCGACACCGAAACAGACTGAATTTTTATTCGTGTGTTCAGACTTTCAGTTCCATGATAAAATAAAATTCATAAAAATGGTAATGAAATTTCCTGAGAAAATTTTTAAAACCATTCGACATTTTTCAAAGCAGATAATGAAGCATTTGATTTGTTCGATTTGACACATCACGAGTTCCATAAACTAAGAAGGATCCCACATATTGTTCGAAATGAACCACCTGTGTTATTCACTTTTCATGAGAATGTTACTATGAACTGCGATATTCATACACCAAAAAAAACATCCCCGATTTTCGTGGCTGACAATCGCTATTCCAATATTCACATCGCAATAATTTGCAAAATTTATCTTTCGATAAAACTTCCAAAAATTTTGATTTTCGAAACGTGTTCGTATTTAATTAATGACATTCACGAAAACTAGTTACACTTTTTTGACAGAAAGGGAGGAAATTCTGATACTTCAAACCTTTCTAATGGCAAATATCTTCAAGTAGGAGTAAAGAAATAAACTTAATATAACTTGCATTTTGAGTTTTTTTTCTAATGTTTCGCGATGCATTTCCATCATGTTGAACTGCCGCAAGACTTGCAAGTTCGATTTTTAGTAATCCAGTCTTGCGCGTTCAAGAAATACAGAAAAAGTGCTCTCCGAAGGTCAATTACAGATAACTGTGGTGACTTCAGAACAGGCGTAGATTCGCCAGCAACAGAAAATCAATCATTTCCAAAGAATGTTTGGTAATCTTGCGAATACCAACCAATAAATTTACCGCTAGTTCATTCGACAATGTTGAACAATTGCAACAGAATCACAATAATTCCCCCCTCTTTTAAAACGAGTTCGATTAGCACCACATATGTGCGTAGCAAAAAAAAGTATCTATATTCTGAGTTAACAACGATGGCGATTTGGATCGCCCCCCCAACGGAAAATCTTGTTAAAAAGTCAAGTTTTAGAAGCTCGACGGAAGATCTTTCGCTGGGTTCGAGGTTTCAGAATGCAGAGGACGAAAGGGTACGACGTCAACTCATATAGACTAACAATAAGTTAGGTTAAAAACGAGTTTTTAAAAAATACACTTTTATAATTTGAAGAAGAAAATAACGCCGAAAGAGAAAATAAAATTTCTCACTTTTTTTTCTGATACAAAAACAAACAAAAATTGAAAAAAACAACTGATAAAAAAACGGATATGTGTGTATGTGTGCGTGTGTCGCAACACGTGAAATCAGCGCTGACGTTGGCCATCCGGTGTACTTCAATAAATTGAGTGAGTAGAATAAAAGCGTTTAAAAAAATTAGACACACCACACGGCCAAAATTCAAATAATAAGTGGGAGTTTTCGTTCGCTCCGATTTAAAAACGCCTACGCGGTGCGTCCAGCGCGCAGTGAAACGGGTGACTTAATTATATCTACGATAGCGAAATGAATGATAATGATGATGATGATGATGATGATGATGATGGATGCTGACGATAATATTATGTACGTGCCTGTTCGTTGATATGGCAGTGGGTGACGTGGTAGCGGACGCGGTGGTATTTGTTGTATTGACTGTCGTCAGCGACGGACTGGATCTGGATGAAGAAAACGACAACGACGGCGAGTTCACATTACTTCCAGCACTGCTATTTGCGGCGGACGTCGCCTGAGGGTGCGAAGTCGTCGGCAAGTTATTTGGCAGTGCCCCCGCCGAGCTACCCGAATTTACGGCCACCGACTTCCTGCAAAACGAGAAGCGACAAAATTAAGTACCGGTAAGTGCGAAGACGAAGCAGTGAGACTGAAATAATGCAGAAAATTGCAATCAACTATACGTCCATAAGGTGACGAAATTTGTAATTCGATAATTGCGAGCAGCGTACCACATGGCGAATATCATGCAATACCTTCGTATGTTTCACAATGCAACAGTTATTTTACATTAATTAGGTAGACGATATTTTTGCTTCTTACAAAAGTAAGAAAGCATGAAATTCAATCTTAGTAAATATATATACTTGGGTATCGAATGTATACAAACAGGACAGTCGGTGAATATACTGAAAGATTTTCATTTAAAGTAGCAGAACGAGAGTACGTAACGAAGCAAAAAAAAAAATCAATCAGCTCCTTAAAAAATAAGTATGTTAAAAAAATATACCAAAATCTAGTCAATTTTGAAGTTCACTTTTGTATTGAGACTTTGCTCTTTTTGAGTCACCGATATACGAGTTTATAATTACCTACCAATGAAATCTCTTAAAAAATCTAAAGTAAAATCGATGATTACATCAGCATATTCTGTCGAATTTAACACGAATTTTGAAGAATCACGTCTTCTTTTGATTCGAAAGAGCTTAACCGGATTTCGTATTTTAAGTACCTATCTACTTTCAAAAATTTCGATATTGTTATATTATTCCAAACTTTCCCCCTTTGGTGATACTAACGGATCCAATAAGCAACTCGGTTATAAATCCGAAATTGGAACAGAAATTTTAATTCAGTGCTCCTTAAAACCATTTCCAACCATAAAACTCAGAAGACAATGAAATGAATAAATACAAGCAATGAAAAACTTCACGATGCGACATGAAAAAGAGAAAGACAGATATATATTTATGTGTATTATGTATACTGTATTGAGCGAGTCGGTGAAAAAGCAGTTTTATTCATCTCTTCTGTTAGTTTTCGTTCCTTTTTGTTACGAATCTACTGCTGATGAAAAAATTTTAAAGTGAAAATGCACAACTTTGCCTCCAGTGGCACTAGAGACTTCTACGATGACTACAATCTTCCCTTGAGATAACATAAATAAATTTCAAAAATCTTATTAGAATCGGTCCTAGCGTTTCTAACTGTTTTCAGGCCGCAGTAAGTATGTATTTTGTAATACGTAGAGATATGTCTGATAGGTATGTAGAGACAGAGATATGAGTTTGAGTTAATGGTGCCAAAATTTTACTCGGATCATGAAACCAAAAGCGTACCCAACTTCACAGTCAGCTCTGAGTGCTTTAATACTGGATCGAAATTAATAAGTAGATTTTCGAAGAAAACCTACTTAAAAAACACCTTCATATTCGGTGTCAGCGTTATTGGCGTAAGCAAAAATCACAGAGACATCAAAGTCTGGTTGTGATACAGATCTAAAATGATAATTTCTTAATGCGTCTTCCATAATCTGTAGTCATACCGGCATAGCTCCAAGTTAATTTTTCTCGCCTACTTTGAAATAATTCGGTTACCTACATTTATACCATTTGATTGCCAAAGATTAGAATACATAAAGATATTTTTTTTGGCGGTTGGGAGGATAAGTCTTGAAAAATGGCGCAATCAATCGAGTATACGTTTTTTGCTACTCAAGTATTCGTCTCCACTGGATCAAAAATTTCTTCCTTACCTAATAAACTGCGGCTCGCTGTCCGAAAATAAAAAATCATTCAACTCAACAGAGAGATCTAATGAAAAATAATAATAAAAATGGTATTAATTTGTATACTCGAGAATGAGATTTATCTATTAAACAAGAAGAAATATCTCCATATTTTTAATCATAATTTGATTCAGCAGGGCAAAAATAACAAAGAGACGAAGAATAAAATTACGCAAACAATTTTATTAAAAACAAAAATAATATAAAATAAAATAAAAAATAAAAAACGCTATCCAAAGCTTGTTTATGCGAATATTTGGAGGAGACAGTAAAACACAGAAGTAGTTAGCGATTTTGAAAGATATGAACAACTACTACAATGATTCAATGATTCCAAAAATTTCTGTTAATCCTTCCAATTAAAAACTATTAATAAGTACAACGCGAGGACCGAAATTCAAAAAATAGAATTGCAATGAAAAAACATTCCGTCCAAAGTTTATTTTTGCAACACCCAACTGAAAAATTAATTTTTTTTTAAACATCTATCTTAAAAACGGACGTTTTCATGCCTCTGAACTTTATTTGAAGAAGGAGATTTCAACACTATTTTTTAACATAATTTTTCAAACTACGCACTTTGCTCTTATACAAAGATACACGTCTGTATGATAGTTTGCTTACTCCCACATTGGCAGGCGCTGTATAAAATGAAAATTTTTTCGGGACAAATTGAGGTGTCTACATTTAAAAATTTGTAACTCCAAAATTATGATGGATAGAAACATCCCGTTAGCGCAATTTTTTAAATGATGTAGTTTATGTAAATAAAAATTTATAGCAATCGAAGCTTCCTGACGGAAGCTATTCACAAAAATGTAAAAAGTTTTTGCTAACAAAAACCATAATTTTTTGGTTTTTCAGAAATAAAATAAGAAAAATCTATATTAACATATTTTAATTTGTAAAAAAAAAATTCAAAATTTATTTCCTGTAGAAAATTTTACAACAAACAATTTTGATACCTTATGTTTTTCTCTAAAAATCAAAACTGAGCGAGAAAAAGACAAAAAACCTATTTAGACAGTTTTTCGTAATTTTCTCGCCTAATTTTGATTTGTGGAAGAAATTTACCAAAAAAGGTGTATTGTATTTTCATCTAAAAATTAAAAGCAAGTGAGAAAAACACAAAACTAATTTGTCAAGCATTTTTTTTATCTAAAACTATCACATTTGTCTATGAAAAGAGTATTTGTGAATTTTTCAGTTTGAAGTGTAATTTTTAAGTCATTTTACTCTAATTTTAAGCATTAATTTTGCTTGAAAATACAATGTTTTTTCTATTGATCAGTAACGGGATGTTTTTATGTATCACAGTTTTGGAGTTACGAATTTTTAAATATGTACACCTCAATTGGTTCCAAAAAAATTAATTTTTATTTTACGCAGAGCCTATCAATGTGAAAGTATGCAAAGTATCATATATACTACAAACCGTCTCATACATAAACGTAAGTCATGTTGCTCTACCGGTATCAAAACAATTTCTGTAAAACTTGGTATCTGTTCATACTTGCAACTCTAATTTATTGGTTATTAATAAATTTGAATCATTTTGGAGGAATAAAAGATGGTTAAAAAGAAATTAATAATCACATCAGGCACAAAACTCTACGAATTGCCAAAGGCGTAGCGAAATCAAGATTTTGAGAGTTACAATGACTCCCCAAAAAAGTATGATGTGTAGTGAGTAATAGTGGTAATATGGAATCGTTAGCTATTATTGAGGAAAAAAGTTACGAGTTTTTTATGGCTCCGAGGAGAGATGCCTCTTTCGCTACGCTACTGATAATTACTGCGATTAACTATAAGAAGAGTGTAACATGAAATTAGCAAGTAAGGGATAAAATTTTTCTTGCAGTTTTAAAATATTTATCACCGGATATACAATGAAAATAAAATTTTTTGGATATTCTGGGCAAAGTTTACGAATTTTTTCCGCCACCATATTTCAAAATTTTTACACAGTTTAATATAGTAATAAATTCTTACTAATATTTGAAAAAGAAAAAAAAGCTAAAGAAAAAAGAAACAAACAAAATAATTACTTCAGAAGTTGAGTACAATATTATATTTTCAAGAAAGCTTTCATGTCGGATAGTTTCAAAACATGTTCTAATTTCAAAATAAATTTGATTTTTAGAAAAATATTTTATATTTTGACAGAAAAATATGTACCATTATCTATGCAAAAATTTTTTTGTTTTCATTATTAAATTATGGATGAAATAACCCAAAAACTTACGAAGTAAATTATTGTCATACGAATAAAACAATAAATATTCGAGAAACTGCCAAGTTTCACACAACTTTGAAACTATCACTTGCAAAGAAAATTTTCTCAATCAAGGGTGCAATTTTGACAAATAAATAAAAAACAACTACAACAACTGTGCAATACTTCTTTCGAATCCAGTTTATCAAGCAGGAGATGACTCACTGTGACAAATGGAACTACTAAAGGATAACTTTTTGCAGTACTAATATATAGTGTGTCATCAAAAACGTAATAAATAATTAATTTTTTTTACGAAATTTAAATTTTTCCTTGCATCTATAGAATTGAAACGGAAACAATTTTAACAGTCAGTTTTTTTTGAAGAACCTGCCGAAATAATTAGAATATCACATTTTCATCAAATTCAGGTGAAAAAAAAAGTAGATATATATATCCTTACATATCTATATGTATAGGCATTTACAACTATCAGAATTAGTGCCTCGAAAACTCAAAATATTACTGGAATAAAATGGTCGGTATGAAATAAATCTATACATTTTCTCAATATTCAATAATTTATTACACAGCTTTAAGTTCTGTAAATTCTCGACTTTTGACACGGAAAAATTTTTTAAACTATGATAACGTTAAAAAGTCACTGATGAACAAAACAGCAGTACTCAAAATGTTTGTCACTGATGTACAAAACAGCAGTACTCAAAATGTTTAAACTGTGCTCGGAACATTAGAGCTTTAAAAGTAACAACAGTATGTAAGTAATAAAATAACACTGGCCGCAATATTTGATCGGACGGCACTTGAACTAACTGAGATATTATGAATTTTTTTTTCATAATTAAAATATTGCCAACATTGCATGTTCCAAATCAGCGAAGCACACATTGAATTAATAGGCACCAATGGCGATTTTTTGTTTTTGAATTTTATATAATTTGTAGAACTGAAATTTTGCCCTATTAATAATGTCACAGCTGTGCTTTTAAAAGTTTTAATTTAATCCAGGCAGCAGAAAAAAGGCAAAACTGAAAATTGAAAAAGTGACGAAATTTTATTTCGATTTTTGAAACAAAAAAGTTTTTTCTCACTCAGTCAGCTCGAAAAGAGTTTTTTTTTTCCTTTGTGAAAACAATGATACACCTTAAAGGGTGATGGTCTACTTTCAACGAATTCATTACCTGTCGCGTTTCCATGAAAAAGGAGTAAAGATCAGAAACTAGAAAAACTTTTCCATAATTTTTCGAATCTACTCGATGCGTACATACCCACTTGAAATAGGCCACAAATTATAATATTAAGGTTAATATCACATTCGTCCAGTTTAAATTAGAAACTATATTGATAATAATAAAGCAAGTTTGAATGTACGAACGAACGACAAAACTGTAACTGTAAATTATTAGGAGGACAAACAAGGCTTATTCACCCTTTTTCCAAAAATTAAAAATAAAACGCATACAAAGCAAACATTCTACAGTACAGAAATTTACATAAACACCATTTGGTGCACAAATACGTGAAGTCCAAGAATGAAAGAACCTGCAATTTAATAATCTGCGGCGTGACTAATTATCGATATTGTAAGTCGCGTAATGACCACGACCACTTCTTCTACCATCCTCCATTGTGCTACTGAATATTACACAATTTTTGTAACGAAATACGAAGAAAAAAATAAGGTACACGAGCGTGTTCTGCTTACGAACTCTGTCATTAAAGAAAATTTGAAATTCCAAAAGTTAAAAATTTATATTTTCTATTCGCAGCATCTATTCTGAACGAAGCAAAAATAAACACGTTTGCAGCACGTCCAACCTAAACAGCGAAAAGCCGTTTTTATTCAGCCATAATCACAACCTCCCCTCTTCAGTCTCATTTTTTCGTGCTTCGAGAAAATTTGAAACGACCGTAATAAATCATTTTTACACCAGAAGTCGCTGTTTTTTCTCCTACAAATAGCATTTTTTCCGATTTTAGCGAATTTGACGAAAAAATAAATAAACTTTTCTTAAAATCCTACAAAAGAATATGCTACCCAACCCCCGCATTAAAGGGGAAAAAAGGCTTAAGTACGGACTTTTGGACCTAGAGAGAAAGAAATCAGTTTTTCTACATAGTATCGCAAAAACTAATGAAAGGGTCTTTTTTTCAAGTAGGTTTCTTCAGAAAATCTACTTATTACGCTTGGTGCGGTATTAGCCCTCAAGGTTGGGGGTGGGTACGTTTTTCATTTCATGATTTTGGGAAACTTTTGAGATAGATAGATAGATAGATAGATAGATAGATAGATAGATAGATAGATAGATAGATAGATAGATAGATAGATAGATAGATAGATAGATAGATAGATAGATAGATAGATAGATAGATAGATAGATAGATAGATAGATAGATAGATAGATAGATAGATAGATAGATAGATAGATAGATAGATAGATAGATAGATAGATAGATAGATAGAGATAGATAGATAGATAGATAGATAGATAGATAGATAGATAGATAGATAGATAGATAGATAGATAGATAGATAGATAGATAGATAGATAGATAGATAGATAGATAGATAGATAGATAGATAGATAGATAGATAGATAGATAGATAGATAGATAGATAGATAGATAGATAGATAGATAGATAGATAGATAGATAGATAGATAGATAGATAGATAGATAGATAGATAGATAGATAGATAGATAAAGTTCATTTCTTGTTCCCACGGTATAGGTCGCAATTTTCATTACATAATCACGAAATTTGCTACGTACATTTATACTAAGCCAAGGACCAGACCTATTGATTTTGGTGCGGGTCGCCGGTTCTTCCAAGACCACTATTTTTTTTTTATTTTGGCTATAAAATGCTTAATTTTGCACCAATAGCCACGAAATTTGAAGTAAATACTTATTTTGATTCATTCTAGTACATTTCAAATTTTTGGGACGGATCGGCAGGGCGGTACTTCCGGTACTGCTATTTTTGTTTTTATATTGGTCATAAAATGCGGAATTTTGGAATCATATATAAGAAATTTGAAATAAATATTCATTAAAATTTATTATAGCATGCTACTAATTTTGGTATGGATCGATCGGACGGAACTTCTGGTAAAGCTTTTTTTCCCTCTTTTTTCTAATTTGCATGAACTTTTTTTTTTCCAAAAATTAACCATATGCTCACGTTTTTTAATTTTATTTCGTAACTTCATTATATTTGATTGGTTTTATTTTAAATTATACAATGATGTACCATACTTTACCATCTTAATTTATTTTTTATTTTTTCAAGAAAAAATGCTTTATATTTTACATTGTCTAATATTTTGTCAGCAGATAACACATTTTATACAATCATAACATATACCATTAACGCATATAAAGTTACAAACAATTAATGAGACCATGAAAATTCATAATTCTTTCTCTCGAAACCTACTTTTTTTAACAAGGCTTGCTGCGCTAGTTGTTTTTCTTTTTCTCGTTTCTCAGACTAAGTTTGTTTTAATTAAAATCATCGAATACTTTAAGATTCAAACTTTCCCTTTTAATTAACGACGTCGAAGTTTTCGATTACAAATTGAAACAGTAAATAAAAATACATGTATTTTGCACTATTGACTAACCCTTAAATAGAGCGAACATTACACGTTTTTCATCTCGGTCTATCTTCAATATAATTTGAAACCGAATATTTGATAAAATAATTATCGTTAAGGGAAAGAATTTTCCATCATCGATATTTTAAAAACAAAAAGCAACTCTGACCGAAACATCCAATCAAGGCACGTTAGTGGTTCAAAAGAAAATTGCCTCGCAATCAAACGATTTTCCGATTTTCCCAATTATCTTGCCCTATATGATGCAGAGAAAAATATTTCTGGAAAAATATGAAGAATTTCAATACGGGTTACATCCTGAAAAAAACTCAGAAAAAATTACACCACAGAATATTATCAGTCTTATTTGAGGTAATGGTGCTTGGAAAAAAAAATTTTATTTACAAAACCAGAAAATTTTTTTACGCTATACCTAATGAATATTTATTTTTACATCAACTAGGATCAGCCATGGAAAACCTTCATCGTAACCGTTGGTCCCGTGCATAATGAAGAATAATAATATATTATTCCTTAATATCTTACTTTAATAACACATCTTGCAGTAGGTATGTCTAACTTGCGGTTTCGCCTGATACCATGCAAGCAGAAGTCACCTTTACATTTCTGTTCGAAAAAAGTTTCACATCAGCTGCTTTTTCCCTTGGAATGATGTAGGGGTAAAGGAATTAACAGACAGAGGCATATCTCGAGACAAGCTCAACTCAAAATATTATAAACCTCATTATAAAGTGCAATGAAATGAAAAACCATACTACTTAGAAGGAATACGCGAACCACAGTTCCGAAAAAACGTAACTCTAAACAAACCTTTAAATTCAAACTTGTACTGCACTACAGTTTCCTCTCAAGGATATGAAGTTATCATTTGAAATATATAACAGCAAATTGCAAACCATTAGATACAACCTAATGTTTCACATCCGATCGATAAAATGCAGTTTTTAAATGTAAAAAGCTTTAATACAAAACTCTTTTTCTATGATAAAGACCGAAATCTCGTTTTTTAACAATCACAAAAAAAGATAAAACATAAAAGAAATTATTTTCGAATTCTGTCAGTTTTTTCTGCAGAACAATTATCTACGTACACTTTTTTCCTTGTTTCTTTTTGTTTTCAAACGTTGGAACTCATGACAAAACGACATTTTACGTTATTTACTTTGAACTTTGAACTTTTATTTAGAATTGTAAGAAACACGTGTTACGAGTTTATTAAAGGAAAACAGCTGGTAAATTTTCTCAGCAATGTTTCAAAACGGGAAAATTGTACAAAATTTCACGTGAAAACGATACTAAGAAAAAATAGCATAAAATTTTCTCATTCACCGTTTAAGCTTGGTTAATAGAAAACTTGTTTATTGCCAAATCTTTCCTTTTTCTGTTTCATAATAATTACGAAATAGGTACCTACATTCAAAAGTAACTTAAATGATCGTGACTTGATAATGATATTAAACTTTCTCAACACACAGTTTTACTGAGTATAATGTATATAAAACAACAATTAAAAAAAATTAACTTCAATTCAATGGCAAGTCAGTCCTTATTTGCGATCAAGAACTCAAACACGTTATAAGCCGAATTCAATATTGTAAGAAATATGATAAAATATTTTACATTATAAATTTTTCATATTTTCCATCTCAATAAAATCGAAGAATCAGATTTTTAATAACTTATTGAAAAAAACAAGAAGCTAGTTTTAAAAAAAAAAGATTTTTCGAAATAAAAATCTGCTAAAAACAACCCGTGGACAACCCCAGCCTATGTCCGCTCTTGACTATCACAGGGCCAAAAAAAAGCTTAGACTAGGTATAGTGAAATAACTGAATTACCCCCCTCATACTAAGTTGTAAAAAGTGTCCATCATTTCAACAGGATACTCAAAATAACAAAATACGTTTATTCCCAATAAGTATGTTTTTATAATTATGATGAATATTTTCTTGTCAGAGGGCTTTTTAATTTCACGGTGTGATTGCTTTTTTCATGTTATTTTTAGGGTCCGTTCAATAATAGAAGAGGGGAAAAATTAACGTTACCCAGATACGTATGCAGGGGGTTGATTCAGGGGGTTGATTCAGGGCGTAAAACCCCAACCTCTGAAATTTTTCTCTACGAAAATTTGTAACCTTATTTATCCACAGGAACCAATTCTGCGCTTTCACTTCACTTACCAATCCAAAATTTTTCGATTTACTCGAAATTTTTTTCTGCACCCGCGTCAGACGCTCCCCAAAGAATAAAGGTAGGAATTTCCGTTGCCAGACTTCTGTGTTTTGGGCAGCTGTTGTTTAATAATAAGGATGAGTCGTTAACAGGGCATCTCAACGAATTTCATACATCAGATTATTTTTGAGGGACTTCTTCGAAGTCAGAATTATTAATATTAATCTTCTTGCGGTTAAAAATTTCAATACACTCGAAAAATGTATCTCCAGATTTAACAGCTTGACTTTTTCAAAAATCGATGCGTTCTCAAAAATACGTTTAGCTGTTAAACTATTCACGAACGTTTCTAATACTTGAAAAAACATTTCTTCCAGAGAAGCTTTTGCAATAACATACGAAGTAAGTGACCAATTTGAATTTTAAAACACCGGACTCACGCCGTTAAATATCTCGATCTACTAGAATACTTCCGAGGGAGAAAAAAGTAAAGAAAAAAAGAAATGAAGACTCTGCAGTCTAACAGAAAAGTTCATGAACTTTGGACAACATAAATTTTTAACCAACATGGAACACGACAAAAGGTAGGTATATATGAATAAAAAAGTAAGTAACATACGAACGTAGCGAACGAGAAATTTTAGTCGGAAAGGGCAATAAAGAATTGAGTTTGTGCAAAAGGAAAAATGATGAAAAACTTGCATTTCTACCGATAAAAATTATTCGCACTGCGACGAGTGGTTGATAAATTAACAGCACATTAGACAGGGTAGGAAATGGGGAAAAATCAGAGCGCTTATTCACCGTATACAAATTAACAAAAACAGAAGATCCGACAGTGCGTCATAAAAACTAAAACCAACTCGTTGAAAGATAAGAACAAAACCCACAAAAAGGTTTGAAAATGTCTTTATAAAATTCAACTAAAAGAAATGCTAATTTTCGCAGTTTACACGAGTACTTGAAATAAGAAAAAGTTTATGCAGTAACACAAAATAAACACAGCAACTCGATGAAGTTAATTTTTTTTTTTTTTTAAACGCAGTTGACGCACCATTCTACAACTTACAGTTTATGGATGAAAGGTACACCACCATATTACATGACGGGTTTCACAAAATTGCCCTCAAAATAACTGGCTCTCGTTTATTTTTCCTCTACTTTATTTTTCTTTTTTGGTTTCTTTCGCCGACAAAAATTAAAACCGAAATAATCGTTAAATTCCGCACTTGGGAATTCAAAAAGAAGACAAAATAAGTGGGAAAAAAGGTAAAAAAGAATGAGAAAAAAGGTTCAACGTAGCGAACATTTGTATAAACGGTGCGCGGAGGTTGAATAAGAAAATTTTAATTTTGTCTACCATTTTCGAAGCTTAAAAAACTTCAACATTAATTAAAGACATTTTACAAACGTGAGCCAAAGGCCAAGGGGTCGTAACCCGACAAAGCGACCGTTAACAATTTTCCATTTGAAGAAAAACCACTATTTTCAAGGGAAAACGAAATTTGTTAACGCCAAGCAGATCTTCAAATGAGGTTTCTTTTTACTTTTTTTTTCATTTTTAATGAAGTTGGATGGTGCTACAGAACGAAATCAAGGCTGCATTTCAAAATTCTAAATTTCTTGCGCAACATTGGGAGAACCAAAACGTCGCTGAATATTCCAAAAGAGAGAATATCAATATTTATTCATTTAGGCTGCGTCAATATGCAGGAAATGAAGGGTGTTTACAAAGTCTACAATCGATTCTAGCATGTCAACCATGAAGCTAAAATATAGACGAACTTTTGATACGAGACTGACTCAACTAAAAAATCCGTTTTTGATTACTGTGTTGAGATGATTTCAATTAAAAAGATAGCACAGCTGGAAAGAGTGGTGGAAACAGTCATTTCTAAAGACTAAATAAAAAATACTCCAGTTTAAACTGAGGACGGAAAATGAAAATTCAAAACATTTTTTGAAATGATTGGAAAATCCTAAAAAAAAAGACGACATTTTCGTATCGTAACGTCCACCAACGAAATTCTGTAACAACTTCTGAACTGCATATTAATTCAAAAATTAACAGGCTCACTGGGAAGAACACCAATAATTTGTAAACAAAATTAAACAAATAGAGTAATTTTGCAGCAGGGTTGGAAAAAGTCTAAATTCCATCTGGATCTTCAAAAATTATAATAATCATATGGGTACATACAAACAGCGGTAAAAAATAAAAATATTCTGGGCATTAGGGGTCAAAAGATTCGTAAATTTTGAGGAAAAATAATGAATCCAGCAGAAAATGAAATCAAAATTGTGTTTTTAATTTTGTTGATTAGACATTTCTGTTAGTTTTACATTGCAACGCTCTGTTTTCATGAATAATCATTAAACATGAACAGAATCTAGGACCAGTTATCCAAATGCACCAGGCTTTTGGCCCTTACATGGTGCATGTATACCATCTTGTGTTTTCGGACCTGGTGTAGTAAAACAAGGGAGCTTATTCCTGAACTGCAGACATGATTTATCAGGGTGTATTTGATTTACGAATGGTATTCTGAAGTAGCTTGTGGAATACCTTGTCGTGAGAGATATTCACACTAGAAGGTTTTCAACAGTATTTGTGTGTTCTGCCACTTCATACAATTAAGTATGGGAGAGCCAAATTGTCGGCAAACACTGGCGATTTTTGAGCCAGTTCTGAGAGTTTATATACAGAATTTGGCACACGCACACAGACACACATGCATACATACATGTACGTAATTATGTCATGCGTTACGTCATTTCTTGCCTCTGTCGAGGTGATAAGAAACGACGCAGCGCATTTGGTACCAGGCTGTGACATCACCGAGATTGTTATCTGGTAATTGATCTCAGCCCGTGCAATGTATCTTACCTGTACGTACGTACAGGTACGAACATATAAACGCACCAGTGTAAATTCGTTTAACGTCATAAAGACAATTATTGCCAGCCTTTGGGCAGCAACTGTTGTCGAGGGGTGCGAGCCTCTATTACCTCATACGAGTATTGTCCCCACAGCTACTCCCCCCCCAGTTTTCACGCCGCAAAAATGATAAGTAGCATGCCTGGGGGGACTTATTGAGTTTACTGCTGTCGCTGGTCCCTCTCCCATTTGGCCAGAGCCAACCCTACCACGGCGCCTACAAACTCGTATGACATCTTACGAGCGTTAAATCGCGCCTGGTATGTCTCCCGGCTCTGTTGTCCCCTACGTCTAGGTGGTCTATTTTGATGTACCAAACGAGTGTATGGGTGAGAATGGTGGGAAGGAAGCGGACCAGAGGGGTTTATTGGTCTTGGCCTTTTAAACATCAGGGAGTTCGAATTCCCCGATGGTTTATAGGATAAACCAAGTGCGAGAGGAGGGCGTATTTTTTGCACCTCTTCCACGGGAGGTTGCCTTCTCACCTCCAATGTCACCAGGGCTGATGACTCCAGGGGTGGGCACTCCACTCTCTGTGTCTTCTCTAGCAATTTCAGGTGTGAGATAAGGGCAGGAAGGGGTGTGGACATCATCTTGACAATGTCCGCAGCCGAAGTCGTGTCCATCAATAGTTCATTTTCAATCCTTTTGATTTCCTTTTCATGTTCCATCTGTTCCTTAGTCTTTACAGGCTGATGTACAGGTGAAACTACAAATTGGAAATCTGGGGTTGAAAATGGCGTGTTAGTTGGGGACAACATAAGGAAGGAAAGATAGAATAAAAGAAAAGGTAAAAGAAAAAATGGTAGAAATTTTGACGTGTTAAACAGTCAACAGCAGAAAGGCGAGTGAAAAACGTTGCGAGAATATTTTTCAATCACAGCTTTATTCCAAGTCGTTATATCATTTCAGACATGTTTGGAGGGGATAGTGCATCGAATATTCTTTAGCTGAAAAGTTTTCCGGTCAAAATCTGTTAAGAACAAGCAGAGTTAGGCGTGTTTGAATTTTTGTGTTTTTGAAATTTTGTATCTCACAAAGGAATGCACTCTTTGTTTGTGACATCACGATCTATTGACTATTTTGTTATCTGAATGTTTGTCAATAGAAACACGTTGCAATGTTTTCTTCCGTATCACACGTGGGTTTGTTTATTTGTGTTGTATTTTATTTGCACACATTTATTCTCTGCTTATCTGTGGAATTTCTTTTGTTATAAATATTCCCAGATTCTCATACGTATTTTTATGCCGGTGCAGACTTCGTGGCGGATATTAATTTTCGTGAATATTTTTAGTTTCTCCTTGCCAATCTCTCGGATTTTCGAGTTGGAATCTCATTTTTTCGCTTTTTGCTGCCAAGGGGCCTGCCTCTTTTTCATAGGCATAAGGGGGCCGATGGATCGTAGTGTATTTTAACGATCTCATCACTAAACTTTACCGTTTTCTTCATTTTTGTTTTCCTACTGGTGATTTTTGTGATTTATCACCTTTTTCGACTGGTTTGTCCACGACTTTTTGTGGTTGTGTGATATTGGACTGTGCAGTCTGTTTTTCTTCTTCTATTTTCCTTTCTGTCGTCTTCGTTGTTGCTCTTTGGAGCATTTTTCTGTCGTCGTTTATAAGGTACACAGGTTTCAATCTATCAATTGAAATCGTTTTTTCTTCACCTGCGATTAGTATCACAAAATTCTGGTCATCTCGTGATACAACCTTATAAGGACCGGCGTATGGTTTCTCCAACGAAGATCTTATTTTTTCATCTCTGACAAACACATGAGAAGTTGTGGCCAAGTGTTTGGAGACATAAATCTTTTGTTGGCCATGACAAGCTGCCTGTTTCAAAAAGCTGTTAACATCAGTCTGTTAGTTTGGACGAGCGTTTTGGGGCTAATTTCTTTCGAGTGCGTGAAAAAGTCCCCTGGTAGGTGTAGCTCTTTGCCTAGCGCCAACTGTGACGCAGAGTGACCTGTGTCTATTTGAAGAGCAGATCGAAGGCCCAAGAGGATGGTTGGTAGTATGTCAACCCATCTCTTGGTGTCGCAAGCTGTGATGGAGGCTTTCAAAGCTCTGTGCCAATGCTCAACTTTACCATTTTCTTGAGGATGGTAAGCTGTAGTGTGGTTGTGTTGTGCACTAAGCTTCTTAGACAGCTCTTGAAAGAGCGAGCTTTGGAATTGACAACCCTGGTCCGTGATGATGACTTCAGGTACGCCATAGCGGGCAATCCAGGTGTCGTATAACCTGGCAGCTACCGTGGGAGCTGTCATCTCATAGAGAGGAACTGCCTCTGACCATCGGGTAGCTCTATCGATCATCGTTAACAGATATCTGTGTCCTTGGAATGGGGGTAATGGACCCACCAAGTCTATATGTATCGTTTTGAACCGCTCCATTTGTTTGAAAGATTTGAGAGATGAACGAGTGTGTCTTCCTACTTTGGACTCTTGGCAATTCAGGCAACTGCAAGCCCATTTGTTGCAGTCGGACTTCATTCGAGGCCAAACAAATCTTGATGCTACTAATCCAGCACTGCATTTTGGTCCAAGGTGCGATAGATTGTGCACACTACTGAAAGCCAATTTGCGATACTTTGTTGGCAGGAATGGCCTATTCTTGCCAGTACTAATGTCGCATGTTAGTAAAACATTAGTACCAGGGATTTTCCTTTGTCTCAATTTGAGAGCTGTGTCATTGTTCGACAACAGTTCTAGCAGTTCTGCATCCCTTAACTGTTCTTTAGCTATTTCAGCGTAAGGTAATTAAAACAGTGCCGAGATGGCTTCGATCCTACTAAGAGCATCAGCTAGAGTGTTGAGTTCTCCACTTATATACTGGATGTCCGTAGTCAACTGTCCTATATAGTCCAATTGTTGAGCTCTTCTCGGGGAAGCTGGTTCTATCTTTTGCATGAAGGCATGAGTTAGGGGTTTATGATCTGTATACACAGTGAAACATCTACCCTCTAATTGGTGCCTGAAATGCTTCAATGCAGCAAATATTCCCAGTAACTCCGTGTCGTATGTGCTGTAGTTTTTCTCGATTTTTGATAGGTTTCTGGAGAAGAAAGCGAGCGGTAACTTCTTGTCATTGTCCTTTTGGTACAGTGTTGCACCAATAGCAAAGTCGGATGCATCAGTTGCGACACATAATGGCAGACTTTCATCTGGATGAGCTAGTAGAGTTGCATTTGCCAGTGTTTCTTTGATGTTTTCAAAGGCTTCTTCAGTTTCTTCTGTCCAATCGAGTGGAGTCTTATCTTTCTTTTTATTTGTTTTGATCAATGCAAACAGCTTACTTTGTTCAGCTGCAGCGTTTTTAATGCAACGTCTGTAGAAATTCACCATCCCCAAGAAGCATCTGAGTTCTGCAACGTTTGAGGGTTTTGGGAATTTCAATATGGGCTCTACCGTGATCTTCAGAGGGGAAATCCCTTCGGTCGAGACTTGATAGCCGAGAAAGTCAATTTTGGTTTGTTTGTATAAACTTTTTCCAACATTGATGGTAAGTCCAGCAGCGTGTATACGCTGTATGATGGCTCTTACATTCTTCTCGTGCTGTTGCTCACCGCCTTCTGAGCAAATGCATAAGCAAACGGCAAATCCATAAACAGTCCATTGATGAATCTCTGGAAAGTTTGTGCAGAATTACGGAGTCCAAACGGCATTCGAAGGTATTCGAATAAACCAAAGGGGGTTATGACCGCTGTCTTTGGAATGTCCTGTTTGGTCATTGGAATTTGGTGGAATGCCCTGTTGATGTCGATTTTTGTGAACATCGTTTTACCCTTCATATTCGCATTGAAGTCCATTATGTTTGGGACTGGATAGAGATCAGGAACTGTTTTGGCATTTAAGGCTCTGTAGTCTCCAACAATTCGCCACTCTCCACTTGCTTTTTTGGTCATGTGGATTGGGGAACTCCATGAGCTTTGTGAGGGGTGGCATATGCCTTCCCCTATTATGTGATCATAGTATTCCCGTGCTGCTTTGAATTTATCAGGCAGTAGCCTGCGGGCTCTAGCATGGCAAGGCGGTCCTTTAGTTTCTATATAGTGAACAGTGTCATGCTTATAGGTCGGATGCCTGCGAATCAATGGTTGAGTGACTCCAGGATAGTCTGACAGAATCCGTAGGAATTGTTCGTTGACTTCAGTGCAGCTGGATATGTTGGTGTCCAGTTGGTACGCTAGCGTTTTGCCTTCCACCCATAGACCAGTATTGTTGTCTATGATTTTTCCATTTTTCAGGTCAGTGACCAGGCCGTAGTGGGCGAGAAAATCTGTGCCCAGGATCGGAGTTGGAACGTCCGCAATTGTGAAGGACCATGTCATGTCTCTTCGCAAACCGATGCTTAATTCGCTGGATTCTATTCCGTAAGCTGGAAGGTTTTGACCATTCACAGTTCGGAGGTAGTATTTCGGAGGAAATGCCTTTTGGTTCTTACTTACTGGCAAAATGCTCAAGTCAGCACCTGAGTCTATAAGGTAATGTCTCCTGTTTGTCCTGACCTTGATGAACAGGTGGTGTGAATACTTTTTCGAGGCATCTTTAGCTGCATAGACGACCCCTCTTTCTAGTTTGATGGCTTACTGTACGTTTTTCCCCACCATTGGCATCTGTTGTTGCACTTGGTGGCCTCCTCGCCAAATCTATTATGGAAGAAGCAGGAGTTATCATCCCAGTTTTGAGACAGTGGTTTGGGGGATGATGTTCTTCTAGGGGGAGTTGGACTCTGATCCCTGGTAGAATTGCTCTTTCGGTCTCTGGACCTGGATTTTCTATCGTTATTTCTATTGTTGCTCCTGCTTTTCAAGCGGTTGTTACTTCTACCATTTCTTGGGCTATTGTTATTACTCTTCTTCTTTATTTCGCTAGTCAGCTGAGCTATCTGGGCTCTAAGCTGAGCTAGTTCTCCGGTCTCTGTCGATACAGCACAAATCGAGGATGCTGATCTCGAATGTTCCAGTGCACTATCGGCACTCTTTGCCAAAAAGTCTAGGTTCTCAGAATTATTAATTACCGTGGTACCCACAGCTGCCAGACACTGTACAACATGTTGGGGCAGTTGCTTACAGAACTGGTTCCCAATGACTGATGGTGATACGATGTTATCGGCCTTTTGTCTTAATTAGGCCATGAAGATGGAGTTTTTATCATCTCCCATCTTCATTCTACCCATGACATCATCTATTATTTGGTTTTGGGTCTTACCAAACACATTGCAAATTTTCTTGCAGAACCAACTGTATTTGTCTGCTTCCACCAGAGAGCATTTTATGATATCCGGAATGCGGCGTATTATTTCTGCGTGCATGCCGCTGCAAATGTGCGTATATTTATTTCTGGTCATTTTGCAAGTTTTCCATTTTGAAACGACCTTCGAGGAGAGTCAACCAGAGTTCTACCTCATTTGGCAAAAATTCCAGAATCTCAATCCTCCGCCTTTGGATCGCAGGGTTCTGCAGAGTCTGCATCTGCAACAGCTGTAGTAGCTGTGCAAGCACTTCAGGGGTCAGCTGTGGCTGACCACTTCCACCTGTTCCACTCTGGTTCGATGTCAGGTTTGTCGTATTTCCGCTTCCGTTGGTGTTGGACATTGTGATCTGCTGTTTCTCTTTCGAGTTGCTTTTGGCAAAGGTTCCACCAGACTCCATCGGTTGTTGGTCCAGTGTCAAAGGGTCAGAGTCTTGGCTCAAAAGACGACCACTTCTGAGGGTGCGAGCTGTTGTCTCGTTTGGGTTGACAACTGCTCCTAAACGCAAGACTTCTGGCCTCCTGATTTGTTTTTGCTTTTCCGGAGTCTCAAAGACTTCAGAGTCTCTGGTTGAAGCTGGAGGAGTTGGTGGATGAGGGCAACTTTGTTCCTCCAGGTCTACTTCTCTTGGTTCCCTTCCGGCAAATATATTTGGAAGGGGGGTTTAATTTCCCACTTTTAAAGTCAGACCTCTGCTTTGACTGCCTAAGGTGTCTAGGTCTGTGAAAAAAATTTGTATCACAAGCGAGTAACTTGCCAGTGCACCGCGCCTAGTTTTAGAATTAGCGCAACACGCCTAGACACCCACGAAGTAGCCAAAAAATCACATCGGAATCACCACTGTGGAATACCTTGTCGTGAGAGATATTCACACTAGAAGGTCTTCAACAGTATTTTACGTGTTCTGCCACTTCATACAATTAAGTATGGGAAAGCCAAATTGTCGGCAAACACTGGCGATTTTTGAGTCGGTTCTGAGAGTTTATATACAGAATTTGGCACACGCACACAAACACACATGCATACGTACATGTACGTAATTATGTCATGCGTTACGTCGTTTCTTGCCTCTGTCAAGATGATAAGAAACGATGCAGCGCGTTTGGTACCGGGCTGTGACATCACTGAGATCATTATCTGGTAATTGATCTCAGCCTGTGCAATGTATCTTACCTGTACGTACGTACAGGTACGAACATACAAACGCACCAGTGTAAATTCGTTTAACGTCGTAAAGACGATTATTGCCAGCCTTTGGGCGGCGACTGTCATCGAGGGGTGCGAGCCCCTATTACCTCATACGAGTATTGTCCCCACAAAGCTCATCAGGCATTGGTGTGCGTATCCATGAGCAGATACCTACACAAGTTGTGACAACACTTTGGTATCTTACCAAGCATAAGAGGCATTTGCCAAAGAAGTGTGATGATAAAATGCTATTTTATATGATAAGAAAAACCAAAAGTGCAAAAAATACTTATTTCGCTAAAATATTTGAAAAATTAATTTCAGTAATTAATTCTTTTCATAAATAAGTTAATTGAAATCCATAATTAAATTTTTGGAAGATATGATCCATTGAATATCTCTTCCCGCATCAACCGGGGTGAGTGTATTTTCCAAAAGTGTCAAATTTTGTAATGCCTGCCATTCGAAAACCAGTAGACCGATTTCGTTCAAGTTCAACATCAAATCAGTCCCTAATTGTCTCCAACTGCCATAAAAAATTCAAGCTAAAATCTTCTAATTTACGGTAGTTATCGAGATGACAACATGATGGGTTTGCCAAACTTTGAGAACCCCTTCCCCTCCGAAACTAGCAAAAGAATTTCAAAAATTTTAAGACTAGTGTATAGCCCATGAAAGTTTCTGACATTTCTCTAAGTTTCACTGCCATAGGTTAAACAGTGGAGTCTCCACAGATTCCCAAAAAGTGCCAAAATGAGAAAAAAGTGGATATATATATACTGTGTGTCGAATAATTTGAGTGACTTATATATTCGTGAATTACAACTCAGGATCGGCGCTTTTCCATAGGTCTCGCTATTATACTAAATGCAATAGTTTTGGAAAATATACCAATAAGATTACCTATGTGATTAAAACAAACATTATTATTCTCCTAAGAGTCCAACTGGATTTGATTGGACTAGCTACTGACACGTTTTATTTTATCTAAAATACGAACAGAATTTCATTAATATTACCGAAACTAAACGTACGATTTCAGCCAAATTTTTATAATATCTTCAGGGACATAATTATGTTGATGTTTCAACTAAATTTCAGATCAATTGGACATTTCGTTTTGGAGATATCACTAAAATTATCTTTGAAGAATGCGATTCAAATGATATGATTCTGAATACAATTTAGTTCGGGAATTTCAACAGTATCTTTTGAATGCCAATCGAACAATTTCAGATAAATTTTCACAGAATTGCAAGCAAACATATGTCGATGTCTTAACGAAATTTAAGGATAATCGTATGATTGGTTTTCAAGATAACACTATAATTCTTCATGGAAAGTGTGATCCATAGGATATGAATTCTATACCTAATTTAGCCATGGAATTTCATCAATATCTCGAGAACCAAACAGACAATTTCAGCCAAATTTTCACAGAATCTTAAACAAACATATATCAATATCTCAATGAAATTTCAGCTTCATCGTAAATTTAGGTTTGGAGATACCAAGGAAATTATGTTCAGAAATCGGATTGGTGATTCTGATTCAACTATTCAAATAACCTAATATGAAAAATTAGAATTTATAATGAAAAGTGATGATAATTGATAAAGAATTTAAGAATTTAACTCTTGATTACATGTATTATATAATAACTTGTAATTTATGTTCAAGAGTCATCAAACCTTAAAGCCAAGGTAAGACTTTACAGAGTACATGTTTTTGTTAGCCATATGTACGTCTAGTAAGCCCATACATCAATAGGCCTAAAAAGGCATGTGAGTAGTTCTAGAATAAACCCGCTGATGACGTTTCAGTAATAGCGAGTTGTACAAAAGTGGCAAAGTCTTAAAAATGCGTAGCCAATGGGGTTTATATTGTGCGGTGCGGTGTGGTGCCACCTCAGTTGGCATACCAAAACAAAAATCTTGAGAAATGATTCAACAAACTTCATTAGAATAAATTAGAATGAATAAACATAAGAAAACTGCGAGGAATTATTACTTCAAGAAAATATTCGATTATAAAATTTTAAATACAATAAAATGTTGGTATTTTTAATTTAATAATCATTCAGCGACTAATTACTTTTTATCAACTATGACTTTTGAATTTTTTTGAATTCTTCTTTATTTAGTGCTGGTTGTACCAAATAGTTAAACTAGGTACCAATAGGGTTTAACTTTATGTTACCATTCGTCTGAACAGTTAAACTTGGTTTATCCATCAGTTTAAAGTTGGAACAACTAAGCCTTCGAGAAGGAACTAACACATTAATTTTATGATAAGAATAATTTGTGTTTTTTCTTTTTTTTTTTTGTAAAACATATAGGGCTCATAATTTTATAGCTAAAGAAATTAGGTGAAAATCAAAAACATTATTTAATAATTGTTTTTTCGAGTTCTGAATCACGCATAATTCAATCCAAAGTCAAATTTCCAATTCAATTTTTTTTCTCCTTTTTCTTGTTTCGTTTAAAAAATTTAAAGGCATCGCATGGATTCGGGCATGGCAATGATTTTTATACATTCAAAATGAAAATTAACGACCTGTAAATGGACCGATGGAGCAGAAACATAGTCACGAAGTCGTGCGGAAAATTTGGTGACATGCGTAAAATTCATTTTAGAGAAAATAATTGAGAAAATCGTTCAACAATAAATTTTAGAAGGATAAAGTGGAATAAAGAGGTAATTCAAGTTTTTTTATAACCGGATATTTAATTTATCATGTGAAAATTCCAAAATTACCGTCATTCTCATATTATTTTTTATCATTAAATCATTCTCATTACATTGAATTTCCTGAATTGTAGTGGCCAGTAGAAAATGTTAATAAGAAATATAATTTCAGTATTTTTTCAAAATTATAAGCAGGAAAGATGATAAATTTGATGGTAATTTTCTTTTAAATAATAATTTATTTATAAATACCAACATGCATTTTCGTTTGAAAATTTTATTTTTTCAATGTTAGTTTCATGTTATATGGAACAATTTGATTATTTACGAATGAAAATTAGTTATTCGTTAATTTCAAGCTAATAATTTCGTGATGAGCTTTATTTATCAAGCAATAACAAAAAATTAAATAAATTTTTTTCGTTTCAGAAAATTAAGTCATTATTGTAGTAACCAGATTTATAATGGTGGGGAGTTACAATTTCAAAATCAAATAATACCCCGTTTGCAAGCAAACTGGAAAAAAAAAAGAAAAAAAAGACAGGTAAATAATTGATACAAGTTTCAATAATTTTTTCTGCCGATTTTTCTGCCCTTTAAGTGCATTTTCACGTCTTCCATTTATTTTAGTCTGCCTTTGACAAGTGTCACAACCATAAAGGTTGTTGCATGCTATAGAACTCGAAGAAACCGGTTCTGTACCAGTTCATCATACATGAAGAACACAATACACACTCTGATTCAACTTAATTTTTGAACAAACATCTTTTTCCAAATTATTTATTGCAATTTAGTTTTTTCTTCTTCCTCTCTAGCTTCTGTTACTCGACTGAACTCAATAAATTTTTCATTTAGGTCTCGTCAATATCGAAGGTGGAATATTTTTTGATGCTAATTCTACTTTTTATTCTGTTTTGAAAATGGCATTGTTCGGACTTAGCCCTGATACTGGACGTTTTGAAGGGTTTTTAAACCACTGAACAAAACAACAGCCCAATATCTAGTTATTATTTTGACTGTCACCTATTTTTCAATTAGCCTAAATCACTTTGGGTTGATTGTTACAGACCTGAATAGCAGCAACAGTCCAATTCTAATTTTAGGAATTTTAGAAAGGGCACTTTCATTTCAACCAAAGCCTGCATTTAAGACAATGTAAATTAATTTTTTCTACTAGCCGATGATTTCAGGTTGATTGGAACCATTTTTTAGCTACAGCCTAAATAGGTTTGGGCGAATAACATTAGGCCTAATTAATACTAGGTTAATTGGGCCAGTAATTTTTGAATTTCTAAAATTGGGTAAAACTGTTTGGGCTCATTGTAAAATGAATACAATTTTTAAAAGCTAATTGAAACTTTTTTTTTTAGTTTTCTGAATTGCCGGCTCTTGCCAAAATTATTAGAACTTTGGAAAATGGCAAATTTTCCAAAGCACCTACAACATATATATATATATATATAAACGGTGGGTCAGATTATCACACAACATACGAAAATCCCATATGTTGCGTGATAATATGACACACTATGGAAAAAACGTCATATGTGGTGAGTATTGATGCAACATAATTGAGTCAAGCAACGGAAAGAAACCAAAAACGTTATAAAATCTATAATGCGTAACAAATCATCGTTTATACAAAAAAAAAAAACTGAATTAAACTGCACGTGTTGCGCCAGGACTCAACGTATTTGAAGATTTTCCCATAGCGAGTCAAATTATCACAGAACATATGGGATTTTCGCATGTTGCATGATAATCTGACCTATCGGTATATTGATAATTGAAAAAATGGAAGAATTACATAAATACCTATCATTCTTGCATTTGGCCCTATGTTTAAGTGACGTAGTTTATGAAACTTGAAGTATGAGATGTGAGGAAATAACATTTATAACCCGAATTTTTATTAACCATAAGCACAGGTCGCCTAAAAACATGAAACCCTCTTGCAAACTCACGTATCACCAAACTTTCCACTCGTTTAAGGAGAGGTAAAAATTACACAAAGTACGCTTTTTATCTAAATGTGGATCATGAAAACGTAACCAAAGTTTCTTCAAACTCATTATACCATACTCGTGAATCACAACTGTTTCATCGAAAAATTCAAATTAATGAAAGTCTAGAACTGCATTACGTCAAGCGTATTTTAAGAATAGATTAAAAAATATAAATGATTTAGTATTAGTTGAAACCAATAATATTATAAATTTCAAACATAATTTCGGTGAAAGTTCTTTGTCCTTAATATTCCTCATTATGTTTTTGAGTTTTTTTTGCTGGTTGTAAGTTGGGAATGCGATGTGTTTTGGACAATTTTTCGCAGTTCGTTGGTCAGTGATAAGGCTTTTGCTATTTCGTGAAGATGGTTGCTTGAGTTTTTTTAATCTGACCCTTCAGGTTTTAGCGATGGGTCCCCAGCCAAAAAACGACAGGAAAGAGCGACCCAAAAGTAGCGCGTATATAAGACCACACATTATAATAAGCGCGTATATAAGACCACACATTATAATAAAGACATAATATTACAGTGAGAGTGAGAAAGAGGAAGAGAGAGAGGGGGCTAAAACCTGAAGGGTCAGGTATTTTACATTTTAGCCGTCAGGCTCAAAGTAATAACATCCGGAGGGATGGAAGGGGCGGAGCCCCCTCCCGAGGCACGAAGCGCCGAGTTTTTTTGCTTTTTTATTTGTTCGTTGATCAACTTCTTCACAGTGTCTGGACTGTAGGCACTGATTTTTACGATTTTAATTATTATTTGGATTTCCCTACCCAAAATTTCGTCATTACTTGTAAGTGAGAACTGTAAGGTACAAAATGGATCAAGTCCACAACGAATAGTTTTTAAGAGACTGGTTGGTAGGAGTCATTAGGGATGCAATAAGGTCTATTAGTAGGTATCCTGAAGACATCAAATTTTAATGAGGAAGGTTCTTCTTCATCAAGATATCCAGGAAAACAAAATTGGGCATTTTGTTCCATTTCAAAGATGAAGCTAATTTATAGGAACTGATTCAGGTTTGCAAAAAGTTGTCAACGTTGAAAAATTCTGGGATTATGAAGAACAACATATCGATAGCAGATTTTTTGCAGCAAATTTTGGTTCTTTATCTTTAAGTCTATCTCCAGCTTGTTCATAAATAAATCAGCTATAAAAGGCAAGGGATTTTAAAAATATTGCGGGTAGACGTCCGCAGAGGAAAAACTGTCACCAACTTCTTACAATACAAATCACTCATACAAACGAATCAACATTTCGGTAAAAATTTATTCTGATGGGCTACGTATCTATATACGGCCTAATGGGTACATTAAATTTCATAATAATGGAACGAACGAGAGAAACAACTGAAACAGATAACGCAAATCGTCAATGAAAAATGGATCACTTATTCAGCTAAAACCAAAGTTAATGAGAATTCCATGTTAAAATAAACCAAAGGCTTGAATCAAATTAGACTTGTATAAGTCAAAATTGCACCCGACATTGGGTAAAATTCGGAACTCTCCGTGTGTGAATATTAAATTAGCATACAGGCTACCGTTAAGATACGTCAACACAATGAATACAAAAACATAAAACATAAAAAACTTCACATTAGAATCATTGATAACCATTAAAATAAAAATTTTTAAATATGGTAGGTATCTAATTATAATTGGGCTACTTCTCATTCGTCATTAACTAATTTCTATTCTATCACTTTCAAGATTTTAATGCATAAAATTTTTGCAACCTACACCAAATACTTTCATTTGAAAAATTTGAGAATTTTTATGGCACAAATGTTGAAACGTAAAAATTAAATCACGACGTAATGAAAAATGTGCGTTTAAGAAGTTATTGTATAAAACCTCACAACGATTCACGCTAATTATGAATTATCGAATGACTTATTTACGATACTTCGAAAAAATATTAATTTTTCTTCATTTTTTCGTCTCATAATAAAGAAGAAAAGCCTTGTTTCTTTCGTAATTCATTATCACATAGCTAATGCATTAAGTTTCGAAAAGTTTTTCTTCATAAAGCTTTTACAAATAAATTACTTTTTTCTCCGAAGAGAAAAAAAATTTATTGTTCGTTTCTTGAAAAACTTTAAAATTTTGGAAAGGCAGAGAAGCCTAGAACAAATGGAACTAACTAAACAGATACAAAATTTCATTCTCTGTTTCGATGTCGTTACTTTTCGTTGATTCATTTTACCTTGTAGGTAATACCTAATTAGTTTTTCCGTTTTCTAAGTGAAATCCATCCAGCGAAGTGAAAGCTATGATACGTGACATAAGAAGAATTTATTTGAAAATCGTAGTGCTTCTCTCTCCTTACATAGGCTTAAGAACTAACAAATATTTTGTCAAGGGTGAATCACGCATAGATTACGTATATGTAAACGTCATGAAATAAATTTAAACCAAAGAATTTCAGAATACAGGGTAATCGACAAAAGAATAAAAACTACGAGCGGACAGAGAGAACGAGGGGAGAAGGAAAAAAAAGAAAATGGTATATTACACAAAAAAGAAAATGTATTGTACTCCACGTATAAAATCCCCATTCATACATATTTCATCAGTTATGAAAATTATTCTTTTCCCAAACCATATATAGTGAAACACGTTTTTGGTTTTTCTTTCAAGACACTCGGTTAATTTTCATCAATTAATATTCCATTTTCGTAGGAAAATAAACTCTTTAGTCTCTCCTCTTCCAATGTAGGTAAATTAATATTCATGCAATATGAAAGTATTCCTCGGAAAACATTACAAAGTTTATCCCTAGTGGAATTTATGAAAATAATTCGATTTTTAAGGGTGAAGGAAAAGTAAAAAAAAACCTTCCATGCTAAAAGGAAAAATTATTGAAAAACAACCTTGAAAACCTCTCCATTATGAGCATTCACAGCAAATATAACTTATATTTCGACTAGTACTATCGTTCAGTCAGCCTACAGCTTTTTAATGAATAAAACACCAATAACAGCTGAAGTGGTAAGACGAACAAAGAATAATAAGGAAAATCCTTCAATTAATGACTGTCACCTTTTTTCTGAAAAGGTATCACGAGATTATTCTCATTCGCGCGTTGAAGAGGAGAAAACTGAAAAAAAAAAAACAATGACTTTATTATAATTAACCACACACAAGGGCACAATTAATTATCTGAACCAGTTTGTACTGTTGGAAAATGATAATTACTAGGATCGGAAATAAGAACATTTAAAACGTTTTTAAAATATGGATAAAGTAAGCACTTAAATTCGGAATTAGAATTTCAATATTTCTGAAAATAAAACAATTTGAAAAAATTGAAGGCTTTTTTAATTCCTCTCCTCCCATAACGGTAAAGTTTTTAATGCTAATTACTTGGCTACTTTACAAAAGAGGTAACTGAAAAGAAGCTGGTAATAGGAAGAATCACAACGCGGAACAGAGTGAGGGTGGTAGAATTCCCAAAAATTTTTTCATTCTTGAGCAGCAGTTGAAAACGGACAACACTGGTAAGCGGAAATAGAAAGACCATGTTTTTCTCCGACACTTAGGTCACCATTTTTATATCATTTTTTAGTTTTCAGTTTCTGAGGTGATCCCGTTAACAAATCTACCTTTTCGACCCCGATGTAACTAAAACTAATCGTGACTCCACAGCTCTAATAATAATAATAATAATAATATTTTCAAATTATAGACTTTTGGTTCAGAATTTACTCCACTCATTTTTTGAACATCAAATAAGATTTTTATCATCAACCTACTGCAGGTGCTCATAAATCGATGTAAAAATCTGAAATAATTTTTTGTAGATGTTATTCAAAACAAATAGCAATTTATTCATAACCAAACCGGTTATAAAAATAAATCTTGCCAAATTCAAATCATTATCATGAACTTGACTGTATACTAGTGAAATTTTGTTGTAACACAACACGACGTTTTGCGCATGTTCAACACATTCCTGTGAAATATTTTGCAATCAAGTCTGTCGGACTCGTCCAGAAAGCATTTTAATTAGTAGTCGGCAAACTGATATACAAATATTTTGTCAAAAGAGCATTCGTTAGCAACTCCACGGTTAACCATAGAAAAGCAGTGGATAATGAAATTAAGCAATTGAAAGCTGTATCATTTCTTTACATCGAATGTACCGTTACACCGACGCTGGACAATGACAGTTGTAAAATATATAACGACCCTCAATTGACTCGTCGAACGTTGAACTATTCAAGTAGACAGCCACTAGCCAGCAAAAATGGGAAAAAAATTTACAACGTAGGCGGAAAAATAAAAACATTTCGAAACCGGAATTCCATCCAGAAAAATATACCTCATCATTGAACGTACGGCAAAAAACTCTATGGCGCAATAAACTGCGCTAGAAAAGAAGGTTTTCAATAATCATCAAAAATCATTTATCTCTCTTCATACGTCTTTTTACATCTTATTTTACTTATTATCTTACATTTTTTTCAACATTTTTCGTTTTTACATTGCTTTTTAAAACACTTTTTACAGATATTTATACATCTCTTTTTACACCTTTTTCAGATTATTTCTAGTTTTTTATTATAATTCTACTTGGCTTTTTTTTTTTTTGGTAATATTGTTTTTCAAAAACATCCATGTCGGTATTCAGCACGTTCAGTGTTACCCATGTACTAAATATCAACCATATAGCCCTATTGATGGAATTTTTGGAAGCCCACATGGCTAAACCGACTGATCAATTTTCATTATACATAATACCAGTTTTCTATTAAGTTCAGAACCAACTACTTAGAAAATTTTAACCCAGTCGAATAATAATTACGCTTTAGCCTCCATTGGCCAAAATTTTGTCAACCTCCATTGCTAAATCACTTAATCGATTCTCATCAAACGCTATACAAGTTTTAGTCAGGTTTAGAACAAACTACCTACTAAATTGCAACTTTACCCAATGATAATTACGTCTGTAATCTCCACTGATAAAACTTTTGACAGTCCTCATTGCTAAACCGCTTGACCAATTCCCATCAAACTCTATACAAGTTTTAATTAAGTTCTGCTACCTATCGAATTTCAGCCCTGTAGAATGATAATTATGCCTTAGCCCACAGGGGTCGAACTTTCATCAGCTTCCATTGTTAGACCATTAAGATAATTCTCATCAAACACTGTACAAGTTTTGATCAGGTTCTAAATTAATACTTTACCAAATTTCAGCTCTTTCGAATAATAATTAGTATGTCGTAACTCTCATTGATAGAACTTTCACCACCCTCCATTGCTAAGCTGCTTTATCAATTTTAAATTCCTAACCAGTTTTCATTATGGTCAGAACCAGTTACCGACCAAATGACAGCCGTATCAAATGATAATTGTTTTGACCTCAATTGATGGAACCTATTTCGCCCACAACCCCTCAACTAATTTTCAACAAATACGATCCCATCTGACATTACGCTGAAACCTACCCACAAATCAGATTTTAGCCCTATTGGACAAATATTACACCCTCTATCGTACTGACAAGATATGGCCTGATATACACACATACATACGAAAATGTATGTATAATTATATATATTTAAAGATGTACGAATTTCTGATTTTTGTGCCAAAAGTCATGATTTGTTATCAAATGAAAAACTATCACACTCCCTCCCAACCCCCACTTCACTAACTCACACGATCTCAAACAGCAAATTTGAAAATCTGCTATAAAAATTCAGTACCTACCTAACCTGTTTCCACTACTACAATGAGAAAATGACTTTCGACATCCAGATAAAATTTATAACAAGTTAAAAATGGGAATTTTACATTTTTTACAATTTGTAAGCCAAATTTATGTTTAAAAGAACAACTAGCGGTAAATACAGAAATTCTCTTCTTCTGCACTAGTACAGCAACAGTTTGAAAATAATCGTGAAATGAGTGAAAGAAACAAATATTTTTTCTGTTTCTTTTTCATTCTGTCTCTTGTTAAAATGCCTCAACGGACGCCGATTAAATTTATAATGAATTTTTGTTCATGTATAATATGCAAATTTTACTGTACCTACTGCTGAGGATATTGAGATCGGATCATAATAATAAGCACCTTATTTTTAGAGGGAAGAAGTAAGTTTGCTAATGGTAAAAAAAATCATTCAAATCCATTCAGTAGTTTTCAAGATTACTCATTATACACACACATACTGAACAATTTTATATTTACACATATAAATATGAATATAATGATAAATGTACAACCCCGTTTTTCCAATCTAAACTATATATAAATTATTGAAGAATTCCTGCGCATGCGCCCACTAACAAGCAAGAAAAAACATTGATGTTCCACCGAAGTAACGAATTGAACAGCGTTACCAGGTCAGTACAAGCCAACGTGTCGCAAATTGGCGCTTCAGGGCTTGTATTAGTATAGATATAGATTCAATTACGGTGATGTCCAAGGCTTAGAACACTTAAAATGCATGATAAAATGAGCCCTCATTTGCTCAATTTGATGCATTTGGGCCAAAGTTATGGTGGTGCAACTACCTACTGCCTAGTTACATGCTACAAAAAACGTTGAAAAGTGGGAATATTTCAGACCAAGAAAGGCTCTGCATCCCATAAGAAAGAGGGTCTATTGGACAAGTTGCTAAAATACTGAATGTGTTATTGTTCGAAAGAGAGCAATTTCCAGTAAATTTAGTCAACTATCGATGTCATGATTAATATACAGATAAAGGCTACACATCCGATCAAGTTATCATTAACTCTGTTTGATAGGACTACACCGACTTACACCAACGTACACCAGGAGGGCGATTTCACAAATTTCAAAATGTTAAATGACTTTATGCCAAGTATTACTTGAATATTTATGGAATATCCCTACTGGTGTAGGCTGGTGTAAATTAGTGTAATCCTATCAAACAGAGCTATTTATTTACCACAACTTGGTTTCAGTCATGAACAACTATATACAGCACAATTCCAATCAGTCTTTTGAAGACATGAAGGTTCAAATGGAACAAAAAGTTAGGCACAAAGCTAATGTCAAATTAAAATAAGTGCTGTAGATCAGTGTGAATGAATGTTGTAGAGCAGCGAGGGTCATCTAGTATGTACCTATCAAACAATAAAAACTCTGCCATCAATGGATAAATTCTAAAAGTTAAAATTTGGGTAAAACAAAAAAAGGAAGTATTCTTGAATTTTGTTGGACTTCAGCATAGATTTTTGACTTTCATTTTAACTTTACTAAAAAAGGTATTTAAGATTAATACATACTTTTACTTCTGCAACTGGAAAAAGGATAATGATCTAGCGAAATTTTGTAAATTTATTTTATTACGCAAACTACTGCTCGTAGAGAATTACAGTAACTTACTCCAGTTACTAAATTTGGTTTATAAAAATATGTATCTGTAAGTACCGAAAAAACTCAAATGCATAGCTTACATGGCCTCAAGTAACAGGAGACTAAAAGGCTTTTTAATACTGCTCCTCACCCATTTCTCTGCCTTCGATGGAAACAATTCATTTTCTTTACTATCGTTCATATATTCGTAAAAACAAAAAACTGGTTTTCGTTATCGAATTCGTCTTAAAATTATTGTAACATTTTTTTCAGAAAATTAACAAGAAAAAACAAACAAAAATAAAAACTTCGTCAACCAGCGCAGCGATACGAACCCAAACTTTGTTTTGAGTGATTAGAATCCACAATAATTGTAACTGATAAAACTAAACGAGCATTATATACTATATTTTTGTAAAATAGGAAAGATAATGAGGCCATCGGGTATTTTCAGTCGAATTCGATTCCGGGAAATTACTTTACATTAGTTAACAACGTAAGAAGGACTACCTGTAATATCAGTACTTGCAAAATTCGTCGAGATAATTTTATCCTTAAATACTTCTCAGCACTCAGACTTCAGTTAAATAATCTTTTAACATGTGGTCAAATATCTAAATTTGCGCCTATTTTTTTGCCTCTTGAACAAATTTTGCGGTAATTTATGTTGGGAACAACAATTTATCTCAGCAACTGGTTCAAATTCCGGCTCAAGAAATTTATTTACTCATGCTCTACTAGTAATATTTCATTTTACCTTCAAATACCAGAAAGAAAGTACCAACCTGCACTTTAAATTTACGAACCATGCGACCAAGTGAATATTTTATATAACCTCTCCTCAATCTAATTACCTACATTACAACGCCAACCAATGGTATATTAGGTCTTTTTTTCGTCTCATCAAAATTGTCTTTTTTCAATCCTCTCGCTTTACTCGACAGGAAGCGACTATATCCCAAAAGAAAACGCATAATTTTGCATCAAACGATTTAATTTCGATCACAAACGCTTAGTTAATGGAATTCTCATGGGACGCACTCCCCTAAAACTCGATCAATGTTGCCCCGATAGACAATGCAATGGCAAGCACGAAACAAAAACAAAGGAAATATTCTCCCTCCTTCCATCTGCTCGAACTTTGGTGCAACTAACTGAGCGACCAGATTCTCCCCGACAACGTCAATTAACTTTTAACCTTTCGTTTAGGTTTCGTAGTTATTACGCTCCAGTAACTTCGGATTGGAGAAAGGTTGAAACCACGCGTTCGTCGATAAAAATCAATCAATTAACACGCGTCGCACCACAAAATTGTGGTTTCTCGTCGATACAAAAATTAAAATTAACAGAAATGAGATAAATTTAAATTTTATCAAGCAACGCCAACGAATATCTTCGTGGATACGAAGGTTGTTTACAGAAGTTGACCGGTCGTTATGCGCAACATCGGTCAGCACTGAATTTGTTCACTAGTTCCGATTGTTATTGCATTTCAGTGCATTAGGTGAAAGTTACATCATTCGACTTTGTGTTTATAGCCCATTCACAGTCAAAAACTAATTTACGGACAAAAAACATTTTTGGTAGTAGGAAACGATGCTGTACTATCTACCTTCAAATTGTACGTTTTAGGCATTTTTTAATCATTAGGTACTCATTTTGAATAGATTTCAGCTATACGACCATTGATCACATTATTCACGCTGAAATTTATTTTGGGAGAGATTTCCATTTTCACTCACTTGTACTTCACGTTACATCACATCGAGTGGATTTGTCTTGCGGATGTTTGTCTCAACTATATTCTATGATGTTACGCGACAAAAAAGAGAAAATCATGTTAAAATTCGCTCGGTGTGTTTTCGGTATTACGGAGGACAAACAAACAAACACAACTAAGTAAACAGAGCCACAAAATTATTCGAGAGACTATAGTGACTGATAGTGAGCACTTCGTTTTTTCTTCGCGGCAAGGTTTCTAACTGCGTATGGGGGAGGGTTCTACATGCTTGGTATGTCTATCTCCGAAACTCAGAACAAGTGTCTTACGTTATAGTTTTTAATGAAAGTAGGCTCAAAATGTTACTGACCTTCCGGAGAATGTCGTAAGCTATTCATATTTGAAAATTAAAAAATTAGAAGGGTGTAACTGAAGAAAATAAGAATCTAAAGATTGAAAAAATTATTGCTATAAATTTGGGCATATCTATCAATAAGAGGTACTCATTCAGATTAACGCAGTCGGTTTTTTTATTTTTAAATGAAGTTTATTATTCAATCGCTGGCCATGACGGGCAAATGGACTCATTTAAATCAATACCGGCGGCCTGGCGCAGCATAGACATAAGTCTATTATGTTGACGGTTAACAAAATAATTTTATGGCAAAGGCGAACACACTGTGAGTAAATAGTGACAGGGTCGGTAAATGTCTTAGAGCGTATAAAGCTAATTTTCCGAAACTGGCAAAGCACTGGGATTTTTTCACAATGGGATTCAGTAAGGGAATAATATTTGTGAATCGAAACGAGAATCTAAGCATAACACTACTGTCACTTAGCGTAAAGAGCAAAATGGCATTTTAATTGATCGAAATTCGGTAATGTTTGTCCCCAAAGATGACAAATATTAGACAGTAATTTTGGCTCCCCAGTAAGAATTTCTCGTCAATATTCCAATTCGAATACTTTTCAGCCCTCCTCCTCCTCAAAAACTTCGAAGCATATTACCTCAAAAATCATTTTTTTTAGGTAGGCTACTATACATCAATTTAAATATTTTTAGCAGCTTCGAGTTGGAATTTCGCAATTGTTTTGTCATTTGATTTTTTTTAGGCTCTCGATGAGACTGAGAGTTAGATTCTGGGCCTTTTCATTTTTTTAAAGAGCAGCTTAATGCATCGAAAAATATTTTTCAAAGTTACTGATAGAAAACTTTATTCTAATTTTTGCATTGGATAAATTTTTAGCCATTCTCTATGTGGGATTTAAAATATGAATTTTTATTCCTCTCAGTTCAATTTAGGTGTACTATATCGATCAATATGTTTTTCCATGTAGTTAGATTTTAAATTAATTACAAAACTGAATCAAATCCTCCCTCCAGTGAAGCAACAGACAGTGTTTTTGATGTAGAGAATTCCTAGTTGACCCCACTTTATGCATAACTGAAATTTTAACTGATAAATTTAATAATAGGTATCAAAAAAATTACGACAGGTTGATAACCACAAAAAATAATTTCATATTTGAATTCAACCCCACAAAAATGTATGAACTCATGTATGACACCTCAAATTCACGAATAAATGGAAAAATGCTCTACCTGAAACCACAGAGAGCTACAAACTGAAACAAGAAAATAGTTCCTTAATAGAACAGCGCAGCTAAAAAAATACAAAGAAATTTATAAACAAGATATGAACAAACACAGTGAAATGAAAAATGAATTGATTAAAAAAAAAAGACAGGACATGCTCACTACTGTGTTTCAGCAATACGTCGGATGACCAAAAATGTTGGGTAATTTACATAGAAATACTGGAAATAAAATATTTTCTATCTTTTGGTTGGTCAGATTGCCATTTTAGTTTAATTTGGCGTTGGTCGATAGAATACAATCAACCTGTTTTGCAGAAAATTAACGAAAGCAACAAAAAAAGACCGAAGTTCTGAGTTATCTGTATGGTCATGCAAAGCTCTTTGTAACATATTAAGTGCAACTTACTCAGAAACAATAAACATTTAAGGTTTTTTTTTGTTTTTGTTTTTTGTTTTTTTCCAGACAATTTCTAACCTGTGAAAACAGCCTGACAACTTTTCTAGATAATATCTATTCCGAAACATTGCTGGTCTTGACTTCTGTCGTTTTCACAATCTAGCCATGAATTATTCAACCAAAGCCAAAATCATACACATATTTCAAGTTTTCACGGATTAAATTGGTACATTTTGGACCAGTCAACAAAGATATCCATGAAAGGCAGGTAAACGATCGAAAAATTCACACAACGGAATGAAAAGTCAAGGAAGTTTACAATGGTAGGGGGCAGGCAATGTGAAGAGGATATGTTTCACTAGTCCTCTCATAGAGACCAGGTAAAAAGGACAGACGAAGCTAGAAATAATTCACATCCGTATCGAAGATAGAGATACTCAATTTAATGGCTTTCTCGACGGTACCGTATAATACTCGAGTTAACTTTCACGAAGATGAAGGGCGAATAAGAAGAAGCTTGAATCAGGGAAAGGAAGGAATGGGGAAGGAACTGTCTCGTTTAAAACTCTACGTATACCTACACTCTCTATAGATAAAGTTTTCCAAACCCAATCCACCTGCCGGCTGCGAAAAACTTTATAACGAAGTGAAAGCGAAACGTTTGTAACCCTTTTTCTCGTTAACGCTTGTGTTTCTTTCCTCTTCTCCTCCTCTACAACGAAAAATTTTCGATTAGTTGGTCAAAAATTTTCGTTCGTATCTAGACATTATAGTCTAGCGTCATATTACGCAAAAGGAGAAAAACAAAAAAACAAAAAAAAAACGAAGACTACACATAACCCACATACTTTTAGAGACTCGAGTGACGTAGGTATTTATAAAAACTTACCACTGCCACTAGCAGAGAAAACAAAAACCGAAAACCGTCTCACCTATTGAAATTAGCTGTTCATCAGGCGATATTGTTACTAATTTGCGAGACGAAGAATTTACAAAATTAGTTAAACAAAAATTCGAACCTACGCCTAAGTAATAAATCATTCGTTGTAACTTATGGGGGTGCCGTGTCACCTAAAGGGAAGACAATAAATTACTGTCACGTCGGATTTGGTTCGCATTGTCCGACTACGAGCAAGTAAACCGCAAAACTTCAGTTTATTCACTCTGCGATAGTGCAAGAAAAAAAGACAAAAAACAAAAAAAAAAAAAAAAACAAAAACGAATGGCTTAATATGACTTTACTTCGACAAGTTAATTGTGATATAATGCGGACATTTTGACAACAGGGTTTATGTGTAATGAATAGAAAAAAGTATGCCATTAAAAGCTTGTAAACGCAAGTTCAAGAAATACGAAGAACTTCACGAATGAGTAACCGGAGAGTTCGTAATTACAGGAACTTCTCAACTCTCAAAGGAAAGTTGAAGTTTAGGACGGCTTCTTAATGGTTATTTTAAACCTCACCGAATCAAACGTTTACTCTTCACAGGCCATTTTAAAATTAGAGGAACATACCCTCATACCAAGTATAATACCCTTACTTATTTATGTATTTTCACATCTGAAATTCAGAAAGCTGCACTCGAACTGAAATTTACTCAATTTTTTAGTTACATATTTCGAAGTAAGTAGAGTAGATATATCATTCTGATGAGTGTATGTTACATAGAGATTAAAAATATTTAATATCAGATTTCACAAATCTTTAATATCCAGTTTTAAAACATCTGTTGAAATCAAATGAATAAGTACTGCGTGAACAGCGTTGATTATCGATGAAGTACTACACATGTTAAGGTAAATGATATAAATAAAATTTGGTAATTATGTATATTTACCAAATGTAATGTTAAAAGTGATAAATTCCATTCAGGTATTTTATCTAATTTTTTTAAATTTACTGGTTATTATGACTGAAAGCCGACACTGGTTGGAAAATTTGATTACGTAATTCAATTTTTCCTTTTTTCAAAAAATACAATAATAATATGAAAGTGTCAAGATAATAGACTGGTGCAGGTAATAATTGAAATACTTGTAACATTAATAAATATTCACCGTAAATATTTGGCCAAGTCAAAATTTATAAATAAAATCTTTCAGGTAAGACAGTATAAAATTTCATATCAATTGCAGAACAGTAGACCGTTGTGGCATTTCCAGTTGTAGTCCTTCATTTTTTACATACACTTCTAGATGATTAGTATTCGATAAAACAATTAAACCGTGCATAACCTTGTTCCCCTTGTCATTTTTTCGCTTCACAGTAAGAATTATTCATAATTATTGGTATCTAAATAAGATAAATTACGAATTAATAAAATTCATCACTTCTTTACAATTGCATCTAACAATACATATTGTATTCCACAGATGAAAAAAAAAATCTCTCTAATTAAGAAATGATATTTTATGAAAAAATGAAGACAAAATATCTAAATAACTAACGCCTGAGATTTTCAGCACAAAATTTTAATTTTATTAAATTTTATCATATCATTTTGTATTGTTATGATCAGTTTAATTTTCTCAGTTGCGACATCATTTTTTTTTCAAGTTTCAAAAATATACGTCAGTAAATAACGTATAAAAAAGGGCAGATTGAATTCTATTCATGTTGGGAATTGGAGGGAATCAATTTGATTCTTTTCGAACAACAAGCTCAAAATATTGAAGACTTTTTGAGCATTTATTCGTTCAATTCGATTAAATTTTAATCGAGTTCTAGAGTTACAGACGTAATTTTTCTTACAATTTTCTCGCACGATGATTTTCTAAAAATTTCGCAGAAGTTTGTAAATTTTATTACGAATTTGGAAAAACATTTTAGGTTTACTTTCGCAACTCTCAAATAATTTTCCATGATTTTAGAAATTTCCGTCATAACTGTTATTGAACGAACGTTGGTTGTTAGTTACCTTCATAGGCCTAATACCGAATTGTTCAAAAAAGGTATCAGCAGTACAATAAATAACGCATCAAATTCATTTACCTACAAAAAAAAACTAGTAAAATATATGGAAACAAATTATTACTCTAAACTCTGAAGACAGGAATGTTTTTAAACTGGCCAAAAAATCTAGGAGCATAACTTATCCTCGTTAAATTCTTGACTATCTTATAAATGAGACCCATAAATGATAAGTCTCATTTTATCAGACAACGCACAAGCTTAGAGCATCTTAATACCGAAAACATTGCCACTCAAATTACAACGGCAACGATATATTTCATGGAAACAATAACAAAATTTAGTGCACCGTAAAAATAGTGGTATTTGGATCTACATTTACCTACGAAAATACGAACGTCAAAGAGAATAAAGAGTATTCATAATTAGATTATAATTGACTGCGTAAAGTTACTGTTTTTTCTGTCAGTAGAATAACGAAAAAGAAGATCAAATAAGAGTACAATCGGCAACAGAACACAATGACTCATAGAATTGTAAATAATAAATTCGTAGGTGCTTGAGCAACCGAAAACGCCGTCAAGACATGGAATACCTTATTTATGACGTTTAAAACGAGAAATTCGGAAAATTTAATGTTTTAAACGAAATATTTGAATGTACTCCGAAAATATTTGAATGACTACGTGTATATCAGACAAGACGAATTTTCTGAAAGTGTTTCATCACACCATGAAAAAATGTATTTCGGCTCAACGAAACTATCCAATCCACAGTAAACACGATTTTTTAAGAAGTTTGTGAAAACAAATTAAAATTTCAAATAATAATTTGGTCATATAAAATCCTTACCCTCGTCTGTGAATTATCACAAAGATAAAAACATTCACAGCGATTGCAGTTGAAAAAAAATGCGAATTCTACATTCGACTGCTAAAATACCGGTCAATAATTGGCATAAAATGACATGATACGAGTGTCTCGTATTTCTAGAATAAAATTTATCATTTTTAAATCGTTCAAATACACAAAGCACCGACACTTGTCTTGCATGAGAAATTGATTTGCATTTCAAGAAAAATGCCTTTCAGAAGTTTCTTGATAGAAAGAGTTTATCCGAAGAACACGACTTCATTTTCCAGTGTTTCAAAAGTCTGAACTTTTACTTTCATCATTATTTTTCAAAGAACAATTCAATAAAAATCATAATATTATTAACACCGGTAACTCGAGTGAACTTCTTGAAGGGAATTTTTAAAAATCCTCAAGAGATATCTGAAAGCACTTATTGAAAATTTTTACAAAAGCATGAGATATTGAAGAAATTTTACAGATTTTTTTCATCGGGAAACGATGATAACCCACAGAACTATTTTTCATCAGAACAATTGGCCATGATTAGAATCATTTATTAATGGAGCTCCAATGATTGTAATTTCCTCTGTTTAATAATGTACTATCCAACATGCAAAAGGAAGCTCAATAAAATATTGAGAAAAAAAAAGAGAGAAAGAAAAGATTTTGAATTTTCGTAGTCTTGAAAATAAGGGTCTTGTAAGTTTCTTCAAAAATATTCATTCTATCACGCCATACAATTTTCAAAATGAGATGAAGAAGTTGTTTACGATAGTGCCATTCAGAGGAAACCTGGTAGGTATTTCCCAACGTAAATTGAATAAGTTGTCGGACAAGACTACGATATTAGTACCTCGTTGTTTCCAGATTTCTGCTCAGGTGATCGAACAAAAAATCAACAAATATTACGCAGTATGTTTTTCCAAAGACGAAGTGCTAATGGATATTCAAAAATTGTTTCGAATTTCACTCAAGTTATCACAGTGCTTATGCCATGCAAGACAAAACGTCTGTTAAACACATTTTTAAAAGCATTCAAAAGTGTATTTGTCAAAAGAAGACAAAAAAATAAATATATGGTAGGTTGTAGGTATTTTTCTTTCTTAACCCCAATTACATGTTACCCAAAACATTTTTTTCGAAATATATGATACAAGTCTTTTTCTAACAAACCAATGTACAGTAATAAAATTATCTGTTACATTATACAAAATGATATTTATTTTAGAAATATTTACGCTGTTTTAAATATTATGGTAAGTAAAGCGCAGAATCAAAACCTGCCAGCCAAAATAGTCTCACGAGAACCGTATAATTTTGAGCGTCAAAGGCGACACTATCTCATTATAATTGTTTTTAGCAGGTTTTCAACAACAAAAACAAAACTGCTAATAAAACTGACTCTCTTTCCTAAATCTGAGCTGGGATAATTATAGTTTTTTTAAATTAAATTTAAACCCGGTGAATATGAATCAGTTCGTTTCCATTCAGATGTTTTATCCCATAATTCAAGATATAAAGAAACAACCACTTTGTTCCAATAACACAAATATATCATTTAAGATTTTGAAAATCCAATCTAATTATTGTTTTTATCGAAGTTTTATAATTACAGTTGGACTGAAAAACAACCTATATCAGAAATCCTAGCAGTTTCTATCAGTGTTTTGCAATGAAGATTTCAGTTTTCAGCAAAATCAACGTAACTATTATACTTTTAGTGAAAATAACCAAAAAAAAACTATAGCGCAGCAAACTACAGTAGAAAATCATGTTTTCAAAAACCATTGAAAATCATTAATCTCTTTTAACATGATTTTTCACATCTCACTTCACATCTCTTTTCACATCTCATTCTACATAATTATCATCTCACATTCAAAAAAAAAGTTTTTACCATCCTTCTCTACATTTGTTTGGCTAGTTCTTGATTTTCTATCAAAAGTTTCAACAACTAATGATGTATCACAAAACAAAAGATGAGACATCAAAATCTAAACCCCTTTTGAAACCCCCGAGGGTCGAGGAATGAGTTGAATGAAAAAATAAACCTCAGATTTGAAATTAGCGCCCCAAAACACATACCTTCATCTATCATAAAATAAACAATAAAACGAGAATTGATAAAAATCAAACAACCCCTTTTTTTATCGGAGGCTTTGCCCTCCAAACCCCTTTTTTTCTTTTTTTTCTATATTAAAGAGAAACGAAGCAAGTGCATCCCGGTTCGATCCACTAACGTTAAATATTTTTAATCAGTATTTAACCTTAGTATTGGCTCCTCTCACGACGTTTAATTATAGTTGATAACAACTTTTCCTGTCAGATTCATCGTATCAAGGTCATACAAATTTATTACGATACTAAGTGAGTTTCACTTCAAAAACACAATTTTTATAGGTTGAGCTTTTTTTTTCCTTTACTAAGAGAGGGGTCCAGACCCCTAAGATAAGCCCCTCTTATATAATCCCTTGGTACCAACAAAAATTCATGAAAAAATATGAAGAAAAATCAAAAAGAATCAAATAAACTGAACTGATATGAGAGTTACAAAAATTGTTTGAAGACTATTTTTGATAAAACTAGTTTCAAGAGACGAGATAAGACCGATTGTGTAGGCCTTACCTAATATAATACATTTTGGTGGAGTAAGGTATTAAAAAGAATAGTGAGAGATGCAAAATTGTGTTTTCGTAAACATATTTATGAAATTCATTTTTATAGTACACTATAACATATAAGTTTTTTTTGTAAATCATATTTCTTAATATTAATGTTTTTGACTGATCTTCCGTCGTATTTAGGAAGACGAATATATTCGCTGACCTAAATACTCCGCAACAATTAACAGCGAATATTTCTTCTAAATATTCACCGTTACCTCCGACTAATAACCCAATTAATAAGGCTAACAGTTATGCAGACATACAACTAATCAGCATAACTGTCAGCATTATTTTGGAATGTACCAGAGGTACCTTTTGTAAACGTAAACGTTTCTAGGCCCAAAAAGAAGTCACTTGGTAAATCAATTTACACCAATACTTCACTTGCCTTTCAAGAGAGTTTCCGAGTAGTCATCTACTTACAAACTCTCTGATTGCTGGTGTGCCAAAACACCCCAAGTTAGTAGTCCACCCTATGTAGTGGTGCGACATCGTCAGGGACAATACGATTATATAACAGATAGTTACGTGTATCTGTGAAAATCTGAAGTGTTTAAGTATAAGACGTATAATATTAACGAAATTGAGATCAATTGATTTGTTGTGACGCGATAATATTCAAATACATTGTTTTAAATAAACTCGTATCTATTTTGTATGTCAATTAGAAATCCGGGTTAATTGACACAACAACTGGATTTTTTAAAATTAATGCAATTATTATGTAAATGACTAACGAATTTCAGAACAGTTGGTGAATTTTTTAGAGACAAAATATTCACATAATTGACTAGAATATTTCAGTCAAATACGATAATTTAGTGAATTAATTGCATTAACCGGTACTTACGCATTTGCCAAGGAATTCATGTAAATTCAGGTACATATATATATATATACGACACAAAGGTAGTTTGGGTGTCTTACCTATAGATAGCACTGCCAACACCACATGTACTTCTTTCTAAGAATCTGAGGAAAAAATCGCCACATGCATTTGTTTGTAAACACAGGTATACAAAATACCTCACTTTTACCTCAATCCGCAAATCTTATTGGTGGGGGGTATTTGGTATGCCCGCACAGCGGCATCTATTGTCAAGACATACACCTCATTGGTAAAACTGTTCTGTGTAGTCTCCATCATATATACATATATACATATATTCTCAAAGGGAAAAACATTAATTTGAAAAATGACTGGAAACCAAAAAAATTTGCATTTTTGACTGAACTTTGTTACGCAAATAAACAAAATGAGGACATCAAGTTTTTTTGTCAACATTTTTCCTTTTGACTGACTGATTTTTGATTTTGACTGCGACATATACAGTGCGATTCTACATAAAATAATTTTCATAGCACCCGAAATAATACTCGGATTTGTATTATTCACGAAACGATAATTATTTTTGCACTCGTTAACGCACACTGACAGACTTCGACGCTAGAATTTTTCTTCTGTATTAACGTTGTCAGCCTAAGGAATTTAATTCGACGAAAATATTGGACTTTGTCGAAAATCAATGCGAGCTTTTTGTGATAGCTTGGTGAGGCGATAGCGTCAAACATCCCGCATATATTCCATAATGCTCGCCGACGGTTTATGTTATTATGAAAGCGTGCAAAGACGATATGACAGGGGGCGAGAGCGACCCGAAGATGAGAACACAGGAAAACGATAAATTCGCCATAAGTGGCGAAATAAAATTCGGTTACAATAGCAGTCTGATAGTAATCGATATACACAGTTTTGCTGTTTGCTGAAAGAATGAACGGCAAGCATTTTAGACTATTAGTTTTAGCGAAAAGCAGCTTTTAACGAAGTAAAGGCAGCAATAGAGTGAGATATAAAAATATGAAGAGAGAGGGAAAGAGAGAGACAGACAGATAGACAAGACAAACAGAAAGACAGTGAGAGAGAAAGAGCGAACAAAGACGCGGTGATCAGAGTTTATTACAGTGCTACAGCTTCCTGCATGTAATTTTAATGTGATTTTGTGTTTTCAAAACAGCTATAATCCTGATTAATTCAACGTTCCTTTTTTTTTAATTCCTACGTTCTTGATCCACTGATTCCAGGGGTTTAAGATTATAAGAATGTACATTTGCGTCAAACGGTTGGGATTTTAAATTCATTTTTCTTCTCCAAGAAATCACAGCAAGGTGTTGAGCAAAATTTAGGAAGGCGTCGTAACGTATTGTGGCCTACAGTAATTCAAGCTACAAAAAACCAACCACAGATGATTGGGGGCAGGCGGATCCTTAAATAAATCCTACTCGAAGCAGCTCAGCTGATACGATTCATCATATCTCATCACATACAAATCCCTATTCAAGCAGCTTAGAGGGCAAACACTAACATAACGTGGTGAAGATTGGTTGTTCTCGCATCCGGCAAACTATTCAAATTTTAATTTTATTAATAATTTTTTTGAAATTTGCTTCAAACACCATAGTTTACTTTTGACGAGTTACCCGAAGGAGGTCAAAGAAAACAAATCTTCAAAGTGCCAAACGGCGCCCATTTAGTAACATAAATCCGAGTTGAAGCCTTTTTTTCTGTTCTCCTCTTCCCCATGCGAATAAACGTCGACGGAATAAGAAAAGTTTTCTTGGGTGTGGGAAGAGCTAAAGCCCATTCTTATTATATGTAGAAATACAAACAAAAATAAACTTCTAACCGAAATTTTGATATCATTTATTAACTACCGGTGAAAATAGGAAGAACAAAACGAAGTGTCACCAATTTCACGATTTTAAAGATAAGTTAAAAACGTAAATTTTTGGGCTAGTGTTGTCCGAACCCTTCTTAATTAGAAGTGATGCAACAAAAACAGCAAAATGGACTATTGAAGAAAGTGAAAAAATAATTTCCAAACTGCGAATTTCACACCATGTAATGGTAGATAATCATAATGTAAATCCTCCACAGTTTTGAGGGACTAAATTCAAACTTTACATCCGTTTTTCAAGGAATCCATTCTTGACTTCTTAGTGGAGGACTAAAGACACAATATTTCTCAAAAGAAAAATAAAATCAAATAAAATAAAATTAATAAAATTCGTGAGATGATACAACTTTTGAATTTTTCCACGGTTCAGAATTCGAATTTTACATTCTTTTTTCCCTCAGGGAACCTATTTCATTTTCATTAAGCAGTTAAAAAGAAAAAATTCCTAAAACCTCTCTGATTTCGGACTACAACGAGGTAAATATATTTTTTCATGCACTGAGTTGAATTTTTCAATAAAACGAAAGAAAAACAAATTTCTTTGAACTAAGACACTTTTCGAGAGCGAATTTTCAATTTTCTTCCTATCCAGAATTTCACAACATAGAAAAAAATAAGGAATTTCTTCTTAATCATCTTCAGGCTTGTTATAAAACTCTTAAGCTACATGAAACAAGAAAGAAAAATTTTTAATTCCACTACTCAAACGTGAAAATCTTAACTTACCAGTAAATTTTTTTGGTAACTCGGAAAGTTTATTAAACCACCGTAGTTCTTTTGAAAAGTCTACAATAACTATTCATCAAAAACAACACGTGATTCATTAGAATAACGTACCTCTCTAACATACTGAAAGTGGCTGAAAATCATCTCAATATTTCACTCGTGCGTATAGGCCAGATGAAGTTGACATAATCTTTGAAAAGAGAAAATGAACAAAGCCGTCTTCGTCAACCACTGATTTCCAGCCGAGAGCAATTGTTTAAATATTCTACTTGAAATTTGAATGAAAAATACATAAATTTTGAGCGTCGATTTTTGAAAGGATGTACTTGAAGGAACTTTTTTGCTCCGTATTATTTATATGGAAACTATATTCTCAAATTGTAGACGGGTAGAGGCCGTTATTTTCAACGAATCAAAAATCAAAAAATATAGTATACCGTCTGAGGGTAGAATAATAGACTATGATGAACAAAAACACATTCATCCACCGGCCAAATTTTACGACCATACTTTGAGAAGATATAACAAACGAGTAGATTGGGACGGGTAGGGAAGTTTTTTTCAAGGCATTCCAACATCATGGTAGAGGTGAGACGAGATGTAAAGAACGAATAAATTGGCATTTTTTATCGCTGAAATGTTGAAAACCGCAAAAAGAAAGTCAAATGAAAAAATAAATGTTTATGCGAATTTAACTTACGCACGACCAGTACAGAACGAAACAAAAAAAAAAACAAAAAGAGAAGATAAGCCAGAAAAATGATTACCTCAAAATGTAGCCTTCTACAAGCGTACAAAATATTAACATTTATATATTAATCCCAGCTTGAGCGATGAAAAATATTATTTCGTTTTTATTAAAGAGGCCGAGGAAATAGAAAATAACCCGTCAAAAAAAGTATAATATGCGGATGTACGTTAACAAAAGGACAAGGAAAAAATTACCTCGCAAGATAAACTGGAAACAAAAAAAAAAAAAAAAAAAAGACAGACATAATCCTAGATCTGACAAAACATTAATGAGTAAAAAATAAAAAATAAAAGGGGAAACAACAAGTTTACTTCTTCAAAAAACAATCACCATTTTGAAACGATAAAAATCAAAAAGAAATAAAAATTCCAGAAACAATATGAAGTCGTGAAGAGGAGAGATTATGATGGTATGTGAAACATGAGGCAATGTATACAATAAGAATTATTGTTAAGCTTTTTTGACGGAACAGTAAATGCTCAGTAATGATTACGAATGAAGGAATGAAAATGCTTAGCTTTAAAATTTCTCGTGTGAATGGAAATTTTTCATCTGCAGAAACGGATACACGTTTCGAGCGGTATAAATTTCTATTTAAAGCACTTTCCAACGAAAAATTTAACGTAAGTATAAAATTTCTGTTTCTTTTTCCCTCCACAGACAAGCAACCATACCTGCATTTCCATACGTTCCATTGTGGAATTATAAAGGAAATATTACACAAGCTATAAAGCCTAACTAGAGGAAAACTACCATAGACGATTATATTTTTACATAACAAATTGTTCTGGTATTACACGGTAATATTAGACGTCGACATTGCTTATAGAAGAGAACAAAAAAGAAAAAAAAACAAGGTAAATTACGTGCATTTACTAAAAAGTGAATGTCACAGCTACACTCTATAGTTCAGTCAAATCCTACAAAAAAATAATAATAAGAATTAGTATACAAACTTCAACTACAAAAAGCTGTTGGGTGGGTCCCCTAGATTAACGAGTAACTTTTTTATAGTAAATTTTATATTGATCTATTTCTATCACAAAATCAAACTTTGCGAGAAAAAAAAACCCGCAAAAAACCAAATTTTTGGTGATAAACACAAAAGGTGGAGAGAGTGAAACTTGTAGTATGTCATTCCCGGAGACTCACTCAACAACCCTATATATTTAAAGTTACTGTACAAGTTTTTAATTTTTTTCCTCGTTCTGATACTTTTTTAACTGGACTAGAAACTTTATAGTTATTGTTTTTGTAACAAGAGTAAAAGGTAGGAGTTTCATTTTGTGGAAGTAACATTCAGAAGAAAATACTCTTCTATTGCTATTTCCTCACGCTTTAATAACGTGTACGTTTTTTAGACAACTTTCGCCTGTAGGTAGAAATCTTCATATTTGGTAAAACATTTATTTTTGCATTATTTTGTTATTATTAGTTGTCAATTTGTCATATTAACCGCACTGATAACTTTCATACACATAATACATCTCTGTTTTCATACATTAGATTGAGATAATTCAAGGTGAAACGATTCTGAAAATTAATGAGTTTAGGAAGAAGTAAAGGAAGAGATCAAGAGAAAAAAATCAAATTAAAATTAACAATTATTATGAACAATTTAAAGGCTGTAGCGTCTACATAAAAGAAAATGGCATAATACAACTGACTGAGCCGTCGATTCAGAAAACTGAAAAAACAAAAATCGGGAATTTCAGAACATTACGTTCAAATATATCGTCCCATGCGGAAAATTTCATTTACCAAACAGGAGAAGAAAATATCAGTTTGGTCATTGGTCAGTAAATGAACTACAAAGTTTTTTTTCTTTGTCTTTCGATGAAAATTAATTCCGACCGAAAATATCGTCGTTCTTTAAATCAATCATTTCAATCAAGTTAGTTAGTAGCATTTTCAAAAATATGAGTCCCAGAATTATTCATTCAATTAATGCGGTTCTAAATTATTATTTTGATACTAAATCAAAGATAGAATCGGAACTATTAATTTTGATCATGAGGAAAAATGTGATCTATCAGAGAGAAAAAAGAATCTTTTGATAATTTCCATACCAACCTCAATATCTTTAAATCTCATCGAGATAAAATGAGTGAGAGGGGTTAAAATGTGGGAAATATTAAGTATTATATCGGCTTTATCGAGATCAATCTTTAGTGATCGATCTTCGTACCAAACTGTAAGAACCAATGAAGCTATGAACATTTTAAAATTTCTCTACCCAACTCCTACCTCTAATTCCGAATTAAGGCTTTCAATCAGTTGATTTGGATGCCAGGAGGACAGGAAAGAATAATTCGTGAATCCATGAAGCTCTATGAAAATTTAATTTTCCGTTAATTTCGGTAAATTTTCCTCTCAAAATTCGACAAAATCATTCAATTCCGAGGAGTACCCAACCATTTAAGGGCTGAAATTTAACCATGGTAAGAAAACAAAAAATAATTTCAACGCTACAGCGGACTCAATATGTCAAAATATGTAGATCTAACTTAGAAACCAAATTCAAATTCAAGAAAACATATATAAATTCCATAATCTTACCAGAGTTATTAAAATATTAGGGAATAAAAGAACAAATTTCATAATTCTGTTGGTGAGTTCACTCCAATCGAATTAACTTCAACAACAAATAAAGAAGTACACAATTAATGGTCATATTTTGTGACACAGAAGTGAGAATTATAATGAAAAATTATTTCACAAGAAGAATTTACAAAATTATCGACATTGTAACATACTTGAATAATTTGGCATAGTTTTCTTCACAAAATTTTCATTTCATGTTTCAAATTCGCATAGTAAAATAATTTAGGGCACATTAATACAACACCAACTTAAACTGCAAATTTAAACTAATGTAAGTAAATCTTTCGAAAAAATAACGAACACATGCAATAAAAAAAAACACCAAATTTAACACCCGATACTTCACAAACACAGCTACAGTATTCACGATGCGATACTGATTAGAGAAGTGATTAGATATTACCAATTACAACGAGCATAATATTATGAAATATGAATTACCTTAGAACATATAATAGATAGACACGTCTTGTCAATGGAAAATTGAAGCACACATAAATGACGTCACAATAGGGCAAATGCATGTTAAATCCCATAAGGGTAGATCACACCAGGCCATTTTACTAGCTTAGAACACGCAAGTTTACAAGCCACTAATAACTTTGACTATATAGAATTAACATGGACTGCTATTTGTGATAATAATGACGTTAGAAGTGTAAGATGAAGTTAGTTGGGTCGGGTATGATAAGGATTCGTAAAACAGTAAAATATTGCTGAAATTTGAAGTTGAACTGAATTAATTATATTTTTGATTTTTATTAACGAGAAAGTAATAAGTAGAAGCATTTTCTATGGTATTAAATTAAATTTTCATAATTTCTATTCTAAACAAAATTACCGCGCAAAGAACACTGAAATCATTATCAACCCAACCCGACTAACTTTTTCCTCCTATGTCTTGGCAATTGATAACGAAATTTTGTACGTATTTTTCAATCAAATAGCAGTCCATGTTAATTCTGTATAGTCAAAGGCTAATAAAGTTGCCAGGTGTGACTGCTCAAGGCAAGTGAAAATGAGCTAGTAAAATTGCCTAGCTTCTAGTTGTGCGAAGTTAAATTGATTCAACTTTTCATGCTGCTTGCGTGAAATATCTATACAAATTTAGAAAATCACTGATAAAATTTAGACGATTGACCGAATTTTCGAGGAAAAAATATTCGAATGATGAAACTTGTAATGAATAAATAACTGTAAATAAGTTTTGATAAAAACATCCTGCAAAAAGCTGTTATTTTATTTATCATTGCAATTGCAAATATAAATAATTATTGAAAAGCAATCGTGTCATTACTTGACCACTTATTCATTTTGAAAATTTTTTTTAATTCAGTTTTAATATAATTCGTATTATGAATTTCAAAAACAGAATTACAGGAGTTGAAATTTAACATATAAATTGTGTTGGGATACGATTCCCTCACTACCTCACGAACACAGAACATCACACTGACTAACACTGTATGTAACATACTATTACATTTATTCGTTTTACATGTGGCGACACTGATCGCCAACATAATATTCTTTCCGCCACTGCTCAATGGAGAATGTTCTCCGTTTGTCAGTCGTTGTACTAACATCGTCAATAAACATTTTCAAGATGGAAGTCCGTGCTTATCTTTTCTTTGCAAAGTGATCAGACCTCACCTCAATAAATTGTGAATGATGTAATATGATAAGCTCTTTATCATTCCCTCCATCGGATATTCACTTGCCTCATGTAATCAGTCCTAGGATATTAAAAGGCGCAACAATGTTGGCATTTTTAGTTGCTTTATTTTACTAGCCTGAAACCAAAATAGTAAAATGGCCTGGTGTGAACTATGTTATAAGGACTTTTTGAAGAGAAAAAATCAAAAAAAGTTTATTTTTTCTTCTAGAATGAATTTTTTAATAGAAAAAAAAAAAGAAACGATTATGTATAATTTTTCAAAAAAAAACTCCAACCTGGCTAAAATCAACTTTAAAAACCTGGAAATAAACACCAGTATAACCTAAGTAAAATAACTTCTTGTCCCAATGTGATGTCACACTCTGTATGTACAAGTGTGTGAGAATGATAGCAAATTATATTATACGTTAGCTTATTATTCTCACATATCATTTGTTGTGGTAACACTGTTTTTTGTATTATTTGTAATCTGTGATTTTATGTTTGAAACCCAACTGTGATAATATATTTTGTGTGCCTCTTGTCGCTCATCAAACGTTGATGAAACAACAACACCACCATCTTTATGTGGAAATAAAAAATCGTGAAAAGTGAATATTTAGTGTTTTATTTATGTGTTCGTAATGTGTGTGTCTAGTCCTTGTTCGATGTCTACAGTCATTTAAAGTCTTTCGTCGATATTTTCATACAATTCGATCCGTTGATAGTTACTATTTCTTCACAAAGTGCTTTAGCGGGAAGTATTATACAAGATTATGCAGGGTGTGTCTACCTAGTATATGATCGAAGTACTAGAGGCACAATTCAGTAATTTTCAGTAAGGTCTCTAATTCCCACCTCATTTAATTCTTGAAATGCAAAGGAGGTATGCTCTTTCATCCTAATTATTCATTTGAAGAGATAACAACTATATTTACACTATAAATGAGGCTTCAAGAAATAAAATTAGCTTAGAATAAGAAATTTGAGCTTTAAAAGCTGAGAATATTGAAGAAGATGAGATCATACATCAAATTGGTTTCATTTAATGTTATTAGTGAACTTTTCCCTAAAGAAAACTAATGATAAGACTCAAAAACAGTGAATTTGTGAAAATCAGATATTAAGAAATGGAAAAAAATGGAACATTCTGGAAACAGAAACCATTTTTTTTTGTTGTGCTGGAGACAGAAATAAATGAAACACCAAAATTCTGAAATGGAAACTGAATTGGAAACAATGAACCTATTAGTTTCAAGAGTCAAGATCAATAAAGGAAATGTGTTGGGATACGATTCCCTCACTCCCTCACGAACACATAACCTCATATTGACTAACACTGTATATAACATGTTTATTACATTTATTCGTTTCACATGTGGCGACATTGATCGCCAACACAATATTCATCCTGCCACTGCTCGACGGAGAATGTTCTCCGCTCGTCAGTCATTGTACTAACGTCGTCAATAAATCTTTTTCTAAGATGAAAGTTCGTCCTTATCTTTTACATATAAAGTGATCAGAACTCACCTCAATATGGTAGGCAGAGCTGCGGATTGGAAAAAGAAGTGCGGTAATTAAAATATGATAATTGGGTGATTAATTAAAAGTTAAAAATTCGTGTTTCACGCAAAGTGAAAAGGCTTAGCGCCGTGTGATACCTCCACGCAAAGTGGTAGGAAAAGTATAAAATTTGTGAACACAAAGTTCGTTTCAGTGATTAAAGTAACTATCCTGAAAAAGTTAAAAGTTTTAATTTGAGTAAATCGATAAGAAAAGTGAAAATTAATGAAAATAACGGTAAATTCTTGGGCGCCTGTTAAAACGTCAAAGTCGAGAATTTGGAGAAAGCAGATTTGTGAGAAATAATGATATTAAATGTATAATTCGTTCACGACAATGACTCCGATTCTTTTGACTCTCGTTCACCATCTGTAACAATTCTTTTTATCCGTGATATATCTTGGAACTTAACCTAAATTATATTTGTATTTTTGTGCTATCGTCATTCGTGATATTTCTGAGGACTGTCAACTGTCTTAGATATAATAATACATATTCGATCTCGTTTTTACATATGTCTGATTTATTTCAAGTTTGTCTTTTATTCTGATTTGTATTTGGTGTTCATCTTGATTCAACGGAATCGTGTGTGTGGCTCAGTTATGAGTAGTTAAGTTTGATATTCTTATAAGATCAAGTACAAAAGGATCTTGTGGTTTGGGAAACCAGCTCATAAAATCAAAAACGGTTAGCAATTGTTTGTGCTGTGTTCCAGAGAATAAAACGAAGTAAGAAAAATCAAAAATCTGAAAGTTGCGGAGTAAAATTGTCGAAGTTGTGTGTCAACTAGGCATGAAAGCAGTAGGAAAACATCGAAAAAAACTACGAAAGTGAACGAAGAAACATAAGATAAGTAAAAATTTCAGATTAATTAATTATTAATTCGTGTGATTTTGCTCAAAATTGACCAAAAAAATTAAAATTTTAGTAGCACAAAGTTAAATTTTGGTGTATTTTCATGTATATTCTCAACCAAATTTCAAGTAAAGTCGAAACTTGAAAGGTGGATTCAATATCCTTTCAAACTTTATCTTGTTGGTCGAGAATTGCAGAAAAAGGAAATCTTTGTTGGATGAGCTTCATCGAATCCAATAAAAGAAAACCTATATTCATGATCATTAACATTGGTGACAAACTTTTTCCTGTTCACATACAATAAAAGATCTTGTTTCAATTGATGAAAGTTAATAGATTATTTCCTTTTCAGCAGTAATCTCTTTCATATTTTTGTTAAATAATTTTTGCATTGAACATTAATTTATGTTTTAACGTGTTTAACAGAATCATTTTCGTTCTGAAACAAGACTTAAAGCTTTAACCAATTTGATTTTGAACATTTTTGGCGATAAATTCCGAGTAAATCGATCGCCCAAGAAACAGAAACAACGGCGGAGAGATCACCTCATCGTCGGCAACATATATTTAGTGAGATTTATTTTAAAATATTAATTAATTATTGAATGTCATATTATAGTTTATTTAATTTGCAATCCTTATCGAGCGATTGAGACCGTGTTGTGCATTATCATGCAGTTGAGACCGTGTTACCCTCTAGATTTAAGTTCTCGTGTTTCTGAGGTATGATTTAAATTCCCAAATATCTCAAATTTAATAATAAAATGTCACAATTTGATACAAAAAAGGTATTCAATGGAAGGAATTATGATGCCTGGAGGACCACGATGGTCTCAACACTCTATGCAGAAGGATTGTATCCAATTATGCACGATGTTGAGACTGAAGTGCTATTTTTGGGACTTGAGTTGAATAATTTTTTCAACCCCGACCCTGGCAATGCTAGTCCAGCTAGTCAAATGGCATATTTCCGTAATCAGGAAAAGGGAAAGGCTCTAATCTATCAGGGACTTAATAACAAATTAATTGAGAAAGTCAAAGACCTAAAACAATAAATCAAATATTAAAAGTACTAGATGAAAGATACAAAAGCTGCACACAGGTCACATATATTAACGTGAAGCAGGCTTTTCAAAGATTAAAATTTAATAGTGATGGTAATATGAGGAGCTATTTAGACGTTTTCTCAAGATCAGCCCAAAAAATAAGGGACTGTGGTAAACCTTTGGACAAACAGGAAGAAATAGAACAACTTCTAATATCATTGAACATGGACTATGACATGACAAGGCTGGAGTTTAATACCTTAAGTCAGGATCAAAAAACAATTGAAACACTCCACGCCATGTTGATCGAAAGGTCAGATAGGTTGTATGACGAGAAAAAGTCAAGATATAATAGTAATAAATTTCGTAATTTCAACCACAATAATAAAAATCAAAGATTTCAATATGGAGGAAATTACAATAGATACAATAACACTAATAGAAATCAAAATCACAGTCAAAACGTAGATCAGGGGAAAATGACATATAATAATAATCAACAATCAGAAATGTCTCAGAATAATAATAATAATTATGAAAATAAAAAATATAATAACAATCAAAATCAAAATACTTTGCCAAGTTCGAATATTTTAGTATGTTTTAAGTGTCATGGCAAAGGGCACATAGCTAAAGTATGTGCGTCAAATAAAGAGGGTACAAAACCCCAAGATAAATTAGATGGTCCTGCACAAAACACAAGATACGGACGAAACAATCATAATAATAATAATAAAAATAAGAAGGAAAATGATGTTCAATGATCCATGATGATCAGATATAAGGATTATGATCCGAGAATAAACACAAATAATAATAAATTAATAAACTTAATTACATCTAAAGACATGAAACAAGAGTCAGACTCGTATTATGTACCTCTCACTAAAAGAATCATGTTAGATGGTGGAGCTGTTGCTCACGTAATATCAGACTTATCAAAACTGTCTAACCCAATAATGTTAGAAAAGCCTATCGAGATAGAATGTGCCATTCAGGATACACTACTTATTGCCACACACATAGGTATTATGTTTATCAGAGTGGAAAATTCAGAGAGAAACCAAACAGTAATAAGATTAAAAAATGTACATTATGTACCATCCCTAAACATAGATCTAATGTCAGGGATTAAAATAACAGAAAATAGGGCGCTTGGCATAGATCAAAATTTCTCTGCAGCGCACATATACGTCCGAGGCACGGACGAAATCATCTTTTCAGCCCCAAAAATAAGAGTCGTGTACATGGTAAAGTACGAAATTGTACCAGAGTCCGCCGTTAATATTGTAAAAAATGAAGACGAATTAAATAGAATATGTCCTTATAATAATGAATCTAATAAATTGGCATGTATGCCTAATATAAATTCCCAAGATGAGTGGATGGAATATGAAGTAGAAGAGATTATAGAGGAAAGTCAGGAGGAGAACGAAGAGAATGGAGAGAACATTAATAATAAAACACAAGAAAACATAATTAATAATAATAAAGATAATAATATTATAATAAACACGAATGACGAACATGATAATAGTAATCCACAAAAAAATGAAATGAATGAAGGTGGAAGTGAAATAAATGAGGATGTAGATACAAATACCAATAATAATATAATAAATAATGATAATATAATAAATGACAATCAAGAAACTAATGAGAGTATAGAAACATCAAAAATAGACAAAAAAATGATATGGCATAGGAGACTAGGACATTTATCAGGAAAAAATTTAAAGTTCTTGACAAAGGTCTCAAGAGGTATTCCAAATGGAATTATTTTTCGTGATGACGAGTTCAGTCTGTGTGAGGTATGTGTGAAAGCTAACTCCAGAAGATTAGGGCACAATGGAACTCGCACATGACCTGAGAGGAAATTCGAGCTTGTTTCATCATATACAATAGGCTCCTTCTCACCAGGCATATATGGTGAAAAGTATGTTTTGATTTTCGTGGATCATGCCACAAAGTACACTTTCATCTTCACTATTGAGAAAAAATCAATGGTTTTCGAGGAGTTTAAAAAATTATACATGAAATTAAAGTTGAAATTCCCAGATCACCCTATAGCCACTTTAAGATGTGACAATGCTAGGGAATATCTTGACTCAAATATGAAGACATTTTGTGAGGACAACGGCATAAACCTCGAGCCAGTCATTCCGTATTCACCAGAGTTGAATGCGATGGCCAAAAGGCAGAATGAAACGATTATGGAAAGGACAAAGGCTATGTTATTAGACTCCAATTTGGACTTCAGTTTTTGGTCATTGGCTGTTCTGACGGCTGTTTATGTTATAAACAGAAGCCCAACTAGGGCCAATAAAGACAATAAAACCCCTTTTGAGATGTTTTATGGAACAAAGACGGACTTATCCAATATGAGAGTTTTTGGGTCTCTCGCTCACAGGCATATCCCCATAGAGGTCCGTCAGCAACAAGCCACGAGAAACAAAAGTAAAAGAGCCAACAGTGAACACCCAAAACTACCCCAAAGATCCAACAAAGGAATCTTCGTAGGGTATACCAACAGTGGGTACTGTATAAGGGACCCATTAATGGACAAATCGCATGTCACTTGCAATGTCAGATTTGATAAAACGAGAAACATAAAACAAATAAATAATATAAATAATAATAATGAAAATACACAAGACAATAATAATATAATAGATACTCCTGTAATCTTAAATTTATTTAGATTGAGATATAAAAATTATATTGAGGATCACATCCCTCAAAAATGGGAGGATGTCGAAAACAACCCTTTTAAGGAAGAGTGGCAACAAGCCATTATAGACGAGCTGAATTCATTATCTGATATGGGCGTGTGGGAAGTCATCCCAAAGGAGAGAAATGTGAGGTTGGTACATACAAAGTGGTGTTTCACCACAAAACCCGACAACCAAGGCGTTCATATACCAAAAGCTAGATTGGTTGCGAGGGGTTTTAAAGATCTCACTCACTATTCTCTAACCGAAACATATGCCCTGGTAATCCAATACTGGTTAATCAGATGGATACTGTCAATTACCAACAAATATGGTTTAAACATAACACAATTTGATAGAAAAACAGCCTTTCTTAATTCACAAATAAAATATCCTATATTCACATCAAATCCCAAGGGATGCCAACTAGGTGAAAATAATTGCCTGAGACTCATAAAGTCAATATATGGACTTAAAATATCTTCCAAAAGTTGGTACGACTTGTTGAATTCAACAATAATTCAAGCTGGATTCATCCAATCAAAGATAGATAGGTGTTTATACATGAAACAGGATAATATTGGTGCAATGGTACTCCTGATAGTCTATGTGGATGACATGTCTTTGGCTATCAACCACAACAAGTGGACACAAGACTTAATAAATACTTTTAATAAAAACTTCACATTAAAAATAGAACACAACCCAACCTTTTTCGTTGGATTTGAAATAAGTCGTGATATCCCAAGAAAACAAATAACACTTACACAAAATAGATATATCGATAAGATTCTCCGGAAGTTCGGAATGACCAAATGCAATCCATCTTCCACACCCATGGAGACTGGGCTTAAAATAAATAAACCAACAAATGGAATTGACGATACCGAATATAGGGCTATGATTGGGAATCTCTTATACGTGGCAAGACTGACCCACCCGGATATTGCTTTTGCCATCAACTACTTTTCCCGTTTTCAGGCATCCTCCAACAATGAAATAAAAAATTATGTTCGTCGTATTATTAGATACCTCAAAACTACAAGAGATTTCTCTCTGGTCTTCCACTCCGACCAAACTCACATTAAAGCTTTTGTCGATACGTCGTATGCACCGGATGTAGACGATTCACCCATCGATATAAATAACTTGGAGAAAGGGTGCTCCACAACTTGTTTCATGATTTTTGTAAACGGAGACTTGTTAAATTGGACCGTTCACCGGCAACACACGGTTGCAACTTTGTCAACTGCAGCCGAGTTAATTGCATTGAATGATGCACTCGACGACATATATGTGATCTGGAGACTTATGGAATGCGTTTTCTCTGTAACCAACCCAGTGCAGGTGTACGAGGACAATATATCTGCATCCCGCATTGCATCTGAGGAGCCCAGAAACAATCCAGGTCCCTCGCGATCAAATGCTATGCATTGTTGGAAGCATTCCAACAAAAATTGATAAGTTTCAATGATATTAGGTCACCTGATCAAGTTGCTGACATATTAACTAAAGCACTTGATTAGAAAACCTTTCAAAATATTGTTACGAGAATCCTCCGAGCAAGTCAACTTTTCGGCCAATAGTTTTAATTGACATAACCCTCAAAATTTTTGATATTTGGTTTTGGACTGCGGATGGGCGTCAGTCTTTTAGTGACTATCGTAAATCGAGTGGTCCATATTTTGTTTCACAATTCACATCACAACATTCAATAGGTTCCCCGTCGCTGCTCTGCCACTCTTACTGGCATCAGCATCCCCTAACAAATTCAATTGATTCCAACAATAGTGTATTTATTCAAACCCCACACAATTAATTATAAGGACATACACAATAATGTTTTCTTCCACAGCTGACGATGAGGAGATATTGATCTCTCCGACCTTTCATTTTATATATGTAATAATTTAAAATCACACAATATTTATAAGACGTGACACTATAACAGAAGGTTAAATGTATACCTCATGTTAATAATTACACAATATATAAGACAAAACAATTGATTCATAAATTTATACACATTTTAATTGTTCATCATGATACTAGTCAACGACTTATTTAATCTTTTTTACCATTTTTATAGCAATTTTTTATATGATATTTAAACTTAACAATTTTGACTGCTATTGCTTATTTATTTTTTTAATACATACACTGTGTGACACATTTTTTTACTTATATGTTCGTTCGTCCATTTTGAATCGCAGGGGGGTGTTGGGATACGATTCCCTCACTCCCTCACGAACACATAACCTCATATTGACTAACACTGTATGTAACATGTTTATTACATTTATTTGTTTCACATGTGGCGACACTGATTGCCAACACAATATTCTTTCCGCCACTGCTTGACGGAGAATGTTCTCCACTCGTCAGTCGTTGTACTAACGTCGTCAATAAATCTTTTTCTAAGATGAAAGTTCGTCCTTATCTTTTCCATGTAAAGTGATCAGAACTCACCTTAATAAAATGTAACGGAAACTGAATGGCAAATTGTTTCTATTTCTCACCAGATTAATTTTTGATGAGGGAGAAAAGATTGGAAAAAAAATTAATTTTTTAAGGAAATATTCTAAAAATATTGAATTTTTTTGAAAAATATCAAAACAAATAACAATATCCATAATTTTTGGAAAATATTGAAAAAAATTTCGATATATTGATATTTAAACAATATTTGTAAAATTTTAAATCTGTAAGGAGGTTAAAAAACCTTGGATCATTGTCTTGCAAACAATATTAACCAACAAGTTTAATAAGGCGAAAGAACACAGAATAGGTTTGCAGTGAATCGTGTGGGTTGAATTAGAATGAGTTCCTATTTAACCATATCAGTGTGTGAAGTGGTTAGTAAATAAATTACAAAAGGATGTAACAACACAAGTTTAATAAGGCGAATGAAATTAGTAATAAATTATATAAAGTTATGTGGGTTGAAAAGGAGCCCCTACTTATTCATAACAGTGTACAAAGTGTTGATACCAAATCCCACCTCATCTCATTCTTCATCATCATCATCATCATCACATCAATCTATATATATATATATATATCACACGTACACTCTCATCACGAATCGCTTCCCCTACTTTTGGTTACCGATAATGTTGTGCTTCACCATTTCGTATTTTAGTTGAAATTATATTTTTAGTCTGCTAATAAATTCTGTTGTGAATACTTCTCTCTTGTTCATTTTTGGTCCTCATACTTACCGCCTCACATCACAAAGGTGTAAAGGATTATAAATGTACATATGTATGATCAGTGTTACCAAATGTATAACGAGGTTATGAGAGTTATAGGGACTGTGTCCAACACCCCCCTGAACACTTATAAACAAGTTATATATAACAATTAAAAAAAATAAAGTACATAAAAAAATTCACATTTTAAAAAATACTGATGTACAATATACGTAATTTGTATGCTTTGGTAACATGAAAAGAATATGCCTAAAAATTAAAGCTAAAATAACTGGTAACAAAAAAATAAAAACAATATTACAAATGTGACTGTGATAGGTACCAATAAAAATTTGTTAATATGATTTTATTAGTTACAGATTAATATGGTTTATAATTACAAATATACATCTCAAAAATGGTAAGTACCAGTTTATTTATTTTGATATTTTCATTACAATCGACATACAATATTTAATATTAATTTTATTTTTGCTTTCAGATTGAAGTTCATTGGTATCGAGAAGCAGCGGATTATGAGAATGGCACGGTATTAATTTTCAGGTAATTTCAATTTTTATGTATTAAGTTCCATATAAATTCATTTTGTTAGTTGAATTTTTTGATCTTTTTGTTTCATATTGCCTTGTAATGAATTATTTCAAATTTATTATTTTTTAAAAAATGATGAAGAGAGAATATGGAAGATAAAAAAATACAAAGTCTTGAATGAAAAGAAGAAATTAAAAATCAGAAGTGAGGTATTTTGATATTATGATATTTTGAAGAAGTTTAAAGTTTCCAGAATTTATTCTACAAGGTAATTACATTTTGATGTATCTGGAGATTTTGTCATTATATCTGCGAGTTAGTTTTGAATTCTACAACTTTGTCTTGAATTTCTTCTAGAATTCTGTAGCATCTGATTATGAGAGCTCTAGCTCATTTCTGAGTTCCCCCTGAACATATATTTTGTGAGGAAATATTATCTTCACTTATTTGTACAGTTTTTATTTGATTAAAGATTTCCCTCATTAATAACCAAATAATTTTTAGGTGATCTAATGCATTAAAGATCACTATAATATTTCTGCTGCTGTTGATGAGCTTGCCATAATGGACTGTGAACTGACCAGTTAACAAGATCACTGTTGGAAAAGATCAAGAATCCTGATACAGATTTACCACGAGATAAGTTATTTAAATCTATTATTTCGTCTTTAACGTCTGGTGCATAAGATGCATTGATAAATGTTTTTATATGTTGACCTAATGATCGATATTGTAAAACATATTGTTTGGTATTGTTAATATAATGGAAAATTTTTTTGACATAGTGTTTCATTTGCTCGGTAGGATTGTTTTAAAACTTTGAAAAGTAATTCACTGCAAAAGATATATCTGGTCTAGTTCATCATGAGAGATATAATAATGCTCCAATAATTTTTCTATATTCTGATATGTCAGTTGTTTCCCCATAATTATTTATTTGTAAGTTGATTTCCATTAGTGTTGTTGCATGTTTGGCTTGGGTAAGATCAAATTTGTTCAGAATTTTGTCGATATATACATGGGTTTGGATAATATGATAATTTTATTTGGTCTATCTCTTGAAATTTTGAAACCTACAAAAAAATTTGATTCATTAATTATTTTCATGGTGAATTATTGTTGAAATTTTTAAATTATTTCTTTAATTATTTGTTAACTATGTTTTACCAGGAGTATATTGTCAACGTATGTTGTGGGTAAACCTTGATATCCACTGGCATTTAATATGGATTGGCGTGTTCCTTTAGTTACCATTTTGGTAAGGCAGCCATCCTTTTACAACATTGGAAACTGGCGACTAACAATAGGCATTGCCGGATTTGTTAGGCTGCATAGGCACATTATCTGCGAGTATTGGGAAGATAGGTGAGTGTTTGTTTCTTATCCTAGCATTTTAGCCATTGTACGTATATTTACATACATGTGTTCACGCTAGGCTATGTTGGTAGCATTTAGGCTAAATAGAGAACAAATTTTTAGTTTGTCCATTAGCCCATGTGCTACTAACATGTGTTAATGTTTTAATGACCATCCACAGTCTGTCAACTGGGGCCAAGCCCCAAGGGAGAAGAGGAACATGGTCCCCACAGCAACTCCCCCAGTTTCACAGTTGGTGGAACAACTCAAGTCTGAAGTTTGGGGGTACCCATAGATGATTTTTAGTGTCTAGTAGGTGGCTTTGCATATTTCCTTTGAAGATTTGATCTTAGAGGACCTTGCTGAGGGTATGTCCTGTGATAGTTTATTGCAGTAGGAAATTCTATGGCATTGTTGATACTTAATTCTTGATTAGACACTATGTTTCCTATTTATGCGTGTCTGGTGTTCTTATCCATCCATCTAAGTATTTTTAGGAATCAGATTATAACTCTGGAGAAGTGGCAATTTAGAGATGCCGGCATGATGGTGATTGTTTTGGATGGCATAGTTCGAGAATTTGAAGTTAGAAAATTTCAGGTCTGGTTTAAGAATCTTGAAAAGAACCCGGTTTTTGGAGGTGAGGAGATTGCTTGCCTTCCTAGCATCAGGTTGCAAGCAACTGATTGGTCTGCAGGAAATGGAGAAATTTTCAGAGTTACTTGCACATTGACCCAACATTGGCAACTTTCACTGAGGATTGAGAATTGTTGGTAGGTGAAAGAGGTTAAGTTGCGTCAGGGGGAAAAATTTCCTCTTCATAATCGAGGAGTTCACCAATTTCCATATTGGTAGTTGAGGACATGATGCAAAATTAGATGTTTTTAAAAAGAAAATATGAGAAATTGGAAAGTAGATTGAATTCAAAGTGAACAGTTCTAATTAAACTACGAGTTGTGCTTTCAGCAACAGTTGACAAGCGAATGATTTGTGTTGGTTGGTTGTTGCAAAGATTTGATTCATTTCTCATTTTGCAGTCAGCTGTTTGTAATGTCATTCTGTAGTATTTACTGTGTTTTTGGTTCATTCAGCTCTTCTTTGATATACCTTATGTCAGTTGTGAATTGACTAATAAATTTGAGCTGTCTTATTTCGTAAGGTGAGACATCTGTCCTCTACATGGTGTCTGAAATGCCTTATTGCTGAGTTTATGGCCAGTAACTCCCAGTTGTAAGTACTATAATTTTTCTCAGTTTTGGAAAGTTTCCTCAAGAAGAAGGCTAGTGGGTGGTTGGTATCATCTTTTATTTGGTATAAAGTTGCACCAATTGCAAAATCGGATGCACCTATTGAGATGAATAGTTGAAGACTGTCATCTGGTTGAGCTAGTAGCGTTGCATTGGCTAGCATGTTTTTTGTATTTTCAAATGCTATTTCTGTCTCTGCATTCCATTCGATAGGTGTTTTGTCACATTTTTTATTTGTTTTTATAATTGTGAACAGTTTCCTTTATTTGGAAACAGCATTTTTTATGCAATGTCTATAAAAATTGATTATTCCTGAGAACTTTTGGAATTCTACCACATTAGTAGGTTTAGGAAATTGAACTATTGGCTCTACCTTTGTTTTTAGGGGGCTATACATTCAGGTGTTATTTTGTACCCGAGAAAGTCAATACTGTTTTTAGCAAATTTGCTTTTAGGTAAGTAGACTGTAAGGCTGGCAGTGTGTATATGCTGTGGTACGGTTCTTATGTTTTTCTCGTGTTCATTGATGCCACCTTCTAAACATATGCAAATATCATCTAGATAAGCATATGCAAATAGTAAATCCCTTAACAGCTGATTCATGAAACGTTCGAATGTTTGTGCAGCATTTCTAAGTCCAAATGGCATTTGCAGGTATTTGAATGAGCCAAATGGAGTGATTAGTGTTGTTTTGCTGATATCTTTTTTGGCCATTGTTATTTAGTGGAAACCCCTATTAATGTCTATTTTGCTGAACACTGTTTTTCCTTTTATATTGTTATTGAAATCAATTATATCGGGTACACAGTATTTGTCTGGAATGTTTTTAGCATTTAGGGCTCTATGGTCCCCTATAATTCTCCAAGTTCCATTATCCTTTTTGGTCATGTGTATTGGTGCTGACCACGAGCTGTTAAAAGGTCGACAAATACCTTCTTCTATCATTTTAAAAAATTGTTTTTTTGCTTCAGCAAGTTTGTAGGATGACAGTCTTTGTGCCCTTGCTGAGCAAGGCTGACCTTTTGTTTCTATTTTGTGCACTGTATTGTGTTTGTATGTCAGATGTTTTCTTATTGATGGTAATAAAATACCTGGATATTCATTTAATATTTTTAAGAAATTTTTATCTACAGTTGCACAGATTTCAATGGAAGAATCTAGTAGTTTGTAATTTTTTGTTATGCCTTCCACATATTTTCCTATGGTTGAGTCGATTAAAAGTTTAATTTTTAAATCGACTGCTAACCCGTAGTTTGCAAGAAAATCTGCTCTAAGCATTGGTTGTGATATCCGACAGAATTTTGGATAGGGATCAGTAGCCACCATAATGACCCCTTGGTCTAGTTTGACTTATTAGTCTGCTCTAGTTCCACACCAAACAAGTTGAAATAATCTATCAAATTACCACTTTTCCAATAACAAACCCAATGTGTACCACTGCCAAGATAACTATCCAGATTTACATTGGCTGATTTGTTTGTTAAAGCCTTGTTTGGTAATAAGTCTCCCGTAAAAAGAAAAGTACATTGGTCTTATGGAGATTTACTGGTCCAGTACTATATAATCAAAGTCTGGCTTAAATTGTATATATAGTTCTCAAGATATCACTGAAATTCCATTTTGGGAAGTCCAGTATAAAAGAGACAATAAGTGGTCGCATAGTGGAATGCTTAGGTTCGCTTAGATGAGAGTGTAATTAGTTCGGTTGTATTGGTGCTTCAGAGAAATTTATGCTGCATGACCATATGGCTTCCAGACACTGTGTAAAATGGCGGGGTAGCCAAAGTTCAATAAAATAAATAAAAAAATAAAAAAATAATTAAATAGATAAATGAATAAATAACTAAATAACTAAATGAATAACTTAAATAAATAAAAATAAACAATGATATGAAAGTACTGTATTACGTTGGGTAACATTAATTTCAACTTCGACTATTTTTAATGATGGGTACCGATATGTTTAAAGCTCTTGCAGTTTCATTTTAAACGTTTCGAAAAATTATATTCGCTCATTTGGTGAAATTTTTGTCCAAAAGTTTCATGACATATTTTTCAATATGTAACTGATGAAAAAAATAGATACAGAAACTAACGAAAGCATTTTTACGATTTTTTTTTTGGGAGGGGGCTAGGAGGATAAAGACCGAGCTTTTAATTGATAGAAAATCTTTTCAGTACGAATAGCGACATTAATCTTCCTGTTCTTTATTGTGGAGCAAGATTATGGCACATATAAGTTAGGTAGGTACTGTTTTTCCCACGATTTATTATTGCAACGAGCCAACGAGACTTCTTAAAGATATATTTTATCGAAAAAATTATGAAAAACGGTATCTTGATTAATGAAAATTTTACAATTGCTTCCGACTGATCGTTTCCCTCGTCAGTACCAAAATAAACCTCCTGAAAATATTGAGTTTGAACTGCACTAAATTCTACGAAACATTTCTTCACATAGAGTTAGCAATATCAATAATTATGATTTTCATGATCGCACTTCTTTACTGTTCTATAAAACTACCTATATATTACAGGAAGGATAATAATTTAACTTTCGAATTAAAAACTTGTAAACTTTTCTGAAAGTTGTATAATTGCACTCGTGGCCCAAAACTCCATAAAATAAGGAAGTCGATGAAAATCAGTTAGGTTTCCAAATTTAGGTAGGTACAGAGTTACTTTTATTTTAAATGGAAAAATACATTTTTGGTTACTTTTTCAAAGAATTAACTTGTCATAATATAATTAGGTACCTATTATGAAAAATTTGAAAAAAAATTCTCCAAAATTATACATCGCGTTAAATAAGAAAATACATGAAATTTATAGACATAATTCATTTTGACCTGAATTAATAATTTCAAAAAAGTTTTGTAGGTAAATAAAATTATAGTCTACATTATAATGTACCTACTTGAGTATTTAAAAATGTTTTAATTTCGGCTTTTCACATCTTCCTTACATAGTAAGTACACGGTGGGTACCTGTAGTTTAGATTAATTTTATTGGAAACAAATTTTTGTTTTTAGCCATTGAATGAAAAAATAACATTTCTTTTCATAGAATACTTTTTTGAAAAATGGTATGCGAGATGTAATGAAAAAAAAAATTAACGTTTAAAGTTTCTCTCTAGTCGGATACACCTAAATGCAAAAAAATAAATCTAACTAGTATGAACAAAAAAAGTATTAAGCTTTGATGTTTCCTGATGCGAAATCGTGGTATTAATCGAAGCTTATTTTATTACAATGAAATTGACTTCTTTAAAAAATGTTTAGGCGAACAAAGTTTTTGTAAAAGGCTAAAACTGGGTTAAATCGATAAATATTACGAAAAAATTTCGAAACAGAAAAGAATAAAGATATACAAATATACAATAACGGTGAGATCAATAATTTCAAATTTATATGTACGGCCACTGGAAAACTTTATGATCACGAATTTTTTTATATTTTTTTACAGCTGACTGATGACTGAAAAGTTTTATTTATCAAAGGTCATTGTTTCGTCTAGTTACGAATACCTTAGAGAATTATCTGTTATTAATTTCTTTCGAAAACATGGTGTCTAAAAGTCGTCTTTCAAGCCAAATGGGTCTTGTAGAACTCATCAAAAGAAGTAAAAAAGTTCATGGCCGTATCGTTTTTTAGCATTGTTGTTTCAAAGATACAGGCTTTCATATGCGTATGTTGAATTAGTTGCATATTCATTCATCTGAAGGCAAAATTTACGAAAGATTACACTACATATCGTATAAAGGTTTGCATGTTTGAATCCAGGTAGGGTAAAATTTTTTTTTCTTCAGATTATAAAAATATTGAGCATTAGACATGCTAAAATTTCAACAAAATTCTTCCGATTTCAAATAAATTTAACTTTGTAAGTATGTAAGTATTGAATACAACCTCGTCAAAAGAACGTTTTTTAATGTACTCGATGAGTACAATAAGATGCTCTCATCGAAAATAAAATTTAAAGATTTTTTAAACTTCCCCATTTTTTGATTCAACTATGAAAATTTTGAAAATTTGAGAGCCTTGTATCTCTGAAACAACCAATCTCCCATCCCGTTAATAGGAACTTTTTTGCTTCTCTCGATGAGTTATACAAGACTCATTTGGGTTGGGAGAAGACTTTTAGACACCTTCTATAAAACCTTTAGATAAAATTAACGATTACCTAAAACCTAAAAGTATTGTAACGTATTTGTACTTTAGAAAATTTTTCGCGTGTTGAACATTTATAAGGAATCCGTACAACTGATGCATATAGGTAAATAAATAGCTCCTTGATACCTACATGCAGATTAATAAAAAAGTTTTTTGTAACGTTTAGATTGGAGGAATCCTCCCAAATTTTCAGAGCATAAGGTACATAATTATTATGTAAAATGATGAGTTGTCCTAATTATATCTGCTTATTGCTAGATTATGTACCTAATAATAAATTAAATTTTTAACCTTCCCACGGGTAAAGTTTTTCACCAAGAGATTTTTAATTTTTACAAAATGGTATATAATATGTTACCTAAAAATGAGTAAATTAAATTATAGAACAAACTCATTTCAAGAAAAGACGACAAATAGCAATCTCTTTAATAGCGCACTGAAAATTTTCAACATTTTAAAACTAGGTGCCTAGTTTTTTTAATAAATGCGTTGTGGTAATGTAGGCTATGGGTAAGTATTAAGTGTAATGATTAATTCTTTTTTTTATGTGTGAACATCTTACCACTGGTTTAGTACTCCAGTAGGGGCTAAAACAAGAATAACAATTGTAACTCATATGTCTTACAATATTTTAACTATTAGCGTATAGATGTATAGTCGCGTGCATACGCAACACACATGCTCACAACCACATTGTTATGTTTACACATCAATTCTTCATGTGTCCCCATTGGAACTCGCACCTTTTTTCTTTTCTTTTTTTTTTTTTTTAATTTTGGATGAACTTAGATCATAAATAGGTAATAAGAAAATTTATCTGGTTAAAACAATTAACTTAAGACATTAATTTTTTCCAAATTTTTAAATTTTTTCTTGCTTTCTTTACAATGGCTGAGAATATCCACTGGATGCCTTTTCTTCTTTAACCTATATTTGGATTATGAAAAATGTTGTCCTAGTTACTTACAGAAGTTATCAAAAAATTCAACTTAATTTCGAAACACATCATTTCATCATTTATTTACAACAGGTAAAATAATTTCTTGCCACACCCACCCAAAAAATAAACTTTCTCTAGCGTTCTAACAGCACAAAAAGTAGAGGATTTTAACATGATGTAAAAAAATACATTCAATTACTTTTTCACGCGGCTCTATGACTTTCTCACACACGTCTCAATTTTAATTTCAAGTAAAATTAACCTTGTTTTGCTTGGGTGAAAATTCTTCTTATGTGGGAGCGACTGGGTGGGGAAGGTGTAGCAATTGTTTTGTTAAAAAAAAGTAAAATTATTAATTTATTTCTAAAAAAAATTTTTTTTTATTAAATCATATTTTTTGGATGGATGGGATGTGTGTTGTAAAAACAACTGTGCAAGTGTATGATACATGTACGAAATAGGTGGTGGTTATTTACTTCTTGGGTGATTTGCAACAGTCGCCTTGGTTTCGTGCTGCAAATTTCGCACTCGTAGCAAAATCATCTATTTTTCGCGTTTGTATCGTAAATGCCTACCGAACTTAATCATTTCAGAAAATTAAAATAAGTAGCATGAATGATGAGTAGACGAAACTTCTTCATTCTCATATCTGAGTTTTTGGAATAAATTCGAAGAATAAATTCATTTTCAACAATTGAGAACTTTTAGAAACTTTCAAACTTCTATAGTTATAGCTTATAAGTCGTTTTCAAAGATAACATGTTTCGTTTATTTTTTTTGTATTGTTGTTCATTTTACGGGCGACTGTAGATGAAGAATTTCCCAAAATTTTCCAAGTTCATGAAACAACAGATTTTTTGCAACACCCACCCGAAAAGTACATTTTTTTGGGACCCTTTCTTCACAAAAGGAAAAGTAAAGAATTTCAATAAGATGTGGAAAAATACGATTTCGCCTTTGCGAACTTATAAGATGACTTTCTTGCACAGGTTGATAAGTCAAGCAGTTAGTCAGTTTTTTACATAGATTTTCGAAGAAAATCTACTTATTTAAATCAATCTGATATTGAGACTCAAAATCGAAGGTAAGTTTGCTCAGAAAACTTTTGGCACTATTAGCTGAAATTCATATATATACACTTATTTTGATTTAACTCGATACAAGTTACAATTTTTATCCGATGGTCATGAAATCTGACATACTTATTCGGATCAAGACAAGGATAAACCCTATTGTTTTTGGTCAAGATCAATCGGATGGTGCGTCCTGTAAATTCTATTATGTTGAACTTTTTGAGCTTTATGTGTTATAAAATGTGTAATCTTAAGCAATGGGCACGAAATTTGGTACAGACATTGATTATATTATATTCTATCATTCTATCAAATTTTGTTTCAATTGGCTTAACAGTTCTTGTATAGAAGTGATTTGAAACAAAAAATCTGTGTAGAGGCAAAGTTGCTTTTATTTTATTTGCTAAGCAATCATTTAATAACTTGCGCAGCAGTATTTCAGAACCGCATAATACAATTTATTGTGAATTTCCTTGACACTTCATCAAATGTAATTTTTACCTAGCATTCTGGAAAATATTTTTTATTTTTTTATTATAGCCTATTTACTTAGGTATCGATATATATAATTATTATATAGGTATGTGTATAAAGCCAATTTCTTATTACCCCGGTACAGGTTGCAATTTTTGTCCGATAGCCATGAAATTTGAAACGAACACTTCTTTCCGCAGTTAATGATATCGTCTTCGAATACGATAAACAGCGACAAAAATTCCGTTTAATTTCTAATATCTTCTCTTTTCGTTTTCCAAAAGACAATTCTCTCGGACCAGTTCTAGGTTTTTCCGAGGATCATCTTCCAGTAACTACAATGAGGTGTGGCAGTGGATCTGCTACAGTGTTAAGGGAGACAAATTATACTTTTCTGCATCTTTTTAGTTGTTGCGAGGATTTTTGTTGCGGATACTAATCAATTAATACATTTGAGAAATATTAAAATTCCTATTTAAGTAAATTTTCAATTTGGGACAAATTAGTTTTATATATTTATTTATTAATTTATTTACTTAAATTTTTTCAGTTAAAAAATTATGTACTTTTTTTAATAAAAAAAAAAAAATTATATTATTAATTGTATGATCTCATTAAATTCCAGTAAATTAATTCGTTTCCTGGATGTATCTTTTTTGGAGGGTGAGATGGGTTTGGCATACAATGTAATATTTTTTTAAATAAAATTATTATTTAGTTCCAGGAAAATTAACTGAGTTTCTATCTTAAATTTTTTGAAAAGATGGGTGTACGGAGGGAGGCGTGCTGTTGGGAACGGGTTTCACAATTTGTTGGTTAAAAAAATTGAAATTGTTAATTAGGTATTCTCATGCTTTTTTTTGGGCAGGGAGAGGGTGATGTTTCAAAACATAGTATGTAACACGTATTTGAAATTCCGAAGATGACTTTTGCAACACAAACTGAACTGCTTTTTACACTTGTATCTTAAATAACAGTAACAAATATGTGTTGTTCATTCTAGATAGGCGATGCATATTTGTCAATTGAATTAAAATAATTTAATCATTTCACCTCAATTCATTATACGCTTTTATTCTACTCACTCAATTTGTTGAAGTACACCGATGACCAACGTCAGCGCTGCTTTCATGTGTTGCGACACACGCGCACATACACACATATCCGTTTTTATCAGTTGTTTTTTTCAATTTTTGTTTGTTTCTGTATCAGAAAAAAAAGTGAGAAATTTTATTTTCTCATTCGTCTTATTTTCTTCTTCAAATTATAAAAGCGTATTTTTTAAAAACTCGTTTTTAAGGGTAACTTATTCTTTATTTCATACATCAAAAATAATTTTAAACAGTCACAATGTTCTCTTCATTCTCACAAAATATTCTTAATTCTTGTATAAAGCCTAATACTAAGAAAAATTAATTCCAAGAAATAGATTCCCATAATTAAGTATATGAAACAGGTCACATCACATTTTGTCACCCATCACTCACCGACATTCACATATATCTATCTCTCTTACTCTTATACGGACATCTCTCCCTTTTTCTCCATGGAAATCTTTAAACAAAGATATTCGTTAAAATATGAATGTATAGCCATTGTCTAATTCATGGAAGGAACTATGTATCATGCATCTTCATTGTCAACTCATGTAAGTTATTTTGTAATTGGACTACGTCAACCTAAAACTAATATTAATCCACTCATAATTCAGTATAGCTAATTTCATAGGTTCAACTTTTGCTCCAAATTACTTCTCTCATAACCATACAATTTAAAGGGACTCAACAGTTGAGCTCGCACCTTTGTACTTAGATAATATTTTGTCTGATATTAGATATCATTACATATGAAGTGCAGTAATTTTTAATTTAATTCACGAGTATATTAATATTCAAGCACTAATTAAGAGAGGCATTACAAACCATTAGTAAATTTTGAAGATGACAGATTTTCTATTTCAAAAGAAACTGGAAAAAACTGAATATTCTTAGGAATTATTGGAAATTATGCAATATCTTTGGGTGAAATAGGTATATTCACGCTAATCTTTTTATTTTATTCCACTTTAGCTGTTATGATAGGTCTTAGGCAGTAAAAGATAAGTAATTTTATTGAAGTTCAAAGAGAAACATTATATCTTATTGATTATACCTACCCACAGAAAATTGTATTACCTAGGTACTGTAGTCTTTACTCCATAAAATAAAATGAATCGATGGATTCCAAAATTTAGGTTTCTTCGCAAAAATTTCAGCATTAAATTTGTGTTAGGTAGCCTATGTAAATTTTTTCCATCACATCATCTTATTATTTAGATAAATCATCAGAAGCAAAACTATACTTCAATATCTCTCTCGAAAGAGAAAAATGAGATTAGTGGGGCTACTGAAAAATCTTTCTGTAATTTTATTTGAAATTATAATTATGAATGAAGCCTTCAAAGCCATTCGTCGCAATTAATTGGACATAGATTTATTTTAATTATCTTTGGGATTGGGAAAAAATAGGTTTCGAGATTTTGAAGTGAATACCGCATTTAGTTTTCCGAAAACTGACTACTGCGTCATTACTTTGGCGAAGTTTCTGCTCAGAAACTTAGAAAGATTTTCTCCTAATCTTACACCAAGATTAATACGAATGAAATATGCGTGTTCATTAAAGCCAGCAAATAATTTGTTTCTGTTGCTTTTACTGGCTGTTATCCGAGAAATTTATTTCAACTCGGAAAATAAATAATAATTTTGTGAAAACACCAACGTTGTACTAAAACTAAGGAAAAATACTAGTAAATATGCAACAAAGTCAGATTAAAAACTTTACCAAATAGAAGAAAAATGAATAATTGCTCCTAGCTCAAGTCCACTCCCATCAGTCTTCTGTAATGTCCCGTCTTTCACAAAATTAGTACAAGAATGAAATTTTTCCTGGATACCATAGGACATGCAAAGAGTTGGAACTCAGAGGCTGGCCGTAAAATGTCGTAGGCATGGTGCAAAATAGTTATTTGTGATAGGTACAAGTGCAAAGAGTAGATGATTTTGATACGAGTTTGAATCTTGCAAAACTAACCAAAATCACGTAAGCCTCAATCGTCTACTTTGCATGCGAGTTACACATTATTTTTTGCAACACCCATCGCCCACCCAAAAAAAGAAAAAAAGGGTAAATATTTAAGTTTGTTTTAGAGCCAAATAATAATGAATAATTTTACTTTTTTTTTTAAACTAAACAATCTTCACACCTCTCACCTTCCCAACTCTGAAAAAAATTCCTCAAAAAATTTTTTTAGAACCAAATAATTAATTTAATAATTTTATTTTAGAAAAAACAAAAAAACTGAGACAGTAGCCGAACCGTGCAAGAAAGTGATCGAGCCGTGCGAAAGTCAACTTGATAGTGCGCATGCGCCCAGCATTATTTATTCGCGTCGTATTGAAATTTGCTTCTTATTTGTTCAGTTAAGAGGTGCTGGAAAACGTATTTTTCGGTTGGGTATTGCAAAAAAGTATTAATTGGATTGAACGGGATAAAAAGTTATAATTATTAAAAGACTTTAACGATTTGCTTATGTGCAATATTTTTTCATTAGACCGATTATACCCAGATTTCAAACAGCAACACGTTAAAAGTTGAAAGTTTATACAAAGTTTTAAGGTCAAGATATGGTAATTATTCTCAAGACGTTTCGCTGTTGGCACTTAAATTTTGAAGAACATTTTGAAAAATTAATTTCTGCTTCGATTAATTTTAAGAGGTCTATTAAATGTATGACTACCCGAGGCCATAGGTGAGAAAACGTTTCCTTTCATATATGTGATTTTAATTGGCTATTAACAACAGATTCTGTGCGCTTTTCGTGTGTCTGAATAAGTTACTGAAAACGTCTTGAAAGTGTATACTATCGTGTTTTGCTTCCTTTTGTAAGAGATAGGTAGGTGCTCCAGCTCATGCATTCGTAACGATCCCAACAAGGAAATTAAAATAGATACTACTATTTCTTTCGTAGTTATAAATTCATTACCGAGAAAGGTTTCGAGGTTTTAATCTGATAATTACGACCGTACCTACCAAATGAGAATTAGGTCAGCATTTTCCTGTCAAGAATATGGCTCAACCTCGAGAATATTTGGCAATTATGCAATCGTTGCTAGATAAAATAAATCCATAATATCTGTGGAGAATTTAGATATAAATTTACAATGTGTGTGAAAATATTATTAATTCTTTACAGAATTCGGTACATTTATAACATTTTAGGGACAAGTTTAGGCTAATTTTAATTCATAGATTGCATTATCACGTTTTTCTTGTGAATTTCTCATGAGGTTCTTTTATATTATAAAAATTTCAAGTTTTTCCTTCAAAACTAACAAAAGCATACAATCCAGAAGAAAATTTATTACAGTTCATTTTCTTATTAACTTTTGATTAATTTCAGAGATTAGCTTTCAGTAATATTTTTCCTCCTATAAGTCTTCTTTCTCATATTCATCTTTTACCTATACCTTCATTGCTAATACACCCATTCTCCCCTTCATCAGACCAAATGCATAGATCTTTTCTGAGGGAGTCAAATATTTCTTCCACGCAAAATTTCATAAAACTTAAAATTCAAAAATACTGATACTGAAGGAAAGTAGTAGTAAAGTGCAAGATTTTCAATGAAAAATAGAGGTTGATCGTATTTTTACTGCCCTGAGTAGATTTTTTTTCTAAAGTTTCTATCGGTAATTATCATTTGTAAGCTTTATCGATTCTATGCGAGCTACGATTATTATATAAAAGAGAATAGTGAAAAAATTCAAGATTTTTCAATAAAAAATAGGAAATAATTAAAATTTCTATGATGGTGAATAAACTTTTTTTCTCTCATTTTCTATTAGTCAGTATCACTTAAAATCTTAAAGTATTAACTTCATATTGATTCTATGCGAACAAGGATCACTATGAAGGAAAATAGTACCTATTAAAATGAAAGGTTTCTCAATTGAAAAAATATCCAAATTTTTGTGATGAGGAACAGAATTTTTTTTCATTTTCAATTGGGCGGCATCATTTATAAACATACAATATTAATTTTCAATTGATTAATAAAATTCAAGGTTTTTCAATCAAAAATAGGAAAAAATACAAATTTCTATGACGGGAGCAGATTTTTCTTAATTTTCCATCGGTCAGAATCATCAGTCCATTCTACAGAATTATTAGGAAGCTTAGAATATTAATTTTCTATTGATTTTATGCAAGTAAGGATCAATATGAATGATGAGAAGAATAAAATAAAGAAAAATAGCATTTTGGAAGGGAAACTTCACATTCCAACATTTTATGGTAAATTTTTAAAATAGTATTTTGTGCAACGGAACAAGGAAGAAAAATTTAATTCTTCTGAGCGATAAGCCCTTCAATATTACCAACATTTTATATGCTGGTCGAAGTATAATAGGCTCCAAAATAAGTTTGTCGAAGTTCCTTCGTTTTTTGAAACGAATTTTTCTTTCGACCGCGAAGAGGGCAGGGAGAGTTTGTGAAGGGAAATATTAAACTCCCAAAAGTATTTTTCCACGTTCAAACTCGAACAAAAACAAAAAATGAAATAGCGATGGCACGACAGTCAGAGCGGTAGATTTCGCACAGAATGGACGGAATTTAGAATTGTGCGTATTGCGAGTTGTGTTCATAATATATTTCCAGAATTTTGAATAAGTGTAGATATAAAAAAAAACTCTAGCGCAGCAAGCTACTCTAGAAAATGTAGGTTTTTTCAAAAATAATGATAAAAAAAATTAAAATATCCCTATATTTCCAAATTTTTATCTCTACATATAAAATACTGAAAGGGCTAAAACTTGTTAGAAACGAAATTACTCCTGAACCACTGAACGGATTTGCTTGAGATTTTCTAGAAAACATTTTGTATTAAATATTGATATTTTGCATATCAATACGAAAAAATATCGATATTTTGCACCATTAGTTTTGATGACCACTCCACGAACACCCTGTATACTGTACGTGAATTTCATTTAATATATAGCTCCAAAAATTTCCTGGGGTCATAAAACAAAGAACGAACCTATCCCCAAACGTGGATCTTAATATCAGATCAATTTTAATAGTATGTAGATCTACATAAAATCTTCGAACTTCTGCCATTTTGAAACTTGTATAAGATGCATATTTGGCCAATCTTTGAACTCAACCTAGATATGAATCCGAAGTATTCGCATGCAAAATTTCGTTCTGATCTGTTTTCAAATATGGCCTTCATTTAGTGAGCCTAACCATCCACGTAGGCCTGACGAGAGGGAATGGGAAGGGGGGAATCCCCCGAAGCCCGGGATTTTTACGGGCCCGGAATTCTTTAAAAAAGAGAGAAAAATAAGTAGATTTTCGAGGAAAATCTACTGAAAAACCCTTAAAAAATATTTTTGCTCTTTCTACTCGCGAAATAGCTTTGTTACTACACCTGTACGTAGATACAATTTTCAGTTTTTAGGGAGCCCATACATTTTTCCTCCCCCGGACCCGAATTTTCTCTCTACTGCCCTGCAACCACATGCAACTGCATATTATTTTTACACCTATTCGTTTTTTCATCTAAACTTCATTTAAACTTTAAAGTTAACTTAGTCGGGTAAAATATGTTATTGTGATTTTCTTTCTAAGTAACTATTGGTTACATTTTGTAATAAGAGTGAAATTTGAAAGAGTTTTGAGGAATGGTTGCTTTTTGTTTCAATTTAAAAAACGAAACTCTAGCGCAGCAATGCTTCGCTAGAAAACCAAGTTTGCTCGATAATTATGTCGACAGTGATCGATATTTCATTGCTAGTTTCAGGTCAAGATATTACAAAAAACTATTGACAATTATCCATATTTTTAACAAAAATATCGATCTATCAATATTTCATCGCTAAAAACCCCTTTTCCAAAGATTTTTTTGTTTCCAGTTTTTTCGAGAACTACCGAATCGATGAGCATCAAACTTCTTTCAAATCTGCTCTTATACAATAGCTATCTTTCCTAAAAATTTCAGCCCTAAGAAACTTGCAACAACATAAGGAACGTCTGTCGTAAAAATTTCAGCCCGATCCGTTTTGTCATTTTCTCAAAATCTCGGAAAAACGACTTTTCCAGGAATTTTTTGTTTTCTAGTTTTCTCAGAAACTAATAAACTGATAGGCAAAAAACTTCTTTCAAACCTGCTCCAATATGAGAACTATCTCTCGTGAAAATAATTTTCTCAAAACTGTTAGCACAAAATTTTGGGTAATACATAGCTACATACATACGTAAGTATATACGTACGTACGTACGTACGTACGTACGCACGCACGCGCGCGCGCACACACACACACACTCATATACACATAAAAATTAGATCAAAATAAAATAAGTTTAGGTTAAAAACGAATTTTTAAAAGATAAGCTTTTATTTTTTTTGTAAGTTTTGTTTTAATTCTACTCACTACTGCGATTTTAAAATACACCCATACTGCAGCCAACTTTCCGCAACGAAATAATATTTATTTCGCATAAAGCTAAAGCCAAAAAAAAAAAGCTTATTTTTAATAATTCTTTTTTAACCTAAACTTAGTTCACCTTAGCTTCATGCAAAATAAATATTATTTCTTTGTAGACGGTTAGCTGCAGTATTGGTATATTTTAAAATCGTAGTAGTGAGTAAAATAAAAGCTTATAGTATAATAATAGTACGAATCGTTTTCTTTTCTCATGAAACGGATAACTTTCATCATTATCACCTCTAATCCTTTTGTGAGGTTAACTTTAATACTCTATTTTCAAGCAAACTGGGTAAAAAGTTTTTTATCGTATTTCAATGAATAATACCAATATTCAGATCTCACACGAGTATTTTTGAACTTTTTTTTATATTTATTAGATTGAAAATATTATGAAGTCATCTAAACATTATAAGTAATGACTTGATAACCATGCAACTATACCCTAAAATACAAGAAAATCACTCTCCATAAGTGGACTGAATGCATGTCTTTTCTTAATTCACAGCATTTACGACCGGATTGAATGAATAACTAGAAACCAAAATTATCTATTTTTCCCAAACTCCCACATTCCAATAAAATGAACTATAGGTCAAACTTCAGATGACAGGAAAACTGTAACACAGTAGTCCTATCCTTCTTTAGACGGCTCCTCCTTTGCTAACCATTTAACATCTTCACACACCTCTTTAGTCTCCCTCTAATCCTTTAATTCTCAATTTCTCTCCTGATTTCTAGGTGCCTATCACAACGAGAAAAATAATGATCATTTTGTTAGTTTCCTTTTTCAAAAGTTGACTTACCTCCACGAGGGAAAACTCCTTTACTAGGAACCACTTCTCTAAGAGGCACATGTACTCATTCATTTATCCTCTCACTCCTGTAGTCCTCTCTGTCATCGTCTCTTCCTACTCCTAATTTTTAGCAGGTTTTCAAATCTGCTGTTTAAAATCGTGCGAGTTGGCGAAGTTAGGGCTGGGACACTGACAAATACTTTTGGCATAAAAATTAGAAATTTATACATTTTTATATTATGTATTGTATAAATTTTATGACACATATATTTATGTATGTAGGTACTTATGTATAAGATATTTTTATAAAAAGAGATCGCAATTTTGGTTTAATAGAGCTGATTAGGCATAATCTGGCGTGGGACTGCTTTTGGTGCAAATCGATCTTGGGATTGAGGCGTAGAGTCGTGGGAGGTCAAAATGAAATTCCAGATGAAACAATTGAAACAATTAAGAAAGATGTACCAAGAGCAAAGCTTGCTGTTATTTTATGGGCCAATCACTATATAACTTATTAACCAGTATTTTTCATTTCCTTGTATTCCAGTTCGTATTGTAATTCTGCAACTTGACAATGCAGTTATTAATATCCAAGACAGTTCAGTGAAATCAGACAAAAATTTAATTTGTGCAATACATATTAGGGCTATTCATTTCATTTTTATATCATTTTAAAAATTGTTTTAAATAAATAAATGATAAAATAATGATTTTTGATGATTTTTGAAAACCTGATTTTCTGGCGTAGGGTAGCTTGCTGCGCTATAGTTTTTTAAATATTTTTTGTAATTTTAATTTAATTTAGAACATAATATGTAAAATTTATTGATGCGCTCCTCCCGTAACTAGTTTGTGGCTGTTGGAGGGATTCTCATTTTTTAAACTATAAACAAATACAGTAAATGAATGAATAAATAAATAAATAAATAAACAAACAAACAAACAAATAAATAAATAAATAAAATATAGCACAGGTTTCATAAGAATTGCAGTCCTTGCCTTTGTGGGGTTTTAATGACACCCAAACGCTAATTCACAATGAAGAAGGCGGAAGTGTGCATACGTTTTTATCAAAGAATTGTCACTAAAATGATTCACCTCAAAATTCATGCATTTCCCTTTCTTCCTACGCCTTTCCCCATCCTTCAATAATTTCTTTTAAAACACTTCCGGCAGCGTAATTACTCGCTGAATAAAAGAATGCATAATTTCGTTGCTATTAAAAGAAGGAAAGGGGTCAGTGGAGGCGCTTGCATTTATATCTAGAGCAATGGGGAATAAAGGCTAAAGGTCGAAATGAAAAGAGTAAGAACAAGAGAAGAAGAAATGAAAGAAGAGGTACGTGGAGTGCGATTGAGAGAGAGTAAATACTTACGGTGGTCGGAGGGGGTGGCTATCGTGAGATATAATAGCGTATAGCAGTTTTCGTAGGCGTCAAGAAAAAGGAAAGGAAAATATCGAGGGAAAAAGCGCACAGGAGAAAGAATTTTAGTTATTGTATGGCGGTTCGGAGAAAAAGAGGCAGACGGGGTTATTGAACAAAAAGGGATGATAATTGTCGCCATAGTAACGATACGTGCCACGTTGCCAAACGTATGCGTATTATGTTGCCAAGTTTTTAATACAAACTACACAGTAAATCATCTTTCGCATGAGATTTTAACATGGAAAAGCGATATACCACCTTCTACCCCAAACAAACCGCTTTTTCTTTTTTTTTTCTCCAGCATTATATCAGGCGTTAAGGATACTTTTTATAAAATATATAAGTTGAGCCATAAACGGATTTTTTTTTTTTATTATTCTAAATTAGGCACCTACTCAATGAACGTTCGGGAGTACGAGTAAATTAATAAAAATACGAATATATTCCAGAGACAGTTTATGTATGATAAAATATTAATTTTCGTTTCGTCCTAATTTTTTACCCCTTTTTTCTACCCTATCGAACATGAATATTTTTCTTCCTCCGGAATAATTAAAATGTCCGGAAATGGCTGGTTTACATTGTATATTATGTAATAAATTTCTTTAAATATTTCACGATATTAGGTTTTGTTATTTTATTTTATTTTTATTTTTGAAAAAAAATTTTTTTCCACTTAGAATAACCGTTATTTACGTTTATTTAAGGAATGTTAACTATTTAATTACCAACGTAAGGCTACACGGTAAGGGTATAAAAATACTCGCGCTCGAAGTTTATAGTTTTGTTGTTAAAAAGAATGTCGTACATAGAATGATAAAGTAGTTATAAGTTAATATATTTTTGTAATTGGGAAAAATAAAAAAGCTACGAAGGTACATACTAAAAAAATCAATTATGAAGGGAGAAATATCATTTAGATCAACTAATAAACCCATTTGTTAATGTTTAATGTATACCATTTCACAGGCCAAATTATTGAAAGACTCCTATAAAGAATAATCGTATCAGATGAATGTTTTTTAATGAGGAAGTTCGTCAATATTTAAAGAAATGTTTCACTTATATTCCTATCAAATTTCAATTGTCAAATTATTTACCCAAAAACTTTGTAAAAAAAAAAAAAAAAACCAAAAAACCAACTTTCTTTTAGTGCAATTTTATTAACGTTCGAACTGTTACCCGTAGCTTCGACATGGTTTGCCTTCTTCCCTTATTTTAACAACCTGTTTGCGGTCTTAAATATTTCAACAATTATTTTAATCAAAAACTGGACCAGATGGACAAGTATAACCTGTGATGTATGTAAATGGAAAAAAGTGAGCCCTTGGTTTCTTTTTCTCTTGATGAGAAGTTATTTTCAACTTTTCAAGCAACTACATGAGTCCTAATGCAGTTGTCAATATTTTTCATCAGTCTAGAATTTTAGAACCTTGGATTTTATTCGCAATTTACTCAAGCCTTGAGAGGGTTTGAGCTCCTTTGATTCTCGTATGGATAGGCCTTCTAAACAGAGGAATATCTTGATCTTCGAAAAAACGTGTGTTCAAACCAATAAAAAAAAATCTAGCGCAGCATCACTTCATTAATATACTCAGCTTGCTAATTCATTCATTATTCAAATTTTTGAAATCATGAAACCATAAAAGTTCTTCAAAAAATAAACGTTTAAAAACATAACCAACACACTATTAAACTTATAAAAAAATTATTAAATAATCTTTTGGGTGATAATAATTTTTAAATAAATCCTCTCTCCAATTTTAACCAGTTCCAAAATCCCCTGTACCTATTCTGGAATACAATTAAAAAGAAGCACCCTGTGACATCGCAGCCCATTGCACTTTCAATACAAAATTGCAGCTGAATCAGTGCAGAAAAGACACTCATAACCCCTGACACTGTAAATGCGAAAAAATGTACTTCATGCAACTCATGGAATTCACTAATTTTCTCCAGCAATTTTTTGTTCTATATTTGTATCGGAAACTACTAAATCAGTAGGATATAAACTCCTATCAGACCTTCCAATTGTTACCTAAAACAACCATCTTTCATATGAATTTCAGTCCATCCCTTTCGTAGTTTTTTCAGAATCCTGAAAATACCATTTTTCCAGAAATTATCTGTTTTACATTTTATTTAAAAACTACGAAATTAATAGGCACCAAACTCCCATCAAAGTCAGTCCTACAAGAGTACTATTTTTCGAAAAAAATTCAGTCTTAACCTTTTTTTTCAGTTTTCTCATCGCGGCGAACACAAAATTTGGGTGTTACATATTTATATATGTTGCAGTCAGTTAAGTAAATAAGATTTTCATGAAAGTTCCTAGGCAAAAGGTAAAAAGCCGGCAAAAAGACTTGATGTCTTCCATTGACACCAATTTTATGAAAATGCATGAGCAAAATTAGTTATAAATGTCAATTTCATTGAGAGTTAGGGAATTATTAAATTAACGTTTTTGACTGTTTTTGTTTATTTCAAATTTCGTACATATTGTTCCAAAATTCCACGTTTTATGTCCAATACAAAAACAAATAGCGGTACCGGAAGTATCGCGTGGCCGATCCGGGGCAAAATTGGAAGCGTAGTACAACGAATCAAAATAAATATTTATTCCGAATTTCGTGGCTATTGGTGCAAAATTGAGCATTTTATAGTCAAAATAAAAACAAATTGGTGGCACCGGAAGAACCGTCCAGCCAATCCGCATCAAAATCAACAGGTTTGGTCCTTGGATTAGTATAAATGTATGTACCAAATTTCGTGATTATCTGATGAAAATTGCGACCTGTACCGTGGGAACAAGAAATTGACTTATATTTATCTATCTATCTATCTATCAATCTATCTATACATATATATATATATATGAATTTGAATTTTCCTGAGATCATGAAACGAAAAACGCACCCACCCGTAACTTTGGGGGCTAATACCGCACCAAGCGTAATGAGTAGATTTTCTAAAGAAAACCTGCAATTGAAAATTGCAAAACTTGCTGACCCGATTCGACGAGTTCATCCACTGGTAGTTCGAATGTCTCTCTCGCAGTAGTCGCAGTCTCTTTTGCTCAGCCATCGAAATTCGTATTTCCCTCTGGCGGTCACTTGACTTTTTAATTTTTTGGACGCCTTTATTTAGGTAGATATGCACTTCGAACTCCGCTTACCCACGACTGTTCACCCACAAAACCTTTAGGCACTCTACGATTAGCGCGTGAGTAAATTTAAAAGAGACTTACCACGCTGATGACGTCAGTGTGGGTAGGGTCGGCAACTGGAAATTCTGCGAACACAAAGACGACACAGAACTGGAGGCGGATACCGTCGTGGTGGCAGTGGAGTAGTTAATCGGATGAAGCGAATAGGCGGCGACGCCCGACGACGACGACGACGACGACGGAGATGACGTCCGCCGCTTATAGCAGCAATTTTCGTGGCCGGACGGTGTCCGGCGAAATGTGCCAATCGGATTGCTTTGCATGTCGCCGTAACTGTTGCACCTGGGCAACGTCGAGGAAGAATATGTGGCCGACAAATACCGGCCAGCGCCGGCGCTCGACGTCGATCCGACGGGCGCGCCACCGCCACCGCCGCAACCGGCTCCGAAATCCACGGGTATGGTAGCGGCAGTCGTGCCCGGCGGCGGTAACAACGCGACCGGCGACGAAGTACGCGACGAACGGATCCGATTTTGAGCGCTTGGCGATGCGTCACGTGACTGTGCGGCCGGATCACGGATGCCATAGGAGCCGCCACCGGCGACGCCGCTACTGCCTCCGCCGCCGCCACAACATTTCTGCAGCCTCAGCGTTTGATACTGATGACTGTGCAACGACGGACGTACGCTGCCCGCAGCAAAACGTTGTAACGTCGACGACGCGACCGAAGACGACGACGACGACGACGTCGAAGACGCAGACGACGAATTGTAGGCGGCAGACTTTTGATGATAGTGGCCCGAATTTAACAACCGATAGTGATTGTGGTAGCCGAGATCGCGTCGCACGTACGGATCACCCGGTCCGGCCGCGTACGCAGCCGTCGACGACGAGCCGCCACCGCCGCTGCCGCCATAACGGTGATGGTGGTCCGCGTACCGCTCCAGTACGCTGTCCGGCGAGGATGGATTCGCGTATTTTTCAGTCAGTGCGTAACGTTCGTACAGCTGGTGTTGCGATAGCGGGGGCGGCGGCGGCGGCTCGACGTTGGAATCGTCGCCGGAGTTTTTGTATTTGTCGAGAGCGGAGGTGGTCGAGGGTAGGTAAAGGTCGCTGGTCGATAGTAAAAATCGGTCGTGTGATCCTAGGGAATTTTGAAACCGGTCGGGCGGCGCTGGAGCTGGAGGCGATAGGTAGCAGTCAGGCGGCGGTATGAACGGTTCTTCGGCGGCGTCGAGGACGTAGTGATTGGGGGACGGCGGCAGGGGTGGTAGGCGATGGTTGTTGAGATCGTAAGCGGAGTGAAGGTGGTCGTATGTGGTGGGGGGTAGGACGCGGCGGTCGCGAATGTCGTCCACATCGTAAATGGGGTTGGCGGAAGAGGGTGACGTGTGGTGGTGATGGTGGTGATGGTGGTGGTGGTGGTGGTTGTGGTGGCGTTTGGGATCGGAAAGCGATTCGTAAACGGGCAAATGGCGGACATTTGACGACGAAGAATCGTAAAGGGGTAAATTGTAACGGTCTGTTGCGGAGGCGGCTCCTGGAATTTGATGGTTTTGTCGGTAGGATAATCGATCTCGACGACAGAAATCCTCACCGGAATTACTCATATTGCAGCCTCCGCGACTATCGTCAGCATATCTGTAAAAAAAAAATTTAGATTCGCATTAGTGAGGATACACCTAATGTAGTAAACTTGAAATGTTTGTTCCACTTTCAGACAAATAAATACAATACGACAATAATAATGGGGCTTTGGGTTTCGCAAGAAAGAAATTAGTCTTTCAATGGGCGGTGATCGATGGAGTTAAAAATTTTTCGACCAGAATCTAGTTTGCATAATTTTGTTATAGTGTTCTGGTGTTCAGCCTCATAAGACTGCTGAAAAATCTAACTCGATCTTTTATCTCACTTGCATCAACTAACATCTAAATACTGGTCAACGTAATTATATATACTCGATACCGAAGTCCAGTAAAAATTGGCTTAAATTACTCACTTTTTGTAGAAAAGGCTGCAGAAAATTTTTTTTCTGATTTTTCACCGATTCACTTCAACAATATATTTTTATTTATATTTTTGACCAGAACTCAATCAAATTGTTCGTTGAAATCTATAAGGAAAAGCTATATAGAAGAAGGTTCTCTCCTTCATTTCTCAGAAAATAAAATAATGGCAGAAAATAATGAAAATGAGAGAAAAAGAAAAAAATTAGCCTAATCCCGACTGCATATATACTTTTGTTTTTATGTAGGTTTTCTTTAGAAAATCTACTTATTATGCTTGGTGTGGTATTAGCCCTTATGGTTGAGGGTGGGTACGTTTTCTGTTTTATGACCTCGGAAAAATTTTGGCACCAGTAACTCAATTTCATATATATTTATATATATAAGTCAATTTATTCTTTCCACGGTACAGGTCGCAATTTTTATTCGATAATCACGAAATTCAGTTGCAATTCTCTTTCAATGGTCACAAAATTTGGTACGAACAGTACCTTTCATACAAGGACCAGACCTACCAATTTTTGTTTTGATTGGTCCATTTTTCCTCAAATTATTAGCCATTTAGTCTGATTTTCCCTCTTTTACCCTTCTCATAATGGTCCTGATTAATTCATTTTCTAGGCTTCATCGAGAAAAATACTCGAGATTTGTTTTTTCAATTATACTCTGCAACAAAAGTTATTAGAACCTCGCCACACCCCTCTACATAAAATTTTATTTCTATATGATAGGTACATTAATGATTCGTCGTTAAGATTTTCAGATTTTAAACTGTTTTTTCGTAAATTGACAAAATGTATAAAAAAATCCAATTTTGACTTAAAATATAACAAAATCTACAGATTTTCGATTAATTGTTTTGGGTTTGGGGGAGAAGGAGAAGGGATTCAGCATTAAAGTTGTGTTTAAAAGAGAGGAAAAAGGTAAAAAAATTATAGGGAGTGGTCAGGTTTAAAATTCAACTCCAACATTTTTGGAAACCTTTTATAGTACTAACTACTAGAAAAGTGATGAGATTTACTTTAGTCAAGAGATAAATACCGGAAAAAGTTCACAAAGGTAAAAGTTCATTTTTCTTCAACAGTTCAAATTATATTCGAAAAATATGTTTATAGGGTAGCGACAGAGGATTCATCATGGGAAAATTTAATGAAATAATTTCACGAAAAGGAGGATTTTTTATGTTGTCCTCTTTTAAACATGCGAATAATGATTATTGATCTTCTTGACAAGTCAGGAAAATTAATACATTAAGATGGATTTTTCGACTATTTACGTTCTATCTGTAGCTATCTTCGCAGAGAATTTGAAAATAATTTTGAATATAGTTCACCTTTACCGAATAATAAGCAATGATGTTATTTAGTTATGAAAAATGTTACATAATAATCCAAAATGTTTTAACATAATGTTTCAGAATTTTTCAGAAGTTATTAATCATAACGTTATAAAATAGTTTATTATGGTATAACAGAATTTACATGCATATGTTACAAAACCACTTTTTTGTTACACTCGATTAAAAAAAAAAATTTAATTTCTTCTGGTTAACTGCGACTATCTTCATTTGGACAAACATGGCTGTTCCGTCCCATTTTTGCAGACGATTTAGTTCGTCTACAAAAACGTGTCGAACAAATTATAGACAACTATTATTCCTAATTCTCAGAATAATAGCTGTCTATATTTTACCTAGCTTCTCACAAACGGACACCACCAGATATGCTGACAATGAAGTGTCATCATATTTGGCGGATGTTCCGTATCACGCCACCTTTTGGGTCAGCCATCTTTTGATTGAAACAAAGAAAACTAATATAATGTCATGTCTTCATTTTGAAGACATGGTCATTCCTAATCCTGAAGTCGAGTAGAACGTTAGGGTCCATACTTGTTGCTATGGACATTAGGTATCACTATATTAAGAAGTAGAAATAAGTATAGTTTTAAAGTGTTTATAATAACTAAAGTGAAACTCTAATAAAAAGATAAATGTTTGTAACTTATCTTATTTGTTGAAGTAATTTAAAAGTATTGAATTACTCTCGCAACAATGACCTTGTTAAGAATTTTTTTAAATTTTTTTTTTTTGGGAAGGTACTGCCATTTAGTATGAGCAGGGTTTTCACTAAGCTTTTTTGCATGCCACAAGCCAAATTTTTCAGCACTGATTTTTAGCTTTTTGGTCTATTTGTTTACATTAGAGATTGTTTTGAAGCCTGCTTTTCACAATCTTCATCATGAAAAGCCACTAAAGTACAATCTTTTTTCGTGATTTTATATGTTTAGATATGTACAACTTCTCCACAATCAAGTGAAACTTTACAATACAAAAGTTAGACAGTTCCAAACTTTTTTATTGTAAAATCCCGACTGTAGTTTGTTTGTTCACATTCAGCTTCCAAAAAAGCTGGCTTATGGCTTGTAAAAATGTCTAGTTGAAATTGAAACCAGCTATTAATAATGTGTCGTTTGTTGGATAGAATAATGTGTAATTATTTTCACTCTTCAGTTTATTTATTTCAATTTTCGCTGGCTTAGCTGTAAATAAGGGGTATTTGCTGGTACAACCGTTCCCCCATTGCAAGCCTTGAAAAAGTGTTAGCGTTTTAGTTGTTCTCGAGTAACTCCCGCTATCAGAATTTCAAATTTTTGCTCCATTAATTTTAATTTTAATTTTTTTTTCTCTTATTCGTAGGTACATAAAATTTTTTTATGCGTATTGTTAACACTACCATAACGGAACAAGTTCAATAACGTTATGACTATAAAGTTATTTTTGATAGCGTTATCATAACGTAACAGCAGTAATGTAATGAAACTATAATGTTATAACATCACTGATAAAAGATAGAGTAAATTTAATTGGGATAATCTTTATTTCTAAAAATAACTGAAAGGTCAACCTATCGATTAAATTATCTTCTAAATATTCTAAACTCTTAGTCCTATAATTAAATATTTTGAGGGCCATTATTTTCATCTCAGTATAATATCTACATAGAAGAACTTCAGCGAATTCGATCTTTTTTATTCTAGGAACTTCATGTAAAATTTACAAAAAACTGCTACACGTATAACAGTCCCATAAATTCTTCATACGTCTATACGACTCATATTCAGTGTTGCTCCAAAAAAAAAAAAAAAAAAAAAAAAAACATTTACAGTATTAAACAAAAATAAAATTTGTTTGTGAAACGCTGTAACTAAGTTGTATAAAATCGAATGATGTAGATATTGAATTTATTGATTTGATGTATTAATATACAACGTGTATCATGGTATATCTTAATTATAGCGTTAAGTAAAGATGTCACAATACAGTCGTCTAGAGCTCTTTTACATCTATAATAAAGTACAAAAAAGTTTGAAGGCCACAGACGAAGAAAAGTTTCGATTATTACAAAAGTTTCTACTGTTAAGATTTCACGCACTTTTTCATCTCGGTTGCCGATTTTGGTTTATTCTGTTATAAATTCATAGGTGACAGTAAAATGTTAAGGATACAAAAGGTCACGTAGCAGTGGGCTTGATATAATGGTCAATGGTATAATCAGCTAATATTATCACCATCTTTATTTTTGTTCGAATTTTACAGTGTATTAATTGTTGTAATTGAAGAGGAAATTTATTTCTTGTACACCTAATGGCAGGAATAAAAATGAGTTTCTCACATCAGTTCTTGAGTTTCAATTTCCCCAGAAAAACATGAGGTGATGTGATTTGCCGTTATAAATATTATTGTTACTTAAACTAAAAATTTGAAAAATATCTGAGAAGTTTTTATGGTGATGTAGCATGAAAGATAGGAAAGTAAGGTAAAAAAAAGAAGGTCGTTTTTTCATTCATTTTATGAACGTTTTTAGATTGTTGTTGGAAAAAATACAAGACCTAGACCACCATTCTTCATTCAATTTTATTAATGAAACCGTCCAGTGACACATTTTCCTTTCAGAATTTTTCTCTTATAAACGTTTTTAAACAAACTGGCTAAGAAGACGCGTATCTATAATATTCATAAACGTTTTTATTTTACCCCCACCTTAATTTTCATATTTTCATTCTTCCATCTATTTAAATAGGAGACAACATTAAGAAAAAAAAAAATTATGAATAAATCTTTCGAAAAAAGCCTCTTAAAATTCTTCAAATTAAGTATCTCTTTATATTTCTAATAAATAAAACCATTTGAAACTAAAAATTTAGTTTGACAAAACTGAATAAAAACACTGCAAGCACCAAACAAGGGTTCTTCAACTATTTTCTAACAACAAAACAGTAGGTACTTATATCGAAATAGGCTAATAATAGCCATTAACAAAAAAAACAAAAAAAACAGCAACGATCTTTAAAAATATTAGAAAAAATTAATTTTTTCCCTTTCGCGGAAAATATACGTTGGTATTTAAAATCAACATTCCATTAAATTACGCTTGAATAGTTATTGGCAATTTTTTTCTACCAGCGCCGAATACAGCCACTTAAAAGAGAAAACAAAACGTACCGTACATTAAATATAGCCTGTTTTTTTTTCCTTTTTTCGTTTTTCCTCCATTTTGGACGGTTGTGAGAAAAAACGTACATTTTGGTCAAAGACAGAATTCCCACTCGTTTATTTGTGGAAGGGAAAGAAAGGGAATTTATAAAAAGAAAAGAAAAGTTCAGCATCGGTACTCGAGACTGTTCCCTTTTTTTCCCTCCTTTTTTTTTAGAAAGAAAAGAAAACCCTTTTTTTGACAGTACGAAAATAAAGAACCGAGTGAAACAAAACGCAAACCAATACGACAATAAATTAGAAAACGGAGAATCGAATCCAATTTTCTGCCTGGCAGAATATCGCAAATAGAGGAGCATGCAGGGATTTTGATGATTTTGCAAAAAAAAATTTAATTCCTGACCGCCGATACCTAGCCAGATCGTCAAAATTTTTGTATTTATGTCCACAGACAAAGGTTTTTTCGAAAAAATTAGATTTCTTTGATAACAAAACTAGAAGATGATCTCATTATGGATTTGTAAATAAGGTGAAGAGATTACTAATGCATGGGTATAATCAATTTTTATATTTTTTACAAGTTTTTGAAAAACAGAACATTACGTTATGATAATTATAATTAGATTCAGATTTTAAATGCTGTATTAGATTTAAAAAAATTAAAAGCATAATATGATCGAAAAAATATTCATAAAAAATCTAACCAATCTAGTTAAAATTGGTGAATACCTAGCTCTAAACTAAAAACTTTATATCATACATTGAAATTCTCCACTTAGATAAGGCCTTGCTGGCCGTTTTTTCTTTCTCTCCTTTTCTTTCAGTTTTTTATGGCCCAGCAAGGAGTAAATGACTCTGGCCCCTTACGAATGCCCTTGGCTTTATATAATAGATCTTAAACAAGTGATACAGAAAAAAGTCTAAAATTACTTGAAGACTCGAAGGGCTGAATGAAAAATACAACAAAGAAGAAGCAAGAGATAGCAAGCGGGAAAAAAATTTTCATTTGATTCGTACGAAAGAATAAATTTTTTTCTTCACTTTAATCGAATTTTAAAAGTTACCTTTTCCCCGTTTTTGGAGATTTTATTTTTGATTATCGTCAATTGAAACTATTCAGGACACAAAAATAATGGGCCATGGTCTCTAATCTACGTGAAAGATCGACTTCTAAATTTCAAAGGTAGTAAGGTTGCGCAAAAAATGAAAATTCTAAACAATTTATATGGTTACACAACATTTATAATAGTTTTTATGAGGACTCTGATACATTATCAGTTGCCCCAATCACACATAGTGGTGAAGTTAGGTAATGAATCGCAGTTACATGCACAATTACAGCAACATTTAATATGCATTAGTGTTTTGACAGAACCTGTACTTTTGCACATAGCTATAACTCAAAGTCCAGTCAACAAAGGGTTTCTATAAACAGACCTTTTTGAAGTTTTTTTTTTTTATTTGTTGGAACTATTTGATTATTGTACATGAACTAGTTGACTACACTGATATATCGTCTGAATATATTCTCTATGTTATTGGTTATATCGACCACTATCGATAAAGAACTCTTTGTTCAGTCGTATTACTAATACGACTTGCTTTTCTGTTGTTGTTCTCTATGAGTACAATAAATATTCTTGGTGCGGTAAATGTGTCTTACATATTTTATTTCTAATTAATAATTTCGTCACTTCTTACGAGTACATCAAAACCCCCTTGATGTCCAATATGATGGAGGCGCCGGGTACCTGACAATAATGGAAAACAGGATTATCTCCCAAGGTGAAGATTCCGCCAGGTATTCAAAAATTATGGAGTGAAAGGAGGAAAATACGTAAGTCGGTAAATATATTAAATTAATCAGTGATCACTGTAATGGCCATATATATAAATTAATAAATAATATCTGTCGACAGAATCTATAGGCTTAACTTAACTATTTAATATATTTTAGCTGTAAGCCTAGACTTACGTACGGAGAAATAAACGGGAGAAATGGAGAATATATATATATATATAGATATAAATATATTTACGGGCACGGTAGTAATAGTTAATGATATTATGGAGTGTTTGAAAAACCATGGTTATGAAATGTGCATCTGGTTGTTGATCGGTGAGAAACATACCACTTGGAGAATGGCAATTTTTAAAGGAGAGTATAATATACGTATATAATTAGTGTGGAGAATGGAGTTATATTTGTTTGTCATTGTCGGTGGTCATTGGAGAAACGCCGTACAATATACTGTAAGAGGTGATGAAACCGGAGATTTGGAGGTTTAATGGAGAAAATTGGAGAAATAAATAAATAGATAAATCAATTGCGTAATATTTGGAGTATGGAGTTAAAGGAGAATTGGAGATGTGATCGAACTATTTCTATCGAAAGTTCAAGAAAACAAAAGAGCGGATGTAGGATGATGTAATACGCAGCATTCTCTGTTACGCGTTTACATTCACACCACTACATATGCAAGTACGTACGAATATAGGAGAAAAGGAGAACAGCAGCTGCAAGGAGAAGTTTAAAGTTGTCAGCAATATTGTCGACAACAGCCCAAATGTGGTCGGCAGGCGCCAACATTATCTAAATAGCTAAAGGAGGTAGCGACAAAAAAAAACAGAGAATTAAATGTTCGAACAACAGAGATACATATACACATATACATATAAGGAGAAACAATGTTGCACATACGCACAAGTAGGTATCGCATTGTGAGTACGATATACACTCTACTGTCGTATCTGTGAGTAAAGGTTCGCCTGGTTTGATTGTATATAGACAATCTGCAATAAATGGCAAGGCCCAGACATGTCTTACGAACCGAGGTCACATACGAGTCAAACAAATTAAAATGAGACAGCAATACTAAGTCTTTTGTTCTTTGCTGAATGCATTTTTTTTTTTGGAGAATTGAGATAAGGAGAACTGGCCAATGAGGGTGAAGGATTGGAATCGAATCATTTTTGTGGGAATTGATTGGTGTTGCTAAATTACGACTCAAATTCTAACTCTGTCCGACAACGAGCTGGAGATTTGGTGACGAGCTCATTCACATTGTAACATCCTGACGATGAACGTTCAGCAGTCGGAGCAATTTTTAACTTTTATATTCCTGTTGTGGAATGTTATACTCATATGTAATATTTTGTTGTATTTGGTTCGGCAATTTTTCGATACGATTCTAACAACTGTTATCTATGGGCTAACTCTGCAATTCTATAGAAATTAGTTGTTTTTCGCCCATTAAATAATCGTTTGAAAATAAGTTCGTTAATATTCGTCGCCATCTTGTACTCTGTTCGTTCTCGTCGTGTCTGTTCCTGCATGGAACAATAGTTGGAGAAACTTAATTAAGGAGATTTATTTGCGGACAAGAGTTGGTAAGTTGTAATATTTCATTATCGGAGTTTCACTAATATTAGTTTGGTTTGTTTTCCAATCCACCCTAAAAACCTTAATTGAATTCAATTGGAGATACTGTTAGAATTAATCGGAGATAAATCTAAATTTAATTGGAGACATATTTTTTTAACTGGAGAAAACTTTATTGAAATATGCGCAATTGGAGAAATATTTTTACGAAAGCTTTCTAAATTAAATAATCGGAGAAAATTTTAAAATGTCCAATATTTTCGATTGAAAAGTTTTAAAGTATCGGTACATAGGGAGCCGTCGATTTTCTTAATTAATTGAAGATAAATTCTTGCTCATGATATAAGCCCTCAATGGAGAAGGAGAAGGAGAAGGAGAGGAGAAGCCTAAAATTAAAGGTTCCCCCAAATATTCAGAATGCCTTTATGGTTCGGAGATTTTTAATAAAAGCCAGTAAAGCCATTCAGTGATTAGTGAGAGGAGTCACATGCAAAACGGAGTCGAAACTAAGATGGTAGGATCGAGTACAATTTTTCTTTGGAGTGATATTTTATTTTTTTTACCATCATGGCTCGTGGAGATGATCGGAGATAAATCTATCTCGGAGAAACTATATGGAGAAATGGAGTGATATATACATATGTACATGAAGACGTAATAATATGGAGACATTATTGAATGAATATATTATTGACAAATGGAGATGTCGTTATTTGGATACACATATATTATTATTATTAGTATGTATATACGGAGATACATGTTTTGACTCGTAAACTCGAACATTTTTATTTAGTAAAATGTCGGGATGTGTTTCAAAATCCGGCAGGCGAGGTTGCCCACAAAACCGCGATCAAAGCGACGGCGAGGGCAGTTCCCGATGCAAGTTGGAAGAGTACGACACTGACTTCGATTTCTATGAGGAGGAAATTGAAGAGCAGTTAATTGGGCCTGAGGTATCGACCCAAGAAGTCGATCCTCAAATAGAAAGTCGTCTCTTGAGCAATCCGAGCAAGAAAAAGAAGGGTGAGATATTTTCTTTTCGAGGTTGCATCTATATATATTATTTTGTTGTTAACGCTTTTGAAGGAGACAAGTTGTGACATCACACACATATTTTACAGTTAATACAAAAGGGGCTGTAAAGGAGATGGTGGAGTTGAAAACGCGCCCGAGCACATCGGGAACGTCGAAGGCCGCCACAACAGGGGGAGCTCCTTGAAAGAAAGCAAATCCACCATCGAGCACAGCGCAAAAGGGATCGGAGCTACCTAAAACCACAAAAAAGGGATCGGAGAAACCTGAAGCGAAAGCCGTGGGGAAATCGGCAACCTCAATCGTTGCAACCAAACTGCCACTGTCGAGTATTAAGCCGTTTAATATTCCGACGTACCACATTCCTCGAATTTCGAAGGAAGTGGTTGAGAAAGCAACGTCCACGGCATTATCGGAGAAAACCCGTGAAGACGCAAGTAGACCCATGTCGTTGTGGGAGGCTGACATGCGGGATCTAGCTTCTGAAGTGGCGCTTGAGTGCATTCAGGTGATGAGGAGGGAGAACTCCCTTCAAGCAAAGTGAGCAGAGTCGCAGGAGATGAAGGAGCTGAAATGTATTGCGCTGCTCGAAAGGTTGTTAAAGGAGGCTACGCAAAATCAGGTAATTGGAGAAAATGTTTTGGAGAATGGTGATACTATTAATAATGATTTTGCGAATAATAACGACAAAATTGTAAATGATAAGGAGAATGGAGATATTATTATTAATGACCCGCCTATTGAACAACCAGTCCCACAACATACCAATAACAATAATAATAATCAATCGGAGAGAGATTTAAAAAGGGAGTTTTTGGAGATACTTGTTAATGCTTTAAAAGGAGATGAAATTTTTACGGAGGATTTAAATAAGAAAACTAAATCGGAGATAGTTTTATCTAGAGACAACACAAAAAGGGAGTATAATTTGACAAGAAATTTTAGGTATGATTTGTGGTTTGACTATTTGAAAACAGAGTTGATTTCGAAAGATCTATTTGATGTTTTGGAGAATTCGGAGAAGGAGTTGGAGAAATTTAATGAAAAGGAGAGGGAGATGAGACGCAATCTTGTTTGAGATATTATCATTAATCATATTGACGATAATTATCACAAGATGATCGTCTCAGATAATGATCCGAAATCAATTCTGAGCACAATAAAGGAGTTTAAAAAGTGCGAAGTACATAAAGCATCGGAGGCTGTAAGGAGAGAACTGGCATTACTGAGATATAATCCTCAGAAGGAGAAAGCCTATCAATTCATTCAACATTTTTATGAATTGATACGAATGTACGAAAGTCATCAGGAGAACGATATTTTAACGGAGAAGGAGAAAAGGAGTTATTTTTATATGGTGGTGTCAAGGTCATCTAACCTCATTGAGCCCATTAACTTTATTACGAAATGTCAAAATGACGTTGGGCTATCAATTGAGGAGTTAAAATGTTTAATGTTGCAGGCGGAAGCAACACAAAATACGGAGAAAAAGCCGGAGGGAGTTGGATGCGGAATAACGATAGGCACACAGGGAAATATAGCTTTCCAAGGAAGAATGGGTGCGAGGACCGGAGTGGCACGCATCTCATCCTCATCTGTTCAGTATCCCACTGTCAGATGTTTCAACTGCCAGCAATATGGGCACTTTGGCTCAGACTGCACATATCGCACCATTGAAGGTCGCATGTGTTATATGTGTGGAGAAATCACATCAACACACATCTCTGCTACGTGCCCTAAATGTGGCAAGATGCAGGCTGTGGTAACGGAATATAAAACCCAAAATCGGAGAACTGAGTATGGTTTTATCCATGGATGCAATTGTGGTATCTCACCTCTTGTATGAGCGGTGACTCGTGGGGTGAAACCACAAAAGGGCTTAATCAATGACCCGATGAAGCGGATTAGTGGTGCTCCGCAGACATCAGCGCGAGGAAGCAGTGCAAACCGGAGAGGTGTTGCCCTTGTGGTTGAGTGTCCCTCCGTCGTTGTCCTGGACTGTCCACAAATGACATGCAAGCATCGGCAAAATTTGCGATGTCTGAAACAGATGCATGCTCCTCAAGTTCCAAGTCGATGCGGACTCATGCATCGCCTGTACACCTTCGAATGGACACGCAAATGGATCTTGGAGCGGAGGTCAAGATCCCCCGCAAACCTCAACCTCTCATGGAACAACCTGGTAATGCACCAGTGGAGTCTCGCGATGTTGATACGCAGTTAGACCTGGACTTGCTAAATATCACATTACCGCCAAATCCTCCGTTGTTTGTCCATTCCCCGAAGGCCAGCAACCGGAGCAAGTGTTGCTAGCGTCTGGAGAGGAGCCACCTAATGTGGAGCCGATGGAGATTCAGGCTGCTGCTACCAACACCCCATCTTCAGGTACGGATTACATCATTTCCTTTTTACCTGATAGTGGTGCCACACAACACCTTGTGTCGCAGTCGGCTCCTCTCTCGAATCTTCAACCTTATTCGGAGAATATACTAAGTGCCGATGTTCAATCACGACTGCCATGTACGGAGTCTGGTAGTTTATTTACACGTGATTTGCTCGGCAATAAGGTTGAATTTAAAGGAGTAAGGTGCTGTCCTCTACTATCGGAGAATCTCTTTTCTTTACGCAAACTTGTCGATCTTGGCTTTACCATATTTCTCGATAATACCTCTATTAAAATTACTGATGTCTCTCATAATATCATTTATTTTTGCAGCACTTATCATTCACCTTTCTGGCATATTGAATTTCCTACAGATTGTACAACTGATCCTGTAGACTATAATGATGAAGATGTCGATATGTTTTGTCATCTCACTTATGCGAACGCTATTGCGTTATCTGTTGTTTTGGCAAACAATTTGGAGGGAGAAGAAGGAGAAAATGGAGAAAATGGAGAAGGAGAGGTGATTAATAATATGTCAGTGAGTATAGGCAAAGGCGATAGCAAAATCGGAGGGAGTAATAAAATGGAGAATTGCTCGCCTAAACAACTAATTGGAGATAACGAAACGGGGACTAATATTAATAAAAATGGAGATGGAGAAACAAATGACTCAGTAACTAAATTTATAGGAGAATCGGAGACTAGGAGAAATAATTTGGAGAAAATAAATTTAAATGGAGAAAAGGAGGAAGCCAAGACGAACAATAATATTCTAAACAAAAATTTGGAATGCGATTGGAGAATAGTGTGTATAGATGATATGCCTGAACCTACCATTTTAGAATTTACCGGAGTGAATAAAACAATGCCTTTGGAGTTATTATGGCATTATAAATTGGGTCATGTTTCGGAGAAATATTTAAAGAAACTTGCACTCATTCATAAAGAATTAAAAGGAGTACAATTTACCGGAGCGATACGAGACTGCGAGATCTATGCAATCTCAAACTTTACAAAATTACCTTCTACACAAGCAAGGTGGAGAGCCCAGAAACCTTTACAACTGATTCATTCGGATGTGATGGGACCAATATCACCCAGCACATTTCCAGGAGGGAGGAGATTTATAGTCGTATTTATCGACGATTATTCTCGCTATGCTCAAGTTTACGTATTGACACATAAATCTGGAGTAGGAGAATGTTTGGAGACCTTTTTGAGGAGTTCACAAAATCTATTAGGGAGTAATCAAAAGGTGTGCTATTTACGTTAGGATCAAGGAATGGAGTTTACTGGAGGTTATACACAGGAGGTGTTAAAAAGGGAGAATATTGATCCGCAATTAGCACCACCAGACACTCCACAGCATAACAGAGTTGCTGAAAGGTTCAACCATACACTGCAAATGAGAGTAAGAGCCCTAATGTATGATTCAGGCTTACCCCAGAGTATGTGGGACTTAGCCGTTAAAGCTGCGGTATTTGTTTATAACTGTACACCGCACAAGTCAATTAATAATGGAATCCCATTAATTAAATTTTCGCCAAATGCGAAATATATGTTTAATCAACTACGGAGATTTGGATGTATAGCATACATGAAAGTTAAAAGAAAACCGGAGACGAAATTTTTGGGAAGAGGTATTCGAACCTTTATGGTTGAATACACTCAATCGGGCTACTTACTATTTTGTCCTGAAACCAAAGCCTATCTAGAGTTGAGAGATGTTCATTTCAATGTAAAAGTGGCATATAAAGATAGATATAAACCACTGGAGAATATTGAATCAAAAAATGATAACTGGTTTAAGTGCGAAAAATCGGAGATGGTGCAGGAAAAGGAGAAAGTAAATCCTACATTTAAAGGGACAAAACGGAGAAAGTCCCAAAGATTATTGATGGAGAAGAAACAAAAGGTAAAAGCATTCAATATCGAAAAAGAATGCTTGGAGAATAAAAATCTGGAGAACCTGACAGATGAGTTTATCTACTTAATGTTGGCAACAATATATGATGATCCCAAAACGTATGTGGAGGCGTTAAGATCACCCAATAGCGGAGAATGGGAGAAAGCTATTGAGGAAGAAATAAAATCGTTGCAAGAACACAAGGTCTGGAGTATAGTAGATAGACCGAGTATTGATGAGAAAGGGAGAAAACCAAATATAGTAGACTCAAGGTGGGTATTTAAAATAAAGCCTGAACCAAACGGAGGAGTCAGATACAAAGCACGACTAGATAGCAGGGCTTTAAGGACAAATCAGATTATGATTTGACTGAAGTGTATGCACCTGTCACACCATTGGCTGTCGTATGAAATCTGTTAGCAGTAGTTAACAAATACAAACTGGAGATAAGCCAATTGGATGTTAAAACGGCATTTTTATATGGAGAATTACCAGATCCAATTTACATGGAGATTCCCGAAGGAGTAGGGATAAATATTGCGGAGAGAAATCGTAAAATCTGTAGGTTGAACAACTCTATTTATGGTTTACAAACTGCGCCTAAATGCTGGAACAGGAGGTTCACAACAGCATTGAATAATTTAGGCATGAAGAGTGACGTAAAAGATTCGTGCTTATTTATCTGGAGAGAAGGAGAAAATTCATTGTACTATTGCCACACGTAGATGACATATTACTAGTAGGTAATTGTTTAGAATCGATCAACTGGTTAAAAGATAACCTACAGAGAATATTTGAGTTCTCAGATATGGGAACACCCCAAGAATACCTTGGAATACAAATAGAAAGAGATCGGAGCTCTAAAATAATGATGCTAAAACAAACACGGTTTATCAACAAATTGTTGAAGAGATTTAATATGGAGAATTGTAACCCATGCAAAACACCAGTGATTACTCGACAAGTGAAACTGAGAAATGAGTTTAATTACGAACAAGTCACAGAGGAGAAGGAGACAGGAGAAAAATACCCATTCAGAGAAGCAGTAGGGTGCTTATTATATCTTGTAGGAGGAACAAGACCTGATATAGCACTAGGAGTAAATTTAATGAGTAGGTGTCAATCGAACCCCACATCTGAAAATATTCAGGAGATTAAACGAATATTCAGATATCTAAAATATACGGAGAATTCAGGTTTAACATATCGGGGAAAAGGAGAAAACCTTGAAGGTTACTCAGATGTGAGTTGGGGAGATTGCCCTATCACAGGAGCGTCTACTGCAGGGTACCTAATTAAACTTTTCGGAGATACTATAGTGTGGAGATGCTATAAACAACGTTGTGTCACTACATCTACTTGTGCAGCTGAATTTGTAGCAATGAGCGAATTAGCAAAGGAGTTGATAACTCAAGCGGAGATATTGGAGAAAATATTAGGTAGAACGGTGTTACCTGCCAATATATATTGTGATAGCAAATCTTCTATTGAAGGAGCTCAGATGGTAGGAGCACCAGGGCTTAAATACTTACACACACAATATCACTATGTGAGACAATGTCAACAGGAGGAGTTGGTAAACTTGGTTAAAATAACCTCTATGGAGCAAGAGGCTGATATTTTTACAAAACCCTTACCAATAACTGCGTACAAAAAATTAACTAAACAAATTCTAAATACAGAGGACAGCACACTATAAAATAACTTATCAGAGAATATAAATGTTACGTGGAGTTTAGTAACAGTCGTGTTTAATTATTTACAGATACACCTACGTGATATGCCGCTAAAGTTGATTCCTTGAACTGTTACTCACCTAGTTGCAAATGACTGTTATATAACTTATTTACTTGTTTTTGTTTGATTCTTGTTGTATACATTATGTTCCTGTTTCTATCTGTATTTCTTTTTGAAGTACATACTCAAATGTTCGTACTAACACTGTTTTATTTCTCGGAGTTTTTATACACAAAAAAACATCTATCTTCAGATATCTTATGGTGGCTTAAGGTGTCTTAAGATAGCTTACTCACTTTTTGGAGATATAATTTATAAAATAACTTTTGGGAAAAATCAAAGTTTTACCCACAATGGGGTTTCTTCGAATCGGAGACATGGAGACGAGTATACGGAGAGACGGAGATGAGGTTTTTATTATCACTATGATAAGTTTTCCTCAAATTGGAGAGTCAGATATCGGAGTATCTGTTCGAGAGGTTTTTTTACTATTCAATAGTTTTTCCTCTCAAGCCAAGTTGGAGAGTAAAGTGGAGTAAACTTTATATTTTTGGCAACCTGGAGTTTTCCCAGACATCTGGTTTTCTCCAGTTACCGCACACATTATTAAATTTACTTAATTGCAATGGTATTGCACTAATCAATTTCTAATTTCTAGCTTATAATAGCTTGGAACCATTCTGGAGATCAGCCAATTGAGTTACATGTCCAAGGAGGGAGTGTTGGAACTATTTGATTATTGTACATGAACTAGTTGGCTACACTGATATATCGTCTGAATATATTCTCTATGTTATTGGTTATATCGACCACTATCGATAAAGAACTCTTTGTTCAGTCGTATTACTAATACGACTTGCTTTTCTGTTGTTGTTCTCTATGAGTACAATAAATATTCTTGGTGCGGTAAATGTGTCTTACATATTTTATTTCTAATTAATAATTTCGTCACTTCTTACGAGTACATCAAAACCCCCTTGATGTCCAATATTATTTAAGGGATTTGTTCGAAACTTCGGAGGTATTTGGAGATTAATATACGAACAGTCCTCTGATCTACCAGGTGAACCAAATCCAGGGCATCGCAAAATGTGTCTCTAGTTTCGATTATTCACAAATATCTCGAGTATGATTGATTGTAAACTAAAAATAGTGATTTAAAAAACTAAATCTATAAGAATTTTCTACAAGAATGCTGCTATTTACTGTTTTCACATTTCTTATAGTTATCGAGAAATCCGCCCACAAAAATGGTACATTTTTCGATTAAAAAAGTCAGAAAATAGTAGTGTTCCTGAAAATGGACTTAATAAATACAACCGAAAAAATAGCATTTGACAACTGAATCTCTTGAAAATTATGAGCGATAAAAAAAACACGAACGAGAACATTTTTGTATAAAATTTTATCATATTTATTTTAGTACATAACTACTTTTGATTTACGATCAACCATTTATGAGATATTTACGAAAAATCAGAACAAGGAACACATTTGCCATGCCCTAGAGGTATAACTCACATCGTAGATTCGAGGATCTTGAGTACTTACATATTAATTTCCATATACCACAAGTCACCTGAGAACAAGAAAAAAAAAAGATCTGTCAAAAACCCCTTTTTGAGCGATCATTGACTGGACCATTAGTAAATACCTATATATTACTTTCTTAATAACATTATGTTTTCAAATAAATTACATTATATATTAAATCCTCCGTCAGTTGAATTGGAAGCCTGTCTAATATTGGAAAACGATTTAGTCGAAGCATAATTTTACATGTAGTCTTCAAAAAAATCGAATAAAATGGCAAAGTAAACTGCTGTTAATCGCTAAGGGAGACAGATTTAGTAGAAATAGCCTAAAACCGATTCTATGAAATTATAGTCTCCAGATAGTCTTAGGAAAATAACAAAAACTTTGTTTTAGATACACTTATGATTAAAAAATTCCAATTCCGAATTATGTTTCCGAATTTAAAATATTGGCTAAATATGATTGATCTGAAAACTATTTTCGTTCGTATCCGTAGGACGGAGAGGAGGTAGTAAATACTTTTGAATAATTTTTCTGAAAGCGACCAGAATCACCCCCAAATGAAGTCAATGGAGCTGTTTTTTGGAAATCATTGAGGCGATAAAGTTTTTAATTTTTTTTATAAACTCGAAAATAAACTTCGGAGACAAAATTTTAATACAAAAATATGACAAATGAAAAATGGTTGATAAAAAAATGCGAATTTTTGAATTTTTCTTCGTCTACAATAACCACAAGTCACGGTAAGTAGAAACTAAAAATTTTGTATCATTTTCAAATTTTTTTTGGCAATGAGAAAAACTACATTGAACAATGATGTAGGCAGCCTACTATTTTCAGAAAAAAGATACCTAGTTAGTTACGTAATATAAATTTATTATAAGAACCTTTTTCTATATCTGTATATGTAGGTACGTATACCTACTTACAGCATATTCATTTATTGATGCCTCATCGCTGATTCCTGTTCGAAAAATTTTACGGATTTTTTCCATATTAACATCAAATGTACCAATGACTAAAAAGAATTGGACCGATTGCTCTAAATTTATTAGACAAAAAAAAAAAAACTACGAATGCTGCAGGTACCTACAAAGCTGAATTTGACACCCTAATTTATAAATAGGTAGAAGTAGGTAATGCGATGGAATTTTTTGACAAATGCGTTGTTCTTTTTATTTTTATTTTTTTTATTTTGTTTTGTTTTGTTTCAGCAGAGAACCCTACCGTATCGAAATTTACGTCGCCAAGACAATCAAAATATCTTTATCGTTGAGTTGTGAAATATTTCGGTATTAAATTTATGCGAAGGAACCAAAAGCATTCGAAAATAAATGGCAGAAGAAAAGAAAGATACCTCGCCGCGGAGCATGTTGTGGTTTTCAGCCAGCCGTAGTTGACAATGACCTATCATTTGAGCAAAATGCTTCTTTTTTTTCACCAAAGTTGACATTCGCAGGACAGCACTTCATTTGCTGCTCACTGCAGGTTTTCTGGAGTACTCTGAAAAAAAAAAGACAGAAATAGAAGATATAATTTTCCATCTAAAAAAAAGGAGTAATGAAATTCGTAAAGATTTAATTTTGAAGGCACAAAATATTGTTGCTCCTGAGTTGTAAAATAAGGAACAGTTTGTCGTTTAATTGCATGAAATGATTAGGTACATCAATCGTCGCTTTTTATTCCCATAGCCATAGGTACAATAAAAATTCAATATTCCAAAGATTATCATCTTGAAAGTATTAATTAATTTTGCGAGGATGTAAACCTATAAAATATCGTCATAATATGAAATTCTTCATATCTTAAGCATTAAAAATACCTGCACTTGAACATATCGTACAGTGCTATTTTTGTTAAAATTGAAAAACAATAAATAAATAAAAATCATTTTAAAAGTTATTGAAAATCTATTACTTATTATAACTGATTGGTAATCGCATCGCATTTGTTTGATAGGATAGATTTTTCTATAAAATTCCTTAAATAAAAGCAATCAACCCTTCGATGGTTTCTGCGAAGTTTCGTTACAAAAGCTTCATTCTGACAGCTGGAATTAATTTCGAAAATTCAAGTTCCAGAAGTGTTCTTTTTGAAATTAATTTCCAGTTCTACTTAATGGTTTCAAATTTTTCGTTCAGTGTCTATTCTGAGAAATGAAAACTCCTACAATTAAGAGCTTCAATTAATTTCGGAGGTTCAAAGTTTTTACCAGAAGCTTTAGTTTGAACCTATTACGCTTGAAAGTTAGTTTTCGGTTCTTCTTTATAATTTCAGCGTCAGTTTTGAGAAGTGAAAACTCAAAACATAAAAATTCAAGTGCCGCACTGTACCAAATCAAAAGCCAGTTTAAAAGATAGACAAAAACGAAAAGATATTAAAACTACAGCATTTTTTTGCCGAATGTTACACTATCATAATATAATTTTTTGCTCTTAAGTCAATATTTTAAATGAGTCGTTGCAACCGTATCACAGTCGACTGATTGAATAAATTTTTCTATAAATGTTTTAAATGAAAGACGTGACTATCCTTAAATGGTTTCTGCCATGTTTAGTTACAAAAGCTCTAATCTAAGGACAGTAATTAAGTTCGAAATCAAATAATTAATTTTAATGGCCAAGGAGGCATACAGTTATTACAGTGTTGTTAAATAATATTTCACTGCAAATTTTGTTTTTTAAGTAAATTGCTGAAATGGTAACACTGAAATTAACAATAGACTATCCATAACTTAAAAAAATTATCGATAATTTTTTCAATCCATATTTTATAGCTCTACTCAGAATTTTGCAGTCCAGTTTATGCCCTGGGAAGCATTAGTTATTTTTTACGATTGAGAATTACGACCACGCTCATAAGTAGTAGCAATGAATATGAATAACATGCTTTTATATATTATAAAGGAGTTGATACGAATACCTACTGCAGTTCCTTCATATATGTGAATATATTTTCCTTCAATATTGTAACATTTTCTCTGAACAAATATAATATGTTTCAATTTTTAATGGTCGCTCAAAAGATGAGTAGTGCTGCTTGTAAGTGAGTAAAAATTCATTTCATTCGAAAATATAATTAACTGAAATCAAACTCATTCATAATATAGACAACCTTCTTTTGAAAAGGAAAGTCAGTTTAGAAAAGGTCCATATTAGCTCTAAGTGAGAAATAGCCTTGTGTTCATAAAAATGGTTATTTTGCGCGTATTGTGAAGCTTGTTGCCATCCCAACAATCGCCTATCCGTGTAACAATGCAAATAATTCATAAACATTAGCTATTAGTGTTAACAAATTTTGAAGATTATTCGCTGAGATGATATGAGTATAGCGTGATATTTGTGGTTAATAATTTCCTTCTGTCGATCGAACGTTCAAGAAAAAATAAATACCTTTAAATTGTCTAAAATATTCGGTCACGGCTCTTTTATTATTATCGATTTATCGTGTCCAGTATGCGGCAGAAAGATAGGCAACAAGCTATACACGTGTGTCAATTGTGAGAAGTTTTATAGTTCATTTGTCTTCCGACATCTAACTGCTTTTTGTAAATTTCATGTAAATTTAATGTAAAAATTCTAAAATCTAAAATTTCTTTATAATCTTTCACAAACAAATTACATTACTTATCACATACTTTTTGTTTAAAATCACATAAGATCTGAATGACCAAATAAGATAACGTTATGAATTCAAGAAAGATCTATGTATAGTTCAGTTCTTTTTGGAAGTCGTATAATTAAATGCACCGAGATAAGCGAAAATTTCGACATAGGTTATAAAATTTAGTAATATTAATAATATTATCCAAGAATATTTTGTATTTTTAGAATAATTTATTTTTGAAATCTAACATGCCTCATTTTAGCAAAAAATTGAGATACGTGTAGAATAGACCAGTATTTCCCAATTAACTTTGTAAATGCCTAATTTCTCTAAAAAACCACTATTTGGAAAATTTACGAGGAAATTTTCGAACAATTACATATATTAAAAAATGTTTTTCGTAATCGGTGATATGTCGTGGACTCCCGGACATCTCGTCACAGACCACCTTTTAAAAATTACTCGAGTAGACATTTAGAGTGCCTAGTTTAAAAAAAAAAAGTTCAAAAAATATTTTATAGGACTGAAATATTTCAGAGCAGCAAAAGGCAGTGGGACTTTTTTTTACACAAGCTTATAAATTCAAAAGCCATAGCAAGATAAATCATTGAAAAATGTTTCTATAGCTAAAACATTGAAGCTGGGCTCAAATTTTGTATTTTTCAGGGATTAGTCATATTACAAAGTTTCATCCTTCAGTGACCCCCATAAAGATAAAAATGTCCTTAAAATCAGCCCTATTCACCAACTGAACATAAACATAAGAAATTAGCAATTTCACTGATAGATCTGATGAACAAAAATATATGTTTCAGAAGATGAATTATTTATTAAACCGATGCTTATTTCAGGAAGCAAAAATACTAATTCTGTTATTTCTCACCTCCCAAATAGGTAACCCTCCATTGTGGTATGTACAATTTCCATAACCATTAATTTTTCTTTAATTAAACTCCTCTTTTTCTAATATTCAGGGACTAAAAATTTGTACATTTTACTACACTTGTTTATTTATTCCCAGTCTTTGATATGGATGTATGCATGTAAAGTCTTAAAAAACAACAAATAGGTAAATTTGATTTTTACATTAGTGTTTTTATCCCTTTCCAATATATTGCAGTTTTCGAACAATATTCACTCTTAAATTTCTTCTAGAGCAACAATTTACTTATAATTTTTTAAATAATACTTATATTTTATTTTATTTTTACAGTTTGGTATTAAATTTGTCCATACTTCAATATTTTTTTTGTCGAAGAGACCTTCTAATGAAAAGATGACGGAATTTCGAAAATTCTCTTGCATTAAAAATTATTCCAAAAAACATTACTTAACCACGAACTGGAAGAAAGCTTTATGGGGGAAAAAAAGACACATTAACCTTTGTTGATGTAAATATTCCTTAGGAACATATGCGTAGGTACAGATATTTAAAACGGAAGTTTTCCTTGAAAGAAATGAAGCATCATGATGAAATGTTTTCTTCACGAAATTGTTCGAAAAATGTTTACTGTTAGTAATTATTGAAGGGATTCGGCCAGTGGACAAAATAACATCCAAGTACAATTCTTTTTCGTTAAACAGTAAAAATTTTTAAAAGTTGGTACAAATTGTAGCTTCTGAAACGAATCAAAACTCGTTTGTACACTCGACGCCACCCATCGGCCACTTTGTCACGAAAATTTGACTCATTCATCCATAGAAAATAATGCAAATATTTAACAGGTGTGGAATACCTTGTCGTGAGAGATATTCACACTAGAAGGTCTTCAACAGTATTTGCGTGTTCTGCCACTTCATACGATTAAGTATGGGAGAGCCAAATCCTCGGCAAACACTGGCGATTTTTGAGCCGGTTCTGAGAGTTTATATACCGAATTTGGCACACGCACACAAGCACACATGCATACGTATGTATACGTAATTATGTCATGCGTTGCGTCGTTTCCTGTCTTCGTTGAGGTGATAAGAAACGATGCAGTGCGTTTGGTACCGAGTCGTGACATTACCGAGATCGTTATCAGGTAATTGATCTCGACTCGTACGATGTATCTTACCTGTACATACGTACAGGTATGAACATACAAACGCATTCGTGTGTATTAGTTTAACGTCATAGAGACGATTATTGCCAGCCTTTGGGCGGCGACTGTCGTCAAGGGGTGCGAGCCCCTAAAACCTCATACGAGTAATGTCCCCACAGCTACTCCCCCCCAGTTTTCGCGCCGCAAAAATGATAAGTCGCATGCCTGGGGGGACTTATCGAGTCTACTGTCTTTGGTCCCGTTCCCACTTAGCGAGGGCTGAGCCTACCGCAGCCCCGACACACTCATATGATTGCTTTCGTGCATCGAGTCGGGCCTGGTAGGCGTCCCTGCTGTTTTGTCCCCTTCTTCTCGGCGGTCGTTGGTGTGGAGCTGGATGGTAAGGATGGGAACAATGAGACAGGCGGGGATCAGTCAATGTTAAGGGCCTTGGCCTCCGATACATCGGGGAGTTTGAGCTCCCTGATGGCTTGTAGGCCAGGCTAGCGGCGGGAGGAGGGTGTGGAATGCGCACCTCATCCGCTGGGAGTTGTTTCGTCTCCAATTTTGCCAGGGCTAGAGACTCCGGAGGTGGGTTTTCCACTCCCGGTGTCTTTTCCGGCAATTTCGGGGGCGATATCAACGCAGGAAGGGGGGCGGACATTATTTTCACAATGTCCGCCGCCGACGTCGTATCCATCAACAACTCGTTCTCAATTCGTTCAATCTCTTTTTCATGTTCCACCTGTTCCTTTGTCTTTACAGGCAAAGGTGCAGGCGGTACCACGAATTGAAATGGTTGAGTTGAGAACGGGGTATTGGTCGAGGACGACATAAGGAAGGAATAAAACAAGGTACAAAATAAAGAAAGAAAGAGAAAAATTATGAAAATTTTCGGCGTGTTCTAGTCGACAGTCGAAAGGCGAATGAAAGAACTTTGCGAGAATATTTTCGATCGCAGCTTTATTCCAAGTCGTTATCTTATTTCAGACATGTTCGGAGGGGATAGTGCATTGAATATTCTTTGGCTTAAAAGTTTTCCGGTTCAAATTGGTTAAGTACAAGCAGAGTTAAGCGTGTTTGAATTTTCGTACTTTGAATTTTGTATTTCACAAAGGAATGCACTCTTCGTTTGTGACATCACGATCTATTGACTATTTTGTTATCGGTATTGTTTGTCAATAGAAACACGTTGCAATGTTTTTCTTCCGTATTGCACGTGGATTTGTTTATTCGTGTCGTATTTTTATTGTACCCACTTTTTCTCTGCTTATCTGAAGAATTTCTTTTGTTATAATTATTCCCAGATTCTCGTACATCTTTTTATGCGGGTTTGTATTTTCCGCTACGGATATTAACTTTCGTGAATATTTTTAGTTTCTCCGTGCCAGTCTCTCGGATTTTCGAGTTGGAATTTGGTTTTTTCGCTTTCTGCTGCCACGGGGCCTGCCTCTTTTTCGTGGGCACAAGGGGGCCGACGGATCGTATTGTATTTTGACGATCTCGTCATTGAACTTCACCGTTTTCTTTATTTTTATTTTTCTTTCTGGTGATTTTTGTGATTTATCACCTTTTTCGACTGGATTGTCCTCAACTTTTCGTGGTTGTATTGTTTCGGAATGTTCGGTCTGTTCTTCCTCTATTATTTCCCTGTGTGTCATCTTCCTTGTTGCTCTTTGGAGCATTTTCTTGTCGTCTTTTATAAGGTACGCAGGTTTCAATCTGTCGATTGATATTGTTTTTTGTTCGCCTGCGATTAGTATCACAAAATTCTTGTCATTTCGTGATACAACCTTATAAGAACCGGCGTATGGTTTCTCCAACGAAGATCTTATTTTTTTGTCTCTGACAAACACATGAGATGTTGTGGCCAAGTGTTTGGAGACATAAATCTTTTGTTGGCCATGACGAGCTGCCTGGTTCAAAAAGCTGTTGGCATCAGTCCGTATGTTTTGGACGAGTGTTTCGGGGCTGATTTCTTTCGAATAGGTGAAAAAGTCCCCTGGTAGGCGTAGCTCTTTGCCAAGCGCTAACTGTGCTGCAGAGTGACCCGTGTCCGTTTGAAGAGCAGATCAAAGGCCCAAGGGGATGGTTGGTAGTATGTCAACCCATCTCTTGGTGTCGCAAGCCATAATGGAGGCTTTCAAAGCTCTGTGCCATCGCTCAACTTTTCCATTTGCTTGAGGATGGTAAGCTGTGGTGTGATTGTGTTGTGCACCAAGCTTCTTAGACAGCTATTGAAAGAGCGAGCTTTCGAATTGACGACCCTGGTCCGTGATGATGACTTCAGGTACGCCATAGCAGGCAATCCAAGTATCGTATAACCTGGCAGCTACCGTGGGAGCTGTCATCTCATGGAGAGGAACTGCCTCTGGCCATCGAGTTGCTCTATCGATCATCGTTAACAGGTATCTGTGTCCTTGGGATGGGGGTAATGGACCCACCAAGTCTATGTGTATCGTTTTGAACCGCTCCGTTTGTTTAAAAGATTTGAGAGGCGACCGAGTACGTCTTCCTACTTTGGACTCTTGGCAATTCAGGCAACTGCGAGCCCATTTGTTGCAGTCGGACTTCATTCGAGGCCAAACAAATCTTGATGATACTAATCCAGCAGTGCATTTTGGTCCAGGGTGCGATAGATTGTGCACGCTACTGAATGCCAATTTGCGATACTTTGTCGGCAGGAATGGCCTATTCTTGCCTGTACTAATGTCGCATGTTAGTAAAACATTAGTACCAGGGATTTTCCTTTGTCTCAATTTGAGAGCTGTGTCATCGTTCGACAGCAGTTCTTGCAATTCTGCATCCCTTAACTGTTCTTTAGCTATTTCAGCGTAAAGTAATTGAGACGGTGCCGAGATAGCTTCGATCCTACTAAGAGCATCAGCTGGAGTGTTGAGTTCTCCACTTATATACTGGATGTCCGTAGTCAACTGTCCTATGTAGTCCAATTGTCGAGCTCTTCTCGGGGAAGCTGGTTCTGTCTTTTGCGTGAAGGCATGTGTTAGGGGTTTATGATCTGTATACACAGTGAAACATCTACCCTCTAATTGGTGCCTGAAATGCTTCAGCGCAGCAAATATTCCCAGTAACTCCCTGTCGTATGTACTGTAGTTCTTCTCGGTTTTTGATAGCTTTCTGGAGAAGAAAGCGAGCGGTAGCTTCTTGTCATTGTCCTTTTGGTACAGTGTTGCACCAATAGCAAAGTCGGATGCATCAGTTGCGACACATAACGGCAGACTTTTGTCTGGGTGAGCTAGTAGAGTTGCATTTGCCAGTGTTTCTTTTATGTTTTCGAAGGCTTTTTCAGCTTCTTCAGTCCAGTCGAGTGGAGTTTTATCTTTCTTCTTGTTTGTTTTTATTAATGCAAACAGCTTACTTTGTTCGGCTGCAGCATTTTTAATGCAATGTCTGTAGAAATTCACCATCCCCAAGAAGCGTCTGAGTTCTGCTACATTGGAGGGTTTCGGGAATTTCAATATGGGCTCTACCTTGGTCTTCAGAGGGGAAATGCCTTCGGTCGAGACTTGATAGCCGAGAAAGTCAATCCTGGATTGTTTGTATAAACTTTTTCCAACATTGATAGTAAGTCCAGCAGCGTGTATACGTTGTACGATGGTTCTTACATTCTTCTCGTGCTGTTGCTCACCGCCTTCTGAGCAAATGCATATGTCATCCAAATATGCATAAGCAAATGGCAAATCCATAAACAGTCCATTGATGAATCTTTGGAAAGTTTGTGCAGAATTACGTAGTCCAAACGGCATTCGAAGGTATTCGAATAACCCAAAGGGGGTTATGACCGCTGTCTTTGGGATGTCCTGTTTGGCCATTGGAATTTGGTGGAATGCCCAGTTGATGTCGATTTTTGTGAACATCGTTTTACCCTTCATATTCGCATTGAAGTCCATTATGTTTGGGACTGGATAGGGATCAGGAACTGTTTTGGCATTTAAGGCCCTGTAGTCTCCAACAATTCGCCACTCTCCACTAGCTTTTTTGGTCATGTGGATCGGGGAACTCCATGAACTTTTTGAGGGGCGACATATGCCTTCTCCAATTATGCGATCATAGTATTCCCGTGCTGCTTTGAGTTTATCAGGCAGTAACCTGCGGGCTCTAGCATGGCAAGGCGGTCCTTTAGTTTCTATATAATGAATGGTATCATGTTTATAGGTCGGATGCCTGCGAATCGATGGTTGAGTAACTCCAGGATAGTCTGACAGAATCCGTAGGAATTGTTTGTCGACTTTTGTGCAACTGGATATGTTGGTGTCCAGTTGGTATGCTAGCGTTTTGCCTTCCACCCATAGACCAGTATTGTTGTCTATGATTTTTCCATTTTTGAGGTCGATGACCAGGCCATAGTGCGCGAGAAAATCTGCACCCAGGATCGGAGTTGGAACGTCCGCAATTGTGAAGGACCACGTCATGTCTCTTCGCAAACCGATGCTTACTTTGCTGGATTCTATTCCGTAAGCTGGAAGGTTTTGACCATTCACAGTTCGGAGGTAGTATTTCGGAGGAAATGCCTTTTGGTTTTTATCTACTGGCAAAATACTCAAGTCTGCACCTAAGTCAATTAGGTAACGTCTCCTATTTGTCCTGTCCTTGATGAACAGGCGGCGTGAGTACTTTTTCGAGGGATCTTCGGCCGCATAGACGACCCCTCTTTCTAGTTTGACGACTTATTGTATGATTTACCCCACCACTGGCATCTGTTGTTGCACTTGGTGGCCTCTGCACCAAACCGATTGTGAAAGAAGCAGGATTTATCGTCCCAGTTTTGAGACCAGGGTTTGGGGGACGATGTTCTTCTTGGGGGAGTTGGACTCTGACCCCTGGTAGAATTGCTCTTACGGTCTCTAGACCTTGATTTTCTGTCGTTACTTCTATTGTTGCTCCTGCTTTTCGAGCGGTTGTTGCTTCTACCATTTCTTGGACTGTTATTGTTATTCTTTTTCTTTATTTCACTAGTCAGCTGAGCTATCTGGGCTCGAAGCTGAGCTAGTTCTCCGGTCTCTGTTGATACTGCACTGATCGAGGATGTTGATCTCGAATGTTCCAGTGCACTATCGGCACTCTTTGCTAGGAAGTCTAGGTCCTCGGAGTTGTTGATCACTGTGGTACCTATAGCTACAGACACTGCACAACATGTTGGGGTAGTTGCTTGCAGAACTGGTTCCCAATAACTGACGGTGACACTATATTATCGGCCTTTTGTCTAAGTTTGGCCATGAAGGTGGAGGGTTTGTCATCTCCAATCTTCATTCCGCCCATTACATCATCAATGATTTGGTTTTGAGTTTTACCAAACACATTTCTTATTTTCTTGCAGAACCAACTGTATTTGTCTGCTTCCGCCGAAGGGCATTCCATGATATCCGGAATGCGGTGTATTATTTCTGCGGGCATGCCGCTGCAAATGTGTGAATATTTTTGGTTGTTTTGCAGATTTTCTGTTTTAAAATGACCCTCGAGGAGAGTTAACCATAATTCCACTTCATTTGGTAGGAACTCCGGAATCTCTATCCTCCGTCTTTGGATGGCAGGGTTCTGCAACGTTTGCAACTGCAACAGCTGCAACAGCTGTGCGAGTACTTCGGGGGTCAGCTGTGGCTGACCACTTCCACCTGCTCCTGGTTGGTTTGATGATGGGTTCAGGTTTGTGTTTCCGTTGGGCATTGTTGTGTGCTGAACTTCTCTATTGGTACTTTCTGCGAAGAGTCTTTCAGACTCTGTAGGTTGTCGGTCTGGGGTTGAAGGGTCGGAGTCTTGGCTCAATTGACGACCACTTCTGAGTGTATGAGCTGTTATTTTGTTTTGGTTAATCGCAGCTCCCAAACGTAAGGCTTCTGGCCTCCGGGTCCATTTTTGCTTTTCCGGAGTCTCAAAGACTTCTGAGTCTCTGGTCGAAGCTGGAGGAGTTGGCGGATGAGGGCAACTTTGTTCCTCCAGGTCTACTTATCTTGGTTCCCTTCCGGCAAATATATTTGGAAGGGGGGGTGTAATTTCCCACTTTCAAAGTAAAGACCTCTGCTTCGACAGCCAAAGGTGTCTAGGTCTTGTAAAAAAATTATTTGTATTACAAGCGAGTAACTCGCCAGCGCACCGCGCCTCTTTTTAGTAATAGCGCAACGCGCCTCCAGACACCCACGATGTAGCCAAAAAATCACGTCGGGGTTACCACTGTGGAATACCTTGTCGTGAGAGATATTCACACTAGAAGGTCTTCAACAGTATTTGCGTGTTCTGCCACTTCATACGATTAAGTACGGGAGAGCCAAATCCTCGGCGAACACTGGCGATTTTTGAGCCGGTTCTGAGAGTTTATATACCGAATTTGGCACACGCACACAAGCACACATGCATACGTATGTATACGTAATTATGTCATGCGTTGCGTCGTTTCCTGTCTCCGTTGAGATGATAAGAAACGATGCAGTGTGTTTGGTACCGAGTCGTGACATTACCGAGATCGTTATCAGGTAATTGATCTCGACTCGTACGATGTATCTTACCTGTACGTACGTACAGGTACGAACATACAAACGCATTCGTGTGTATTAGTTTAACGTCATAGAGACGATTATTGCCAGCCTTTGGGCGGCGACTGTCGTCGAGGGGTGCGAGCCCCTAAAACCTCATACGAGTAATGTCCCCACACAGGTATTCATCGATCATGAAATTCAAACAAAATTCTAAAATGTTTATCTTGCGTCGAGTGATGTTCTAATTTAGTTAATGACCGTTGACCTTTATTTCTTCGAGTGTTGATTAAATAGGTACCTATACAAGTTTATGTATATTTCGTTTTTCAGTGTCAACACTGAAACTTTTCAGCTAACTATACCTATACTATGAAATGAAAGTACATTTTATGAATGATATACCTACCAATTTATGGTGGGGTCCCGTGCTCTTTGAATTTAGGTATGCGCTGAATGATATCTACAGGGTGTCAGAAAATTAAACAAAATTACTTCCAAGATCGAATTTTGGTGCAGAAAAAATTAAAAAATTCCTTTTGTAAAATGTTGAGAATGTTTCCTTTCCCAGTTACATTTCCTTCCATCAAAAGGGAGAGGAGGGAATCAAAAATTTATTGTAACTTCCTCAAAACTTGACAAAAATTAGTGAAATTTTGTACAATGGAGCTTATTTATGTTATTCATTTCTACCTAGCTTTTGAAGATTCACTCATATTGGGGAAGAAGGATGGAAGTTTTGGTTATATTTAAATAGCAATATCTTTTTAAACCTTTGTTGTGATGGAAAATGAGTCACACCATTTTAATTTTGGTAAAAACATACATAAAAAAGGTATACACAACTATTCTGTAATAAATTGTTCTGAGGTTTGAAAATTTTAAAAATTAAGTTAAAACTTTTCCCTGTACAGGTTACGTCATGTAACAGATCACAGGTGGGTGTGAGGTTGAGTGTATTAGAAGCCGAGAATAATCCTGTTTTATACTTGCATCTCTGATGTTTAAAAAATGGGGTAAGCATTTCATAGAGAGCATACCCCATCCTTAAAAGCAGTTCCAGAGATACAGTATTAAGTTGGAGCACTTGTTTTTCCAGTGCGTTTTGGTAATCGCATACCCTGTATCAAATGTACTCATATTATACTATACATACACCTCGTTCAAAATAATAAGTACCAGGAAAAAAATAAGTCACCCATGTAAAATTATACACATACATACTTATGTATATATGTATATCAGGGATTGAGAAATGGAAACAAAATTTTTTGGAAATAGAAACCATGTATTTTTGCATTTGAAACCAAAATAAATGGATAAACTAAAATTTTGAAATGGAAAACGAATTGGAAACAATTAACCAATTAGTTTCAAGACTAATAGTGGAAATGTAACTGAAACTAAATGATGAATCGTTTCTGTTTCCATTTCTGACTTGAATAATTTTTGATCTTGGAGAAAAAATTTGAAAAAAATATCGATTTTTTGAGAAATATTGAAAAAATATTAATGCTTCTGAAAAAATATTGAAAAAATATAGATATATCGATACTTCAACAGCATTTGAAAAAAATTTTTTAATGGAAACTGAACGAAAATCTTTGGCAAAACCAGGAAACATAATGGAAATGGGCACCACAATGATGGAAATGGAAACAAAAAATAACTAATACTATGGAAAATTTCAAAAATTCAACTAATGGAAACAAAATGAAAAAATGTTGCATTTCTCAATCCCTGGTGTATATATATATATAATTGTCTTCAATTTGTGTTGTGGATTGCTTAGCCAAAATGGCATTTGTTATTTTGAACATGGTATACCTACGTGAAACTAAAATTAATATTTTTTCTTAAAGAATCTTAATATTCACATGTGGTGCGAAGAAAAATTGGATGTTTCATTAACTTATTCAGTTGATTGATATTACCTAATTTTTAAAAAATTTATTTTATTTAGGTCACTGACTGTTGGAATTTAAAATATTTTCAATAAAAACTGTCCGGTTATGTGGCACATACCCCCACCTACCCGGAGAATACACCCTTGCTAATTTATCTGAATAATTGTGTAAATTCAGTCTTATTGCCTTAGATAAAAAAAAATGATCAAGTCGGAATTGAATTTTCACTGAAGTTATTGTTTTTGAAATTTAGATACTGTAAAACCCCAATAATACGTTCTTGCATAAGTTATTTTCCCGCACATTACACATTTTTTGTTGTCCCTTGATTTTCCAAGCTAAAGCTATGTAAAATTTCCTGATCCTGAATAAGATGTTGCTGAGGCGCGTTCAAAAAGGATACCAAAGTAGGTAAAAGTTCCACTCCAGGGAGCTTCAGATTTCATTTTAGAACAACAAATTGTATGAAGTTACATCGGGGAATCATTTTCCCTGCCTTCAAAGTTGGGGAAAAAATTACTCTACCAAATACAAAATTACCTTTCTGAATGCATCAGTAACACTTTTTACTCTCTGGTAACCTTTCTGAACGCGCCCCTGGGTATAACATTTTCCCACATAATATGTTTTTCAGACAGGTCTGACGGTTTATTTTTGGTTTGGAACTTTTTGAGAAAAAAATTCTTTTGAGTTATGCCCTTGAAAATCAAGTAGCCTCTTTAGAGAATTAGTATTACACTATTGCAATTTCAATATCAAGTTTTTATCAATTATACTGAAAATTTCGCACTTTTAACCGTATTGAACAAGTCTTATTACAACATAATTTTTGTCTCCTTCAATTTTTTCTAGTATAACATCAAAAAAATTTTATTTGAATTTTTTAAAATAAATTTTTTAGTTTTTACACTTTTTGTATATTACGTTTTCCGCATAATACGTTTTTTCACTGTGATCCCTTAAAAAACATATTAATGAGGTTTTACCTTTTAGTTCATTTGAGTTTTCTCAATGAAAAAAATAACGATGAGTATTTTCGAGTCATCTAAAATTAAATTTTTGTTTACAATTAATAAGCTTATAGATATACATAGGCGCAACTCATCAGTTGCGTATTAAACTGACTCACAATTCAAAATTATATGGGCGAGATACATGTTATCGCGCCAAAACGTAGCAGATAAAAAAATAAACTTTAATTATCCAAAAATTTTTTTATCAAAAAAACTATCCAACTTCTAAAAACAAAACTAATAAAAATACTCTAAAGAGAAAAATACAATCCTTTTGAAATTTCTCCAGCAAGATGTAGGTCCAGGGACTGGAATTATAGAAGTCGGCGCGAATTAAAAGGCTTTGTCATAAAATTTGATGGAATGTATGTATAAAGCCCACCTACATGGTGAGGAAAAGAGAGCCAACTTCGATAATTCTAGTCTTTGGACCTACAACTTGCCGGAAAAATTTTAAAAGGATTATTTTTATCATTTTAAGGAATTTTTTGTTTCTTTTTTTTTTTAAAGTCAGTTCTATTTTTTGAAAAAAATTATTAATTCACCGTAATGTTTTTTCGTTTTATTTTAATGTCAGTAAATTTCACTAGAGAAATTTTAAAAGAATTGTTTTTTTCTCTTTAGAGCATTTTTATTCGTTTCTTTTGTTTTTAGAAGTTGGGTTGACTTTTTGAAGAAAAATTTTCTGGATAATTAGAACTCATTTGTTTATCAAACATAACTTTTTGATTTCTACGCTTCGGTGCGATAAAATGTGTCTCGCCCATATTATTTTGCGTTTTGAGTCAGTTTAACACGCAACAGATAGATTGCGCCTATGGTGCGTGTTAAACTGACTCACCCGGTATAGCTACTGTAATTGCTTTCCTATGCCTTTTTTCTGGTAGAAGTTCTAGCAGGTTTTCAAATATGCTATTTAGAAATGTGCAGGATAGCGAAATTAAGGGATGGGATATTATGATAACTTTTTATTTCATGAAAAATAATGGCATCTGTCTTTGGCATAAAAATTAGAAATTCATATATATTTTTATAAACCTATATTACCATGCGTATGTACCTATGTATGTATACATCTATACGTGGGTATTTATGTAAATATATGAGATACTTTTTTTCTAAGCAAAGGTTGCAACTTTAATTCAATTTGGCTGAAATTTGGGTATAATCTTGCTAGAATTACTTTTGTTGCGCATAGATCGAGTGACTGAGGCGTAGGGAGCCAAAATGTATTCCACAAATGAGACATTTCAGATGAACCAAAGAAGCTGAACCAAACGCAGGTTTGCTGTTGATTTATTTGGTCAACACAAATTTATTAACCCATATTTTGACTTCATTGTATTCAAGTCAGTCTAGCAATGTTGTAATTTGATGTTGACAATACAGTTCATTATCTTGACAGTTTTGTAAAATTGAACGATAAGCATTTATATTTCGACCATTTCCTAATCCAACAAATTGTTTGAAATAAAAAAATGATAAATAATTGTTGATGACTACGAAAACCTGCTTTTCTAGAGTATAGCTTGCTGCGCTGAAGTTATTTTATCCTGATATTTTGTACGAAACAGCCCGACTTGAGCGATAATAGTCATGGTAAAATTTCTTCACACATGTTGAATTTTACGGAAATATAAACTGATCACCAGATCAGTATTGTGGCAGCACTTCAATTAATTTTCAGTTTACGATGTGTAATAGAGGAACGAAAGAATTAGACATCTTTCTTCTCTTCACCACAAAATATCAACAAACCTAAATAGTTATCGAAAATATACATAGAGTAAAATGAGAGATTTGAAAAACTTCAAATATGGATATAAACAGAGGAAATTAAAAAATTAAGTTCTACTGAATGCGTTATTAATCTATTTGAAAAATTGAAATGAAAGAAAAGTTAATATTTTAATACCCCAGTTACTTCAATTTCAAGCAACAATTTATATACAAGAATTTATTCGAAAGTGTACCAATTTTGAAGATATGTCACCAACATTTATGATTTTTTTTTTTAATTCGTCTTCAACTCCACCAAATCTCGATCAGCCCTTTTCTCAACTCGACATCAAATACATCCTCTGTCATAAGGTAAAGCTCAATAAAAACATCTGGCGTAGCGTCATTCCTCTGGAATACCCAGTTTGCCAATTCATTCGTCATTCCGGATGTTTAAAATCATAAAAACATCAATGTGGATTAAAAAAATTTCTTCCAAACATAATATCTAAAAACATTTAAAAAAAAAACACAACCAACAACAAGTAAACTTGTAAAAAATTACTAAAATTATTTTTTTACTGATAATAATAAATTTTTAAATAAATCCGGGCTCCAATTTCGATCCATTCTTGAATGCCTCGTCTCATGGAATATATCTAAAAAGAAGCGCCTCTTCACATCGTAGCCCATTGCGTTTTATTACAAAATTATTGCTAAATGCAGTGAAGAAAAAACGGTCGTAGCCTTTTGCGCCGTCAATACGAGAAAAGATTCTTCAAGCAATACAAGTTATTTGCTTTTCTCCAGCGTCTGTTTGTTTTACATTTTTCTCGGAAACTACTAAATCAATAGGCACTAAACTCTTATTCTACCTTTACGTTTTTGTAGTTTTCTCAAAACCATGAACACAAATTTTCTCCAGAAATTTTTCTAAAAAACTAATAGATACGAAACTTCTATCAAACTTGGTCCTGCGTAAGGACTATCTTTCGTCAAAATTTCCATTAGATTCCTTTTTTAATTTTTTCAGAATCCTGGAAGAAGCTCTTTTCCAGTAATTTTTGTTCTCCTATTTTCTTGGAAACTACTGCACTAATAGACACCAAATTCTTATCGAGCTTAGTCCTACATAAGGAATAACTTTCATGAAAATTTCAACTTTATTCTTTTGGTAGTTTTTTCAAAACGGGGAATACAAAATTTGGGTGATACATATTATTTAACTTAGCCTACATTAAAAAAAAAAAATTCGATCAAAGTAGGAAAATTGTATCAACCGTTTTCTTTTGTCATGAAAAGGATAATCTTCATCATTCTATCTGGAACCCCTCCATCCCGTTCGCAAGCGAACTGGATAAAAACTACAAATTCATTCCTGCGTAGTTGAAAAAACAAAAACCAGATGACGAAGAGATTAAAAGTTACAAAATCATTTTGATCAATAGCAGTAATCGTAGTTATATTTGAAAAAAAAAAAAAAAAATTAGAATAGTGTGGAATACCTTGTCGTGAGAGATATTCACACTAGAAGGTTTTCAACAGTATTTGCGTGTTCCGCCACTTCATACGATTAAGTATGGGAGAGCCAAATCCTCGGCAAACACTGGCGATTTTTGAGCCGGTTCTGAGAGTTTATATACAGGATTTGGTACACGCACACAGACACACATGCATACGTACATGTACGTAATTATGTCATGCGTTACGTCGTTTCTTGCCTCTGTCGAGGTGATAAGAAATGACGCAGCGCGTTTGGTACCGGGCTGTCACATCATCGAGATCGTTATCTGGTAATTGATCTCGGCCCGTGCAATGTATCTTACCTGTATGTACGTACAGGTACAAACATACAAACGCACCAGTGTAAATTCGTTTAACGTCATAAAGACGATTATTGCCAGCCTTTGGGCGGCGATTGTTGTCGAGGGGTGCAAACCCCTATTACCTCATACGAGTATTGTCCACACAGCTACTCCACCCCAGTTTTTGCACCACAAAAATGGGAAGTCGCGTGCCTGGGGGAACTTATCGAGTCTTACTGCAGTTGCTGGTTCCTCTCCCATTTGGCCAGAGCCAATCCTACCGCAGCGCCTACACACTCGTAAGATAACTTACAAACGTTAAATTTGGCCTGATAGGATTCCCGGCTTTGTTGCCCCCTACATCTGGGCTTTTGGTTTTGGTGTGCCGGACGAGTATATGGATGTGGACGGTAGGATGTTGAAGGACCAGAGGGGTTTGGTAGTCTTGGCCATTTAAACATCTGGGAGTTCGAATTCCCCGATGGTTTGTAGGCTAGAGTAAGGGCAGGAGGAGGGCATATTTTTTGCACCTCTTCCGCAGGAGGTTGCCTCTTCACCTCAAATGTTGCCAGGGCTGAGGACTCTGGGGGTGGGCATTCCACTCTCGGTGTCTTCTCTGGCAACTTCGGCAGTGTGATTAGGGCAGGAAGGGGTGCAGACATCATCTTAACAATGTCCGCAGCCGATGTATCCATTAGCAACTCATTTTCAATCCTTTCGATTTCCTTTTCTCGTTCCATCTGTTCCTTAGTCTTTACAGGCTGAGGTACAGGTGGAACTACGAATTGGAAATCTGGGGTTGAAAATGGCGTGTTAGTTAGGGATGACATAAGGAAGGAAAGACAGAATAAAAGAAAAGGTAAAGAAAAAATGGTAGAAAATTTGGCGTGTTAAATAGTCTACAGCAGAAAGGCGAGTGAAAAACGTTGCGAGAATATTTTTCGATCGCAGCTTTATTCCAAGTCGTTATCTCATTTCAGACATGTTCGGAGGGGATAGTGCATCAAATATTCTTTTGATGAAAAGTTTTCCGGTCAAAATCTTTTAAGTACAAACAGAGTTAAGCGTGTTTGAATTTTCGTGTTTTTTGAAATTTTCTATCTCACAAACGAATGCACTCTTCGTTTGTGACGTCACAATCTATTGACTATTTTGTTATCTGAATATTTGTCAATAGAAACACGTTGCGATGTTTTCTTCCGTATCGCACGTGGATTTGTTTATTCGTGTCGTATTTTATTTGCACGCATTTATTCTCTGCTTATCTGCGGAATTTCTTTTGTTATAATTATTCCCAGATTCTCGTGCGTATTTTTGTGCAAGTCTGCAGATTTTGCAGCGGATATTAATTTTTGTGAATATTTTTAGTTTCTCCTTGCCAATCTCTTGGATTTTCGAGTTGGAATCTGTTTTTTTTTTATTTTTGCTGCCAAGGGGCCTGCCTCTTTTTCATGGGCATAAGGGGGCCGATGGATAGTAGTGTATTTTAACGATCTCATCACTAAACTTCACCGTTTTCTTTGTTTTTGTTTTTTCTACTGGTGATTTTTGTGATTTATCACCTTTTTTGACTGGTTTGTCCTCAACTTTTTGTGGTTGTGTGATAGTGTACTGTGCAGTCTGTTTTCCTTCTTTTATTTTCCTTTCTGTCGTCTTCCTTGTTGCTCTTTGGAGCATTTTTCTGTTGTCATTTATAAGGTACGCAAGTTTCAATCTATCAATTGAAATCGTTTTTTCTTCACCTGAGATTAGTATCACAAAATTCTTGTCATCTCGTGATACAACCTTATAAGGACCAGCGTATGGTTTCTCCAACGAAGATCTTATTTTTTCGTCTTTGACAAACACATGAGATGTTGTGGCCAAGTGTTTGGAGACATAAATCTTTTGTTGGCCATGACGAGCTGCCTGTTTCAAAAAACTGTTAGCATCAGTCCGTATGTTTTGGACGAGCGTTTCGGGGCTAATTTCTTTCAAGTGCGTGAAAAAGTCCCCTGGTAGGCGTAGCTCTTTGCCTATTGCCAACTGTGCCGCAGAGTGACCTGTGTCTGTTTGAAGAGCAGATCGAAGGCCTAAGAGGATGGTTGGTAGTATGTCAACCCATCTCTTGGTATTGCAAGCCATGATGGAGGCTTTCAAAGCTCTGTGCCATCGCTCAACTTTGCCACTTGCTTGAGGATGGTAAGCTGTGGTGTGATTATGTTGTGCACCAAGCTTCTTAGACAGCTCATGAAAGAGCGAGCTTTCAAATTGACGACCCTGGTCCGTGATGATGACTTCAGGTACGCCATAGTGGGCAATCCAGGTGTCGTATAACCTGGTAGCTACCGTGGAGGCTGTCATCTCGTAGAGAGGAACTGCCTCTGGCCATTGAGTTGCTTTATCAATCATCGTCAACAGGTATCTGTGTCCTTGGGATGGGGTAATGGACCCACCAAGTCTATGTGTATCATTTTGAACCTCTTCGTTTGTTTGAAAGATTTGAGGGGCGAATGAGTGTGTCTTCCTACTTTGGACTCTTGGCAATTCAGGCAACTGCGAACCCATTTGTTGCAGTCGGACTTCATTTGGGGCCAAACAAATCTTGATGCTACTAATCCAGCACTGCATTTTGGTCCAGGGTGTGATGGATTGTGCACACTACTGAAAGCCAATTTGCGATACTTTGTCAGCAGGAATGGCCTATTCTTGCCTGTACTAATGTCGCATGTTAGTAAAACATTAGTACCAGGGATTTTCCTTTGTCTCAATTTGAGAGCTGTGTCATCGTTCGACAAGAGTTCTTGCAGTTCTGCATCCCTTAACTGTTCTTTAGCTATTTCAGCGTAAGGTAATTGAGACAGTGCCAAAATGGCTTCGATCCTACTAAGAGCATCAGCTGGAGTGTTGAGTTCTCCACTTATATACTGGATGTCCGTTGTCAACTGTCCTATATAGTCCAATTGTCGAGCTCTTCTCGGGGAAGCTGGTTCTGTCTTTTGCGTGAAGGCATGAGTTAGGGGTTTATGATCTGTATACACAGTAAAACATCTACCCTCTAATTGGTGCCTGAAATGCTTCAACGCACCAAATATTCCCAGTAACTCCCTGTCGTATGTGCTGTAATTCTTCTCGGTTTTTGATAGCTTTCTGGAGAAGAAAGCGAGCGGTAACTTCTTGTCATTGTCATTTTGGTATAGTGTTGCACCAATAATAAAGTCGGATGCGTCGGTTGAGACACATAACGGCAGACTTTTGTCTGGGTGAGCGGGCAGAGTTGCATTTGCCAGTGTTTTTTTAATATTTTCGAAGGCTTTTTAAGCTTCTTCTGTCCAATCGAGTGGAGTCTTATCTTTCTTTTTATTTGTTTTGATCAATGCAAACAGCTTACTTTGTTTGGCTGCAGCATTTTTAATGCAATGTCTGTAGAAATTCACCATCCCCAAGAAGCGTCTGAGTTCTGCAACATTTGATGGTTTTGGGAATTTCAACATGGGCTCTACCTTTGTCTTCAGAGGGGAAATGCCTTTGGTCGAGACTTGGTAGCCGAGAAAGGTAAGTCCAACAGAGTGTATACACTGTACAATGGTTCTTACATTTTTCTCATGCTGTTGCTCACCGCCTTCTAAGCAAATGCATATGTCATCCAAATATGCATAAGCAAATGACAAATCCATAAACAATCCATTGATGAATCTCTGGAAAGTTTGTGTAGAATTACGAAGTCCAAACGGCATTCGAAGGTATTCGAATAAACCAAAGGGGGTTGTGACCGCTGTCTTTGGAATGTCCTGTTCAGGCATTGGAATTTGATGGAATGCCCAGTTGATGTCAATTTTTGTGAACATCATTTACCCTTCATATTCGCATTAAAGTCCATTATGTTTGGGACTGGATAGCGATCAGGAACTGTTTTGGCATTTAAGGCCCTGTAGTCTCCAACGATTCGCAACTCTCCACTTGCTTTTTTGGTCATGTGGATCGGGGAACTCCATGAGCTTTTCAAGGGGCGGCATATGCCTTCCCTTGTTATGCGATCATAGTATTCCCGTGCTGCTTTGAGTTTATCAGGCAGTAGCCTGCGGGCTCTAGCATGGCAAGGCGGTCCTTTTGTTTCTATGTAATGAACGGTGTCATGTTTATAGGTCGGATGCCTGCGAATTGATGGTTGAGTGACTCCAGGATAGTCTGACAGAATCCGTAGGAATTGTTCGTCAACTTTAGTGCAGCTGGATATGTTGGTGTCCAGTTGGTACGCTAGCGTTTTGCCTTCCACCCATAGACCAGTATTGTTGTCTATGATCTTTCCATTTTTGAGGTCTATGACCAGGCTGTAGTGCGTGAGAAAATCTGCGCCCAGGATCGGAGTTGGAACGTCCGCAATTGTGAAGGACCACGTCATGTCTCTTTGCAAACCGATGCTTACTTTGCTGGATTATATTCTGTAAGCTGGAAGGTTTTGACCATTCACAGTTCAGAGGTAGTATTTCAGAGGAAATGCCTTTTGGTTTTTACTTACTGGCAAAATGCTCAAGTCAGCACCTGAGTCAATAAGGTAACGTCTCCTGTTTGTCCTGTCCTTGATGAACAGGCGGTGTGAATATTTTTTTGAGGGATCTTCAGCTGCATAGACAACCTCTCTTTCTAGTTTGATGGTTTATTATATGTTTTTCCCCACCATTGGCATCTGTTATTGCACTTGGTGGCCTCCGCGCCAAATCTATTGTGGAAAAAGCAGGATTTATCATCCCAATTCTGAGACCTGGGTTTGGGGGATGATGTTCTTCTAGGGGGAGTTGGACTCTAACCCCTGGTAGAATTGCTCTTTTGGTCTCTGGACCTGGATTTTCTGTCATTGTTTCTGTTGTTGTTGCTCCTGCTTTTCGAGTGGTTATTACTTCTACCATTTCTTGCGTTATTATTGTTACTTTTCTTCTTTATTTCGCTAGTTAGCTGAGCTATTTGGGCTCATGATATCCGGAATGTGGCGTATTATTTCTGCGTGCATGCCGCTGCAAATGTGTGTATATTTCTGGTCATTTTGCAAGTTTTCCGTTTTGAAACGACTTTTGAGGAGAGTCAACCAGAGTTCTACCTCATTTGGCAAAAATTCCAGAATCTCAATCCTCCGCCTTTGGATCGCAGGGTTCTGCAGAGTCTGCATCTGCAACAGCTGTAGTAGCTGTGCAAGCACTTCGGGGGTCAGCTGTGGCTGACCACTTCCCCCTGTTCCAGGCTGGTTCGATGTCGGGTTTGTCGTATTTCCGCTTCCGTTGGTGTTGGACATTGTAATCTGCTGTTTCTCTTTCGAGTTGCTTTCGGCAAAGGTTCCACCAGACTCCGTCAGTTGTTGGTCCAGTGTCAAAGGGTCAGAGTCTTGGCTCAAAAGACAACCACTTCTGAGGGTGCGAGCTGTTGTCTCATTTGGGTTGACAACCGCTCCCAAACGCAAGACTTCTGTCCTCCTGATTTGTTTTTGCTTTTTCAGAGTCTCAAAGACTTCAGAGTCTCTGGTTGAAGCTGGAGGAGTTGGTGGATGAGGGCAACTTTGTTCCTCCAGGTCTACTTCTCTTGGTTCCCTTCCGGCAAATATATTTGGAAAGGGGGGTTTAATTTCCCACTTTTAAAGTCAGACCTCTGCTTTGACTGCCAAAGGTGTCTAGGTCTGTGAAAAAAATTTGTATCACAAGCGAGTAACTTGCCAGCGCACCGCACCCAGTTTTAGAATTAGCACAACACGCCTAGACACCCACGACATAGCCAAAAAATCATGTCGGGGTCACCACTGTGGAATACCTTGTCATGAGAGATATTCACACTAGAAGGTTTTCAACAGTATTTGTGTGTTCTGCCATTTCATATGATTAAGTATGGGAGAGCCAAATCCTCGGCAAACACTGGCGATTTTTGAGCCAGTTCTGAGAGTTTATATACAGGATTTGGTACACGCACACAGACACACATGCATACGTACATGTATGTAATTATGTCATGCGTTACATCGTTTCTTGCCTCTGTTGAGGTGATAAGAAATGACGCAGCGCGTTTGGTACCAGGCCGTGACATCACCGAGATCATTATCTGGTAATTGATCTTGGCCCGTGCGATGTATCTTACCTGTACGTACATACAGGTACAAACATATAAACGCACCAGTGTAAATTCGTTTAACGTTATAAAGACAATTATTGCCAGGCTTTGGGTGGCGACTGTTGTTGAGAGGTGCAAGCCCCTATTACCTCATACGAGTATTGTCCCCACAAATAGCTAGCAGAAATTCAACAAAACTTAAAAATTTATTTTTTTTAAATTTTGCACCATAGGTGAAAACTTTATATAGACTAATTTTTAACAGATCCAAAAGACCAGCCAGGATTTTATTCTCAATTTTGAAAATCGTCAAAGTATAATAAATATAGGTAAGCTGATACATATGATGCAATTCGATCTATTGACCATTTTCATCGGTGCCTGAAAGAAACATGAAAAACATTCTGGAAAATAAGTACCGAACGATGAGCGAATATATATAAATGAGAAAGAAACATTTAAAGGTACCACTAAAGTCGTATGAAAATTGTATATGTGTCCTTTCAACGAATAATAATATGCTGAAACAATTTCAGGAAATTAAAACGTCTACATTATAAAAGCCATTTCCAAATAGAAAATTCATTTCCTATGCTTTCCTATAGTTTATAGTACTATCTGTAAAACTTTCATAAATTCAATGCGCTTTTGACATGATACAATACCGAATTTTGTAGAAAATTCACGGGCTTTATCAGCTCTCTCTCTCTCTCTCTCTCTCTCTCTCTCTCTCTCTCTCTCACTCTCTCTCTTTCTCTCATTTTTATTCCCTTTTTCCTCATTTGTAAGTTCTTAGTGGGATTCCAGCTTGCGACAAGTGGAAGGTTTATCGAGGAAAACTTTTTACTCATTTTCGTTGGAGAGTTGGAAAAGAATATTATAGTACGTACCGACTAATAATAAAATAAAAAGAATACACGTATCCATCATTTATCGTTTTGCTATTTCAGTTTAAAACTACGCAGGAATGCTACAATACGGCAGATGAGTGAAATTAGAATAATATTGGATGGGTACCTATCAAAATATTTTTTGTTTTTTTAATGAATTTTCGCTCTGAAAACGAAACTGATGGAAAAACTAACGAAAATAATACTTTATTTCAAACGTAATAATATAAATTCAAGTGGGTATCATTTTTGGCTGAATCCCGCATCGAAAATCGTGTTTATTTTTAGAATCTCCCTTGATCTTTTATATTATTCTAAACTGCAATCGATTGATTTTGTACTTTGAGGCGTCTCTGGAGTAGTAATATTGATGGAGTCCATACGAATCGATATCAGCTACCTGAGCGACCAATTCCTAGTGTATTGAACCATTTCCCTAATACCAAATAAATTTCATTACAGAACAGGACGACTGATTTATCACATTTAAAATTTAAAAAAAAACTAATCCATATTTGTTTTTGATTTTGATAAGTAAAGGCTTCTTTGATTGAATAAACGATAACACTTGTTTCAACTGCCACTCTATTTCATCATCTCTTAAGAATCTGTTTGTAAACACTTTTTCTCATATTATATATTTTAACTGAACTAGAATGAACATATATTGTCTAATCATCTGGACAGTAGCGAAGGAACGAGGGGTACAATGTACTCCCAACGAAAAATGGGGACACAAAGTATCATTTGTTCCCCCCACAAATAAAAATATTGTTAATAAAAAAAACGATTGTCTGCATATCAGGTAATATGTTCCAAAATTTTACGTGTGACCTGAAGAATATGAAAGATCATATTTTTAACAAGCCTCCTAAAAAAAAAGGAGGTTTCTTATCAATTAGATCTGTATATAGCCCATTTTTTAAACGTTTGATGAGTATAAATTCTTACTCTTAGAACCAGGGCCATTACGCTAGCTGAAGTTCAAAAGCTGAAGCCACCAAAAATGCTATATTTTTGGTATTTTCAGCTTTAAGCAGCAAGCTCAAGCTTTATTTTTTTCAAGGTGAAAACTAGCTGAAAGCCATATTTTAACTTTCACTTTTGGCTTTTTTTCGCTCTACCGCATCGTTATTTTATAACTTTTTCTTTTTTCTATTGAATTACTCGGACATTCATAAATTTTGCGATTATAAAAATTTATTTCAGATTATTTAGTTCCATATTTAAGAAAATATTAAAGCCAAAAGCTTATATATACCTAGCCAAGCTTTATTTATTCAGCTTAACATTCCGGCTTAGAACCGATTCTCATGAACTTTTTTTTAAATGATGCACCGAAATGGTAATCTCATGATGGTCCCGAGATAGATTTTTCTTGGGTTAGTGCTAATCTGATAGAAATTTGGTGCTTATTCGTTCAGTCGTTTGTGGAAAAACTACGAATTAGGTATAAAGCTAAAAATTTCAAGACATTCAGTCATTATATGGGATCAGGTATAGATTTTTCCCTGTATATGTGCTTGTACGATAGAAGTCTGATCCCTATTCGTTGGTAATTTTCAACGAAATTGGGACAGAATTTTTGTTTATAGGTACTTTTGAGAAAACTCCCAAAGAAATCGAGCTGAAATTTTTACGATGGATTGTCATTATATGAGTACAAGTTCGGTAGAAGTTGAAGTATGTTTTTCCTATTTACGGCGCAAGGGGTTATGAGCGTCGTTTTTGCGTTCCATTAATTTATGTTTTTTGTTTTAATTTGTTTTAAATTAATTTATATGTCATTGAAAATTAGTAAACTAGGTTTTCTAGCGAAGTATCACAGCGCTAGAGTTTTTTAAAATAATTCTATTGGTTGAGAGAAAGGTTTATAATTAATTACCTGAAGCCCTGACCCCGGTTTTATCACTTCTCCAGAGATATTTCAAATTTCCTTGTTTTTTGATTTTTCACCTTGTAACCCTCCCCCAAACAAAAAATATTCCGACGCCCCACCATCTATGTATATTTTCGTTCAGTTATTTATTTAACATGATAAAATATTTTCACGCTTGCAACATATTTTCCATCAAGTAATATTCCATTAATTACTCAGACAAAATCAGTCAACAAAGAGAAAAAATTTTCAAAATTTAAGCAATTTATTATAACAAGAGATCAAAGGGGTGAGAGAGAGAAGTGAACAAGGAGCAAAGAGGAGTGAATAAAAAGCAGAGAGCAGGAGAGAGAGTTAGAGAGAAGTGAGTAGGGGCAGAGAGCAAGTTACAAAGAGGAGGCAGCAGAGTAGACAGTAAAGAAATGAGAATACGTAGAGAAAAAAGAAATACTGGCTGAAATATTAGCGAAGCCTGCATATCTTTTTTTTTTTTCGTTTGTGTAGATCTTCGTTCTATTTGCTTATAAGAGTGTCATGTGTCATTCACTTATCACCACCGAGTCGAAACTTCTAAGCCAATCGGCTTAGAATTTAAAAAGTATATAGTCCATTCCTATCATATATACTGTCGGACTACCATCCAAAAGCATAAACTCATCAAAAATGAGAGGCCAAAAGGACAAATTTAAAATTTAAAAAAATAAAAATAAACTAAAAACGCCAAAGATTTTTAATTTTAAAAAAGTGTGTCAACTCAAAACATACGGAGTAAATTTTCGTAGAAAAACACCAGATGACCTCCCATCTTTCATTTCACAAGTTTTCCAAAACACAAAATTGTCTACCCTTAGATAGTTCAACCAAAATTCCAGAAAACTGACGATAAAAATTTCAAACTGAGTCCTGATATCTTGATAAAACCTGCCTCTTTAAATTTGATTTGTATAGATAAAAAATTTACAGGTTTCACACATTGTAACAACAAGAGGAGGGCATTGAAAATAAATAAAAATTAAAATAAGTTTACAATTTTTTGTTTTCCTTCATCTTTATATTAATTTCGTAATGAACAAAAAAATGTTACAACCCACTCTTTATTTTTCATTACCATTTTCTCCTTCCACTTTTTTTACCATCGTTATCTAGCCCTTCACGTACAATTCACGCATAAAACATTGGTAAAAATTTCACAACTTGACCTGCCAAACATTTTCAATGCTAAAAAAATTTTCTTCTACCGGGATTTGAACAATCCTCTGACAAGTGATTTTTATTTGGAAATTTTTATTTTTCAGTTTGGATTCTATACATTGGTAGGCAAGGAATTTCTACATTTTTTTTTCGAAGAAAAAGTGAGAATACATCATTGGTTATGTTTTTTGAGAAGTTGAGTTTGAATTTAGGCTAATGCCCATTTTTGGATTGAACTACTCAGCCCTCTTTGACACAAAACTCATACAACCAGCACCAAAGGATAAAAAATGTTGAAATATGTTTTAGAATTTATTATTCCATAATATTTCTTTAATGCAGAGGATATTTTTGCTCTAAAATAGTGCTTCATTCATTCCTAACAAATAAATTTCTGGATTTTTTGAAATTCATCCATTAATTGGTAAAATGGGTAAAATATGTTTTTTAATAATTTTTAAAACTTTTTCAACCTTTGACGTGATGATATATCGAAACTATTTTTGCTCTTACCCGTAACAATTTTTTTAAACATTTCTAAAAAACTGATTTTTGGATTTTTCAAAATTCATCGATTAATGGGTTAAAAGTATTGTTAGCAAAGTCACGATAATTTTTTTACTCAACACTTTTTCCTAAATTTAACCAAAGTAATGAGATGAAAGGTTTTTCTCACACTGGGACAGCTAATTATACCCAATAATATCTATATAATAAAATTCAATCCAAATTTTTGTAGGTATATATCTGCGTTTATTGCAATATTCACATTTTAATTTTGAAAAAAACTACTCTTCTCTTACTTCACAATATCTTAGCTACTATTAGAACTATATAAATTTGAAGTTTGTACTATTGAAAACTAACAAAATTTATTTGTTTATCACCATTAGTTTTTCACAAATCAGCCATAAAAAACGACAAATAATTAAGAAATTTGGCTTTTTTGATTTGTTATTTATTTAAAAAACTAATAGTGGCAGGAAAAAATTTTTAGCGACGATTCCACCTATTTTTTAACGCAAATTCATTTTCAACATCAGATTTCACCAAAAACGAATTAATCACAAGATAACGATGAAAGAAAACACAAGAACAAAACTGAGTGCTCTGCGCATTATTATTATATAGATAAGTGTATATATGTATATATATATAAAGTGTTTTTTGCATAATATTCCGTTGCCATGGACATTGAATGTAACACGCATATGTATATGATTTTGGTCATCTAAAAATTGTAACTGGAGTGGGTGGAGAAAGGGCATACCCCCCTCCTCCCACGTGGTCAGTTTATGGCAGGGACTAAAGAGAATTATAATCATCAGATTTTTGTAACTCTTACAATTGTAACTCTCATTTGCATGTGTTATATGGTGTATAGGTGTGTGGTTCTGTGCATGCTTAACATGCACACACGCAGTCACACTATTATGTTTACACATCAATCTTTCATGAGTACAGCCTCAGCAGAACTCACGCCTTTTGTTTTCTTGATGGGAGGCTGATTGAAGAGAGTATTTAATTGGGCATATATAGTACATTACTATACAAGGGAGGAAAGTAAGCAATTGCGGATGAGTTGCGAAGTTCCAGCAAGAGCTAAAGGTGAGTGCTGCAATTACATACGAGTGGCAATCTCTTACTTTTTGACTCTGTATAGTAAGGTATTTTACTATATAGGTGAATAAAAAAATATTTTGAATTATTCTTGTTAATTTAGTTTTATAAATTATAAAATAACCATACCAGAAACGTGTTTGGAGCCAATGTGTCGTACCAATTATAAAAAATGAAAAAGTGAATAAGAATAAAGTGATAACATTTCATCAATATGTACCAGTTTTCAAATGTCCTCATAGGCTTATCACTGTTATTTGAACAACGTGAAAATAGTCCTCCTCAAACAAGGAAACAAATAATTTTTTTCCCTATTTGTGTATTTTTTTCCCATTTAATTAGTTTTTTGTATGTTGTGAAGTCTTTTAGGTAAAACCTTGTTTTTTCACCATCAATCTCGTTCATAAAGTTGTATTTTTCATTCACCTAAATAGTGACATATTTATTGGAGCATTTTTCGAGCTACCCCCCCAACAATAACAACGACTTCCCCAATTTTTCTAGATTAAAAGAACAAGGAATAAATTTTGTTTAAAATGAAAATGTGAAAATTTTTTGAAATTGATTTCAATTTTGACATATGAGATCGATATAGGTATACTCAAAGACAGGGTAAAAGTGAAGAGCACCTTTTCTGTTCCTGATAGTGAGTAGCATAGTTAAAGGTCACCACTGGAAATTATCTATCAAAATACAAGTCGTGACTTGAGTTATTCATTTCCGTTCCTCCATTTTTCCTACTTCCCATTTTCTGAATTGAGCGATTTTTATACAGTTGGTGCATCTACATGTGATAATAGGAACCAAATAATTCGGAAAACCAAAAATTTCTGAGTTTTAGTCATTTTTCAACCACTTATTCAATTCAATATTCTATAAGATTCGAATATTTTTCAGTCGGAGGTTGATTTCTACAGAATACAAGGCTGACCACAAAATGATTTGTGTGAGGAATGAAATGTTTTAGAATTTCTCGCTGACGATGCATTTTGTTATAAAATATTCAGGAGTAAGAATAGAATAGAACGCGATAATTCAATATTCCAACCTGCAGCGAGCTGAAAAGATAAATTTGTAAACGAGACAAACTGAAATAAGAAAACTTCTTAGAATAGAACAGTGTTCTTTAGGTGTACGAACCTGTATACGACTCAACAACCAGACACTTTGGATTGTATATCAAATCTCTTGACACCGGTTCTATAATTTAGGTACTTTTTCTCGCAGAATTCTGATAATGAACGGACATAAATTATTTAACTACGTAACGCAGACTCCATAATTCCCACGAGACTAACTTAATTTTCGCGAATGTACCAAGGTTAACCCTGCACAAGTTAAAAAGTAATAAATTTAGCTCTTTAAAAAAATATCCAACTTTTTCTCTCACTCTCAAATCGAAATTGTACCCAGAAAAAGATGCGGCTTTTATAGCTGCTGAATAAGGTCAGGTACTATTAAAATCACGACTCACGAGGGAAATCCAGGGACGTTTGGCAGCTCTCACATCCTTCATTACTAATTACTACACCCGTAAGTAAATCAAACGACGAGAATCGTTGACATTTTCAGAAAGCAAAGGTACCTAATACTTTCGAAATTTCAATGAAGTATCAGATGATAGCCAATACAAATTACGTAGGTAGGAATTTATAGAATTCAACTTTTTGAATTTCAGTGTAAAGTCTACCAACTTCAAAGATTTCGCTGATTTGTATTTTATGGATTAATACTTAACAAGCAACGGCTGCAGCGTAGTTAAAAAACATCACATAAACAGAACGAAGAGTGAACAGCTCCATTTTAAATTACGCTGAAATTGTGAAATACACTTTATTTTTTTTAATGATTCACGTAACGAACTATGTTACTTTAAATGAACGGCAGCTTTTGCCCAGATATTTTTAGCCAACAAAAGACATAAAAGACTATTATTATTAATTTTTGGAATCCGTCCGGTTACCAGCTCAAATTTTCAACTAAATTTATTCCTTGGATTATAAATAACATTCGAAAGAAAAATTACATAATAAATACGGTGATTAAGCAGATAAAATGATGATAATTTTTCAGTTTTTAGGTCTACACATTTATTGGAAGAAAGGGGTGGGACGCATTTAAACACAAACTTGTAGCCTTTCTTTGGGCTAATTCAATGAGAATATCATTAAATTATTCACAAATTTCCCACAAAAATTCTTAAACTTTTAGATCGCCAGTGGCGCAGCGAACATTTTTTTCTGGTGAACAGAGGTGGTTGAATTTTATTTTACTTTCTTCCAATTTTTTTCACGTTATCTTCATTTTTCTTTATCTTTCACTTTTTATGCAAGTTTTCAAAGAAAATTTACATATTTTTTAGGTAGACTTCATAGAATCTACCTATTGGAGAGGGTAACATCATGTCACGAGTCAGCAAAATTTCACTAACCTTTTTTTAGATCAAAATCACCCTTCCCCAAAAGTTTATATATAATATAATGTATGTATATATAGGATATAACAAAATTTTTCAACAAACCGGAGGGCATATTTCTTTACGAATCAGGACGAAACTTGGCATGTAAGTACGTATACAATGGTACTTCGAGTACATATCTCGGTTAAAACTGAAGATGGATGGATTCTGCGCATTGGTTTGAAAATATAGCAGCTGTTTGAATTTGAAATTTTTAGACAATGAGGCAGGGCGTAATTCTTCTCGGATCGAGACTAAATTTGGCATGTGCATATTTTGGGTCTATTTTTCAGTCAAATTCAAATATAGATCAAATCTACCGATTAGTTTCCGAATTACTGCTTTTTGAAGTTATCATTGCAGTACGAAATTATATTTTTAAACTATAATAAACGCAACCTGCAATACGCGTAATTTGAATTTAGCTGTCTATTCCAAGGGCTGGGAATGAAACAAAAACTCCCATTTAATCCTATTGGCTCTCCAAAAAAATTTTTAAACTATTACATAAAACTCTTTATCTACTCTCTAAATTAATAACTTCATATTAATCCGACTGAATCAATTTCAGCCCAATTAGAAAAATGATTCACTCCGACTGAATCTTTTTTTTCTCTCAAAATTTTATGATTATAGGTCTATGGAAGAAAGACAAACTACAGAGTGACCCAAAAGTCATGCAACCCAAACATTCAAATGTAAAAATTTGAAAAAAAGATGTAGAGAGCTGAAATTTTGCACTCTTGTAGGAGTACGTTACTCAATTATTTATGCAAAATTTCAGCTATGTATCTATAGTAGTCTAATTTTGAGTAATTTTTGATTTTTAATTTCAATTTTTATATTTGTAGCAAAACAAACTTTAAAAAATTTTAAGTGGCCAAAGTTTTCCAAAAATTCTGAAACTTGCCACAATAATGGAGGATGATTACCAGATTAAGCAGGTAAAGTTTCACTTTCTGATCCCAATTTTTTTTTAAAGAATTTTCCTATGGTTCTGTACGCATAAAAAACAAATTAAAAAGTTTTAAACTGTAAAAATTTTCAAAAAATTTTGAAACATAGGACAATGATAGGGAAATAGTTACTCAATTATGTGATTATGCAATTTTTTGTACACACTGAATAAAAAGTTGCATAACTGCTAATTGCAGGTGTTATCAAGAAAAAAACATCGGTGTATGAAAAGTTGCATACCCAAACAAATATAAGGAAACTGTTATGACAAAAATCTGCCATAAATTGAAGTACTGCACCAAAGTGCAAATCAATGAGGAGAATGAAATAAAATTTTTGAAATTAAAACATTTTTTTTATTTGTTTTGAAAGCATGATATAGACCATAAAAAAAGTTCTTAAAAAAACAAGGATGAAGGTACTGAAGTGAAACTTTACCCATTTAATCAGGTAATCATTATCTATTATTGTACCAAGTTTCAGAATTTTTTGAGAACTTTTACCATTAAAAATTTTTTTAAATTTATTTTTCAAACATGAAAAAGTTATAATTAAAAATCAAAAATTCCTCAAAGTTAGATTATTACAGATGCAGAGCTGAAACTTTGCATGAATAATTGAGTAACCGACTTCTGCAACTGTGCCAAGATTCAGCCTTGTATCTCTTTTTTTTTAAATTTTTACATTTTAAGGTTTGGGTTACGTGACTTTTGGGTCACTTGTTATAAGGGGTTAGGGAAAAAAAATTCACCAATAAAAATCAAAATATGGGGAGGGCAGAAAAAAAAACAGCAATTAGGCAGAAAGAAAATAGATAAATATGTGCTGATAATAATCCAAATTACTTTAAGTCCTTGACAGAGTGAATGATTCCAAATCTTAAGGAATCCCTCAGTTGCGATCATTCACTCTTTTAGTTATACACTTCCAATCAATCCTGATTCAGTCTTAGAAGAGTTGATTGAATCCCACTCGCACTCTCCCTCATACTCTGATATAAAAATTAAAAAATCCCAGGATTCAATCCTCCACTTCAAATTGAGCCCTACCGTTGGTCTATTCTAAATTAAATCTACTTATATACCTCCACAACTGGTGCGCCATTAGCTTTTTTACCCAGTTTAGTTCCAAATAAGGTATTAAAATTGATTTCATGGAGGGATAAGGGTGGGGTGATGAAAATTTTATATTTCATGACAGATGAAAACTATTGATACTATTTTCCCATTTTGATCCAAATTTTTTAATGTGTAAACATCTTAGCTCTCAGTGGGCTTTATATATAGTACTGGACCAGTAAAGAACAATGATTTCTGGTTAGACATGCCCATGCTTAATAAGCAACCACTGCGTAACAATTGATGTACTTTGCCCTACATTTACATATGCTATCCTAGTGAATTTATGAGAAGACTTTATCAAATGTATTCTAAATTGGTGAACTTAAGCAAAACATCAAAAATATGCAGAAGGTACTCTAAGGTTGTCGACTTTTTCACTGCCATGTCATGACATTGAAAAGTACATTAGGCTTATGGAGCTTTACTGGTCTAGTACAATATACTCACCAAGCGAGACTTACGAGCATAAGTTTCTTTGATGTGTCTTTGTGTATATATGTGTGTGGTTGTGTGTGTGCCACTTGTAAGTTGAAGTTGAACGCCATGTTTCAATTTTGAAACAAACATCTTATATTTTATTCAATGATTACTCAGCCTCTATTTAAGCTAGAGAGCTGGAGTTGGCATTGCTGGGAAGAGGAGAAAATTTACAAAATTTCCATCTAATTTTCTAATCATTTTTACTAACTTGGAAATGAATGAACCACAAAAAAAACGTAAATAATGGAAAATTCACCATTTTTTGGATTCTAGAAATTTCTCATCTTTCACTCAACGATTCCTCAATTTATATTTAGGCTAGAGAGCTGAGGTTGGTATTATTAAAAAGAGGAGAAAATTTGCATAAATTTATTATCCATATAATTTTTTTATCATCTTTAGCAGTTCCAGAATAAATATACGAAAAAAAATGGAAAATAGAAGGAAATTTTGCTATTGTAGAATCCAGAAACCTCTCATCTTTCACTCAATGATACCTCAGCGGCTACTAAAATTAGCGAGTTGAGGTTGACATTATTGAAGAGAGGACAAAATTTTCATAAATCTACAATCCATATTATAATTGTTTCTACGATCTTTAGCATTTTAAAAACAGACGAAATAAAAAACCCAAATTAATGGAAAATTATCCATTCTAGTATTGTTTAGAAATGTATTTTCAGCTTTATACATCATAATCTTTTAGCTACAGCCCTTCCTTTTTTTTTTATATATAGGTATATGATGTATACATGTATATATCACCTAAATTTTTAGTTCATGGTTTACCACTACGACAAACATGCCATCGGTATTTTTTAGCTTTGTAGAGATGATCGAAAGAGGATAAAGACGAAAACCAACTCCCGCTGTGCAACTGGCTGTTTTTTAAATTTTGTAATTTGTGACAGAATTCAAAAGAAATTTTCTTTATCATCTCAATCTCAAACAGACAAAAAAAAAATTTTGTTTTAAATTCTCAAAGATACTTGAAATAAATAAAAATTCAGACGCTTTTTTTTTCAAAATGACCGCCTGATATGAAAGTAATTTCAAGTAAAATACTTTTTTTTCATTTCAAATGTAATAATGTCTTTCTCTGTAAATTACACCCAATGAAATTACTTTAAATCTCATTATTCCCATTAAATATTGAGGCTGTCTGGCTCAGTTACCTATTTCTTCTAACTAAATTACATATTAGTCTTACAATATGCCTATCTAGATATCTACATATTATATGTAATGTAATATTGTAATAAAAAATTTCCAGTTCGCTACGTATGTGCATGGATTACCTACATCCTTTGATTCTTACATTTTTGGACAGTTCAAATAAAGACCAAAATAGACAGAAAAATAACCGAAAAATACATTAGCAAAGAAAACTCTAGCGCAGAAGTCACTCTACTGGCTGTAGCACAGTTTCGCGTGAAGTAGTAAAAAACTTGATAATTGGGCGGCAAATGCGTTCTCTTCCTACCTTGCAGTTCCGCGCGGATGTTTCCAAGGCTATATAAAGAAAGGTTTTGTTTTTATAAACGTGACTTCTCAAGAGAGTATATGGTTCATTAATGAGGGGATCTACATATTAATCTTGGTGTTATGGAACAATCTGTGGGTGGAGTTAGGTACGTTTTCTGTTTCATAACTCAATGAAAATTTTGACACCAAAAACTCAAATTCATTTATACATATAACTATATATGAGCATATTGATAGATAATGCGGCAGACTGTTTTCTTAATAACAGATAATGAGTGTGTTCTTTGTAATGTGGTGCATTTTTTGTTCCGCCACATAGGTACTACCCCCTTTTTCTCAGGAAAAAATGAAGATAATATTTTGCTCTTAGGAGAATACTCGCCACCTCATTGTTGTTTTCGTGATTTTCTCGTTAAAAGGTCAATCATGTAAAAAATTTGATAGAAAGTGTTTGCTCATAAAATTTTCAACAAATTAGGATATATAAGCGTTTTTCACCGGGCAAATAGCTTCATGAGACAGAGGGATTAAGATAAAATATTTCAGCGTGGAATTATTCTAAATTGATGAGCTCTGCTACGCGGAACTGCATTATTGTTTCTTTTTCAATAGGCGCGGAACTGTCCTATATTCAAATTACTTTCTCCCAACTTGCATGAAACTGTTGTAACTCCACTCCCCCAGAAAAGTATGCAGATTTTCAAAAACCAGCCATTTGCAACCAAAATTGTAAAAAAAGTTAGTATAGATCAAAATTAAAATAATAATATTGTACTGAATTTCGTAGCTATTGATTGAAAATTAGTCATTTTACAGCCCCAAACTGGAATAAAATTGAACAAATATCAAAAGTACAGTCACACTAAAATTAGTAGTAAGTTAGAATTTAGATTATACTTAATCAATAAGTCTCCCAAATTCTGTGCAGCTATTGATCGAAAATTAAACAGTTTGTGCCTATAAAACATCAACAAGAGTGACAAAAAACTGTAGAGCAGCAATACTTCGCTAGAAAAATTAGTTTGCCAATTTACGTCAACAATTCAACGAATAATTAAAACTATCGATAGTTATCGATATCTAACAATCATATCAATCTATCGAAATTTCATTGATACAGTTTTAAGTAAAATAAGTAAAATAACCTCTTGTGGCGTACTTATGGAAAAAATACTTCAAGCATCACAGGTGACTGGCTTTTCTCCAGTAATTTTATTTTGGAGCTGAACGAAGCTTCTTCATGCACCCGTACTCACAGAACAACATTTGTGATGACGCCATTGCTCTTAGATGGTCGAACCAAAAACTACCAAAATTCTCAAATAACTTTTTAAGTCAAGCCCTATGTCGTAACGAAGTCCGATTTTTCAAATTCCATCTATTAGGAGAAAAAATTCTGTTCCTCTACTGGGATTTGAACTGTCGTCGCACGTGTGCTTGTCATTCGAAAATTTCAATTTTTCCAGTTCACATTCTAAATTTCGATAGACAAGGGGTTAGGATATGGTTTTTCTTTTTTTTTTTTAATTTTGTGATAAATACATAGTCGTTTATTTTTTTGAGGCACAAAGTTCAAATTTTCAATTCATTTTTGAACTGAATAACTCATTGGATCTCCTTGTGATCTAAAAATGGGTTAGGATAATTTTTTCCTAAAACATCGAGTGTTATATCTTTGCATAAGTTTTTTGAGTCACTGAGTTCAAATTTTCAGTTCGTTTTTGGACTGAACCACTTATTGAGCCTTCATGTGACCCAAAATGGGAGAAATAGATAACAAAATTATTATTCCATTCAACACCCAAATTATAATAATTGTTTCATCAATAGATGAAATTCATTCATGAACTATTCCATCAATTAACCTTAAAATCGATTCTATTCCATCAGGCAAATTTTTCATCATTTCATCGCGTTTTACCTATATCATCTGATATGTTTATTACAGTGCTAAGTTTCACTTCTAATATACATGATGTGACTCACTTTATGCATTTATTTTTGTTTTTGTTTTTTTTGTTGGGGGTCATTTTGGGTAACCAATTTTGCTTCTATTATGGTTCTGGGGTTTGCTTGGAACTGCGAATCCAATCTAGATATTTTTACACTTTTCTAGGAAACTACTGAATCAATAGGTACCAAACTTGGATCAAATCTTGTCTCATATAAGAACTGAATTTTGTGAAAATTTCAATCCTATCCCTTTTTATAGTTACCTCAAAATCCTGGAAAAACCACTTTTTCAACAATTTTTTATTTTTATGGGAAGGTCCACTATTGGGAGGTATCTATAATGCCTTACTTTACATATGTTTTGCCACGACTAAATATATTTTGTTCGTGAGGGTAGGTAACCGCTATTGAGATGTGTCTGTTAAAGGAAGTTTCACTGAATACAGTATACAGGGTTAGTTACTTTCACTCGCACCATGGGGAAAATATGTTATGGTTCAAGTGAAAATGAATATGCCATGATATAAACGTAATAATGGAACTTTGAGATGCACCAATGTTGGAATGATGTGAAAATTGGGACTGCTTGTTGGAGATAAGATAAGGGAAGTTTAAAAATCTGTGTGAAATTGTAAAAAATATTTACAATTCCTGAAAAAGTTTTGTGGGTGAAAAAACATGGTGTAGGACTGTCCTATTGTGAAGTAAGTGATATATTTCAGGAAACTTATCTAAATCGCCCAAAACCATATCACACTGTGGTGATGCGTTGTATTCAAAGATTTTAAAAAATGGGTAATGTTCAGTATGACTGTAGGACTCTGCACCCCCGCCATGAGGAGCCAGATACTGACTTATTAGTAGTGGCAAGTGTCAAGCTAATCCACAAGCCAGTACCATAGAGATGGAGCAGTAAACTGGAGTGTCTCAATCTACAGTGGTGTGGAAACTGAAGAAGTTTGAGTACAAGTGCTATAAGCCAAATCTCCTCCAGGTATTACATCCTTAGGATCGAGATAAAAGATTCCAGTTTGCATCAAAAGCACTAGAAATGTATGAAGAGTATCCAGATTTCGTGAGGAGTATTGTCTTCATATATGAGAGTTTCTTTTCCTTGCACCATGCACCCAATTGCCACAATGTTTGTATCTGGAGTCAAAAAAACCAACATGAGATCTACCCAAGCCACACACAATATCTTCAAAAAGTGAACTTGTGCGCTGGAATTCTCAATCACAGCTTACTTGGCCTATTCAGATTGATGGAACATTACTGATGAAAAGTACCATGCTTTATTGGCAAATGATATAAGGGAGAAAGTTACTGCAGTTGCTGAAAACTGAGAGCTGTGGTTCATGCATGATGGGTATCCAGCCCACAACTACTGACTTGTCATGGAATTCCTCGGTAACTATTATCCTGGAAAAGTCATTGGAATGTACAAAGAACCAATGACCTAGCCACCAAAGTCCCCAAACCTGAATCCTCTAGATTGTTTTTTGTGGGGCCACATGTCTCTGGAATCTACAAACCTGAACCAGTTTCCACAATTACAGGACTCCTCACAGCCGTCAATGATAGCTTGACAAATATTACGCATGCTCAACTGAAGAATGTTCAAGCTGAATTTATTGATTGTTTAAATTACTGTGTCCTGGCAAAAGGTGGTCATTTCGAGCAATTTTTGTAATTTTTGAACTTGTCTAATTCAATCTCAGTGGTTCCTTCCTCTTTTTGGTGCATCTCAAAGTCCCATTATTATGTTTATACCACGACTTATTCATTTTCATTCACACCATAATGTATTTTCCCTATTGTGCGAGTGAAAGTGACTAACCCTGTGTAGGTACCTGTATACATGTTATACTTACACATGAATTTGACCTTTTAGAGTAAAATTTTTCTTTGGGTCATGAAAAGAAAAATGTACCCACGTGGATTACATTCATTATAGGTTTTAAAAATTTTGTGTCAAGTGTAATGAAACGTTCAAAAAAGCGCGATTCAGAAACCAATGAACGAATTTGGTCCATCTTCAAACCTGACGAAGATATGAGCCATTAGAAATATGCCCTCCATTTTGTTTACTGTTTTCATTATATCCGACATGACTATAAAACTAATAAATTTTTGATAGGAAGGTATTTTCGAAGTTTGGGAAGGGGATAATGATTAGAAAAGCTATAATAAAATTTATTTCTTCGTCGAAAAACTTATAAAGTAAAACAAATATTTATCGCGATTAAAAATTAGCAAAAGTTGTAAATAAATTCCTTTTTTGACTAAAATACTTTTCAAGGTTGCAAACTCCACACTCGTCAACACAATTAAATATTTTTCAACCAACTAAAAAGTTATCAATTCTAAAATTTTCAAACAGAATACAGCTAAGACTGGTCGATGTAGAAAATAATTAAATAATAATAGGGTTTATTTAAAAAAGCAAGGATGATGACATACAACCATTTGAACACGTTAGGCTCAAATTGACAAAAAATGGGGAAAAAACATCAGCCCAAATCTTTACAAACTTAATGTAAATTGATTTTCTACAAATCGGCCAACTATTTCAAGAAAATTTCACTCGAGCGGGACGAAAATTTTCATGCATAAACGTACCACTCTCCGTAACACAAAAACTAATGCAGATACAGTCGACTGTCATTCAACCACATTCAAGAGAATACTCTCCACCAATGAAACAGCGACGATAGAGGTGATTCGTAAAATCTAATTTCATTTTTTTTTATTTGTTAAAACGATATAAGGTAGGTTTCCGTTGTTCGACGTTTTTAAACAACCTACACTCAAATGTTTATGTATATAGTTATGTCATGAGGAATGCGTTGAAGGAAATGAGATACCATTTAAATTTGGTTGCAGTCATTTTGATACTCTATGATCAATATTAAATATCTGCCCACACAAGTGATTTGAATAAAAAGTTGGTCAACACATTATCATAATTAAAATGACTATTTCCAAAGGATTAGCAACAGTAAAAAGCAAGAAGCAATTATTGTTCCCCGCACATCTTTACCGATACAGGGTGTCCCTTTCATATCAATATATTGATCCAATCATATTTCTTCGAAAATATTGATTGTATCGAAAGAAGAAAAACTATAGTGTCCCATAGTTTAAAAAAATCTGTCCACTGAGCATCGTGTTTATCTTTTAGAACCACGCACAACTGATACAATGCACACCAACTTGGTAACTTCAAAGTTTGATTTTCATTTATTGCAGATTCTAATTCTACAGAAAATTTCAGCATGATTATGGTACCATAAAAATTTTAACGCACTCTTTTAGATACCTGTCTAGACAAATGTTCTTACTGAGCAAATATTTTCCAGAAACGAAAAATAAATGAAAATAAAAATAAGAAATTTACTCAAACGATACATTTTAGGGAAGTATACCTAGAGGCATATTATAGATCGAGAAACAGAGCTATAAACTGTAGTTTCAATTATATACCTATGAAAAATTAGTAACGAGTAGGTGATCATGCTATGAGGAAATAATGAATTTAATGAGAAAAATGACTCGTATTACTTTCAAATTTTTCATTTTTCAATTCTCATAGCTGGAAAATACGATAAATTATTCCCTGATTCACAACTATATCATTAACTAGACCTCAAATTTGGCAAGAGATACAATTATTTGGTATTTTGCATCCAGTCTCTGAATAGTAATATTGACAGTGAGTGACCAATCAATTACCACAACAGCTTGTGAAATTATTTCAACTAAAACTGGAATTATCAAGATATAACATAAATTGGATGAACTGAACCAAATTCTAGAAAAAAATTAAGAACAAATAAGGAAGATAGAACTGTCTAGATTCTTTCTTATGATCCATTCAATGAAATTAACTGGTGTTATACAAATGTATTATCCACTTTTCAATAACATATATACACATTTCGAAGTGTAAACAATTCCCTTGATCACTAATAGGGTACGTTGATCAAAATTTTATCCATCAGGTGGCGAATCTTGTCCTAGACGATCTCAATAGCCTAATAGGAAACTATCCCATGTCTCTACTTCTAACAAATTTGAAATTAATAGAAAATATATCATAATTCGAGAAAGAAAAATCAAAAAAAAAAAAAAGATGCAGTTAAATTAGTGTTTGATGGCAGTCTGCTTTATTTCAAGACTACTTTTTGGAACCCCTAATTTTTAGTTAGAAAATAATAATGCAGCTGGGCCATAGAGATGAAATTCGAGCAGGGAAAGAATTTATTGATCCTTCCTCCCCTCTTATCAAGACTGTGATACAGCTTTCTAATGAGTAAGAAAAAACTGATAAGAAACCAGAAAATATCTAACAGATCTCAAATTGTTTTTATTCTGAATTAAAAGGCGTAACAAAGGACAGAAATTAAATTATAAATTCGAAAATAACTCATTTAGAAGGGAGAAGTTGCAAGATCTGAGACTCTTCTCAGGCTAAACTACTGGTTCAAAATAAGGAATAAAATTTGACGAACCGAAAATTGGTTCAGCTTCAGAATTACAAATAGGCAAGCTGAAAATACAACCTAGGGGAAGAGGTAAAACATTTCAGTGAGAGGTAGGGATATAAACTTAACAATCATTTATTCTTATTTCTCTTACTAAATGAGAGTAACGTTACCAATCTATTTTTTGCTTAACATTAAAATAAATACCTAACTAATTAAGAGCCTGAATCAGTACCTAAACCTTAACCAATAAAAAGAAATGGTGAAAACGTGGAAAAAATTCAATTATGATGTTGCAAAAAAGTTTACTTTTTTCAAATAAACATTATTTTTCGTAGTTTTCAAAAACAAAAGACTTCATCCGACAAAAACAATACCAAAGACAACCAACTGGATACGTCCGAAAAGCACAATGGCTCGCGAACCCTCCTTCTACTCCTCCTCCCCTAAAAATACTCAGCGACAAGTTTTGCGCAAAGTAAATTGTCTGTGTTTCTATAAAGAATGTTACTCAAACTTTAAATGAGAAAGCAGCTCATTTATAAACTTTAAGAGTACTTCGAATTTTAATAATTTATTTTGAAAATTGAAGAAATCGAGATCTCGAGACCTTGTCAAGATACCAAAACAGAAATTTCTATAGATACAAAATTTAAGAATTCCGACTATGATTAATTTTTCAAGCCAAAGAATAATAAAACAATAGAAATTCTGAGTCAGATTTTGAATTCAGAAAACCATTCAATTTTTACGAAGAGCAGAAACGTGGAGCAAGTTTTTTCTGTAATATTTTCGGCCATGTAATTGTAATAGCCACATCTAAAATAATAAGCGTTATGAAAATTTATCAATGATAAGTTATCAATAAGGATAGGGTTTTTATGCCCAAGAAACAGCAAAACATGTGTTTATAATATGAATTTATCACTGCTGAAATGTGTCGAAAATATACCCTACAAAGCAAAATATTCCCAAAAATTTCCTTTTCAAACCATGTCATTACTAATTTATTAAATTTATTGGGATTAGGATAAAAAAATACAATTATTTCTGCAAATAAACAAGAACGTGTCAAAGATTGAATTATTTTGAAAAACAGCAGACGATTAAATATTCTTCTAAATTTTCAGCAGTAAAAGAACGTCGATTATTCTTTGAAATGCTCCCCACTCAGAAAGAACGCAAAATCAAATTTTGGTTAAAATGTTGTTTATTTCCAGAGTTTTTTGCTCTTTTTGTTATGAAATATTCGCCAAAAACATGAAATATGTCAGAATTAGTAAAATACGAAAAATTATCCATTTATAACAAAATATGTCGGAAAAAAAATATTCGCTAAAAACACAAAATATGTCAAAAATACGTCAAGATTTCCATTTTGACGAGTAAAATATACAAAATTATGCATTTATAATAAAATATGTCAAAGTAGGTCGGAAAAAATTAATCTTACTTGTCTCAGAATTTCATGAGTCGCAAAATTAATCTCAATATTCCCATCAGAATGTGATGGGAAAATAAGTACATTTAAAAACATAAAAATCCTAGCCCTAGTTATCAAACTTTCGACTTTTAAAATTTCACCGAATGTTCTCATTTTGAAGCCGGATCACATTTAGATGCAACATGAAAAGCTTCAAAACAAAGTAGCTAGGTACCTGTAGAAGATGGGACAAAAGTCAGTTTTGGAACGAACAAAATCTAATGCAGATATCATAAATGTTTCAAATAAAGTTAAATATGATTACTATTTCTGTCTTGTTAAGGCTACCCAGGCCTACCAAATAATTTACATCAGTTTGTTATAGTTCTCCTTCACTATTCTCAATTAGTCCATTTTGAGTCACTTAATTGCATCCCTTGACTTCTACATACCACAACATGCATATCCTGTTTCATACAAAAAGTTAGAGGGACATTTAATCGAATGCAATTTTACAATCTTAGATTATTCGAATTATTCCTAAAAATTTCTCAAACTTTAAAGTTAGCCAAAAATAACACAAGATTTGGAAAATTTAGGATTGTTCTGTCATATTTGGAGGAATTCTACACATTCCCTCAATATGTCGAAATAATTGGTACACCACATGTACACTCCACTGCATGCACGAAAAACAATTGAAATATAGAGATGTAACAATTACTTTGTAATTGACACTGCAAACCAATATAACGTTAAATTTTGATACACAAGCATCAAAGAGGAGAGAGGTGCAGATGGAAAGGGGAGAACGCTCTCACACTGGATGACATGACAAAATTTACGAATGTCCCAGCAATGATTTTTGATTGGAGCATTTTACTTTTATCATTGTCAACCAATTTTTATAGCACCTTGGCTCGCCTAATGTTTTTTATTTTTAACAGGTATCTAATGTTTATGAAAATCGTTGTGATTACAATCTATACATACGTAAGTCAGTGTAGGTACACGTTATACATTATGGTGTACTTACAGAAATTATATAATATATGCCTTATACCAACCGTATATATACAGGGTGTTTCCTGACAATTCGTCCCCCTTCCCCGAACTTTAACAGTTGTTAGTACAACTTCAAACTAAATAAAAAAGTTTTAATAAAAAACTCGTGTTCTACTTTCATCGAATATTAAAGAGCTAGTTATACTAAAAGCATGGCATTGAGAAATTTACCTTAAAATTGTACACTGATTATGCAGACCCATTGTACTCGCCACGAGGAGCAAAAAAGGTCTTCTTCACTTTTTTCCTAACTTGTACCTACAGCAAAGGTGCTAGTGGTTTCCAAAGTTGTACTAAAAATCCAAGATATTGGCCTAATTCTTTAAAATTATTGTGATTATGAAGTTAATGAGGAAAGAATGTAAGTGAAGAACACCTTTTTCGTTCCTTGTGGTGATAACAAAATGGGTCTAGACAGACAAATGACAATTTAATATAAACTAAATTTGTTGGCACCGCATGCATTTAGTATAGCTATAGCTCTTCAACCGCTGAGAGCAAGTCACACATTAATTAAACATGAGGTAGTTATTTATTTTGAGGTATATATTATCTATACTGTTAGATTTCGAAAAGGCAGGGGGGATTCTCAGGAAAACCGTGTATAAGAGCAATACAAAACCACCACACCTTATTCACTTTCCATAAATAAATATGTTGATAAAAAAATTCAAGGCAGCTGCAATAGTTGCATGCAAAACAGAATTATCACTAATGAATTCATACTATAGTATTGTGTTGTAGTAACAATGTGTTTTAATAAAGCTGATATTAAACTTTTCATTTCACAAGCAAATGTATGGAGAATCTATCACACGATATAAGGACTTACATTTAATTACATTCAATTAAATATCATCGTAAAATGCTGAACTTATGGAGAGAATGAAATTTTGAAAATGAGTTTTCCAACGTCGTAACGGAGCGTTTACACTATGTAGGTACCATAACTATATCTATTTAAATTTTTGAAAATCTAAAACTACCATTCGGATATATCAAAAAATTAAGACCCATTTTAAGTAAAATTTTTATCATTTCACTGATTAAACTCAGTAAAGTAGAACGCTAGATTTTTTTTATATTCGGTAACTACATACTCTTCAAGATAGGTTAACGTATAGTAAAAATTCTCAGAGTACTCCTCGCGTAATGTTGATAAAGGTGTTCCCATTATATATATTCAGTTGAAACCATCTCATAATAATAGTAATAATAATAATAATAATAATAATAATAATAATAAAAGAATAATAATAAAAAAAGAAAAATAATAACAATAATATTCAGTGTATTACGTCCTAAAGCCTTGAGATAGATTCGAAAAATTGATTTGCACCATAAACATAAGGTATCATAACTGCAATACGCACATATATCAAATCACTATATTCATTATAACTTATGTAATCACCTATATAAATAACGATTGACTTTTCGGAGCGCAGAAAAATATCAGCATTTACAAACGTACCCAAAATGTAGGTTGAAAACTTTAAAAGGCGAATAATCGAAGTCGCGAACACAAATTTATAACGTACACTCGGACACAAAATAACTCTATCTACATAAACCGAAACCGTACACAAACAAACCGTCGACGCCCGAAAAAGAAATGAGAAAAAAAATTTTCAATTCGCGAACATAACCATTTTTACAGAATTTACGCAAATAAAATCATTTTATATATATATATTTTTTTTTTTGCGAACGCATTATCAAACCAAATGAATGAATATCGAAACAAAAAACGGATGTAACGATCAAAGAAACAAACACTAAAACATTTTGACGAAAAAATAAAATTTTTGTTAAGCTCAAGAATTATACTAAAGACTGTATTTTGAAATGGGGAAAAAAAATGAGAGAAAAAAGAAGAAAAAATGTACATATACGAAGAGAGGCAACGCTTAAATATCGAAAAAGTGGGAGCAAAAGAGAGACGGCGACGAGAAAGAAAGAGAGAACGAAAATTTCGGATACGTAAAACATTTGCACAGAATAAAAAGCGACTCATGCGTACTAGGACGATTATATTCGGGAGTTCCTGCGTTTTTGATCTTTACAACCCCATTGTCGTTACGTCATAAAAGGGTTCCCCCGAAAATGCCCGTTTTCCTGCTGATATGTATGCTTTCGAAAAATAAGTGCGAGAGAGACGAAAAAAAAAAAAAGATTCAAAATCGATAATGGTAATAGCAAAAACTTTGTTCAGAATTTCGGTTTACTTTTTTATCAATTTTGATAAAATTGATAAAATTTTAATTACTATACCACCAGCTTCTTCAAGCTATTTTTTTTATTTATAAGGGTCACAAAAATCGATACAAACGTTCACGCAACTAGTTAATACCGCAGCAGTCTTCAGCAGAGTGAAAATCAGGATAAAGCTTCACTGTACTTCACGGCTGTGACTATATGCAACCTGTCCTCATTTTATTTTTCTGTAATATAAATCAATTCAATTTCAATATATATATATTATATAACCCAATATAAGATATTCTCAAAAGCGTATTTGGCATAGTGGCTAGGTGATTGGCCTCGTAACCCTAAAGTCGTAGATTTGCCACCAGCTGGCGGGTATAACAGACTAACCTGAAACGTACGCATTCGGTTTGATCCATTTGGTGCTTCTCGCAGATGATTTGAAAATTCAAGTTGGGAGACAGATACAGGCAACGGATTACAACTAACCCTAACCCCAACAGATCGATTGTATTGATTCAATAACCTAAAGTGTGCAATCCATAAACTCCACCCCCAAGTCGAATTACCCAACGTAACAAGCTAGTGCCGATTAAAAAAGTTTTTTTTTAACAAAATTCTAAATCAGTTGTAAATAGTACGAAATACGCAAAATTTTGGCAAAAAGGAGTTCATATTGTTTCAATGATCATTTATTTTCACCTAGTAGAGTAAAAAAATTCAATTAGATCTACTGATCCTTTACAATACTTGAGATTCAACTTAGACTAAAAATTAAAGCGATATAGAAAAAAACAACATATTTCATAAAGTATAGTTTACACGACGCTGATTTACTAGCTTCTGATGAAAAAGTGCGCTGATAGCTGGTAAACCAGCCCATGTAAATAAGTACTAGCTCGCTGATAAGCAGGTTAAGTTGAAAGTTTTCCACTTTTGAACTAATACACCAGCTGCTGACAGCAGTAGTGTCGTGTAAAAATAAAAACCCAAGCTGATTGAATCAGTGTTAGTAAACCAGCACACCAGTAGCTGGATTCTCGCAACAGATAATTTATTTGATTAAGTTTTTAAATTACGAAGATAAGCTAAAAAATGACTTTTAAATCAAAAAACTTTTCGCATTCTATCTTTTTAATAATTTTAAATACAAAATTCTAGGCAACTTAAAAAAAATAACATTAGTTTGTTGTTCTTTCTCACATAAAACCAAAACCAAATATAACAGCGAAATACAACACTATCTTTTTTCGAATTTTCACTGATAAAATAAATTACTGACCACCTACTAAATTGTGTTACAGTTCTTTAATTTTGTATCACGTTTGAAAAATAAATACTAATTTTAAAACGATGTGTAGTAAAAAAATAGGAATTAAAGTCTCAATCTTCAATTACTTCATTCGGTGTACCATATATCTTCTTTATAAAAAGAAAATTAAACAACTCCCGACCAATTTTTTTTTTTCACATGACACAATAATACAAACAGACAAAGGAATTATTATTTCAAAAATTCAAATATTTTATCTAAAAACTTAGTCTGAAGACGTACGCAAAAACACGAAAAATTTTTAACAATAAATAAAACGTATTAGGATTAATCAATTAATCTAATTGATTCATTTGTTCATTCGTTCCACATTTTCGGATAATGTTCTTGACGCCTCTCTCTTTTTATCTTTACAGCTGACATTTCGATTCCCACAAACATAAAACCTTAATAATTTACCAGCCCATTCGGGACCAGCAGAGTCAATTCCAATTCGAGTACTAGATATGATGTCAGCCTCATCAATTTTCTCATTTCGTTCTTCAATCCACAAATCAGATAAATCTGATAAATGTTTTTCATTACAATTTTCAATATTGATATTGAAACTAATACAAAGTTTACTAGGGCCGTTACAAAGTTCATAAGGCTTGAAGTCGGTCTTACGAGGTTTCAATTTGGTAGATGATTTTGAGTTTGAATTAATCTTCCGTCTCAAATGATAATTACGACGAAGATCTGACATTTCTTCGAATCCTGCCAATGGCTCAATAGCTCGCAGCAATACAGCAGCTCCTTCACCTAAAATCAATGAAAATAATGAATAAAGAACAGTTAAAGAAATATGTATAGATAATATTTAAATCATCATGGCACCTTCACTTGATATGTTGACACAGTGATACATGCCGTAAGTTTGGTAAACGTAAAGAGTACCAGGTTTCATAAACATGGGTTCATTTCTTAATGTTCTTCTTCCTTGATAAGAATGGGATGCTTTGTCAGGGAATCCGAGATAACATTCGGTTTCAACTATTTTACCTTTCAAAAGACTTCCATCATTTGATTTGCGCACGAGTACAGTGCCAAGTAAATTTTTTGCGAGGTCAATACAAGAAACATTAAAAAAACTCTCATCAATTCGTTTTCCATGGCCAAAGTAAATACTTCGAATTTCATATAAGTCACCGGATTTTTGACGTTTAGATTCTGGCTCACCGTCCATCGCGAAAATAGGCAAGTTCATCTTCACTGTGTGTATATTATGCACTAACTAACGAGCATATGTCCAAATGAGACGAATAAAATGTATATTAGATGGGAATTTTGTTGAATTCTTTTCTAAAAAAAAATTTAATTGCAGAAAATCAAACATGAGAGAAAAATAGAAAATACATACAATATATAAATGAAGAAATAAATTTGATAGTCTCGAACAGATTTTTACGGATTTCTACCTGTCGAGCGCCAAACTGATAAGATTAGTACAAAAAGTTTTCACAAGTAATGCTAATAGTAAATGTTCGAAATAGTGCCACACTCAATCAAATGACAATTTCTGGGTTCTTGAAGTTAAAACCATGGTTAGTTAAAAGGGTTAAACAGAAGATTAAAACGGCTAAAACCAAAAACTGAGTTACGCCCAGAGACATCAGATATAAGTTAAAGAGGTCTCCAACAGAGGTAATCAAAAATGTGACAAACATAACGGTAAAAGCCATAAATTAAACAGAAATCAATATTTCTATTTCGTTCAAATAATAAATAAGTCAAGTTAGGTACCTAAATTAAAAATTATTATAAAAATTTAACCCAAATGAATTCATATTTAAATGAAAGAAAAAAGGAAAAAACAATACACCTGATTTTATTATTAGGTAGGTAAGTATGAATAAAAATATTAAAAATAAAAAACATATAAATTAATAAATAAAAACAAGTGAGAATTATAATGATTCATTAATTTATTCTATGAAAAAATGGTATGGTTTAAGTAAGGTATAATTTTTGGTGTTCATTTATTATATTATTTTAACGATAAAGCGAGAGTTCATTCAAAATCATTCTGAAATTAAAAACACCAAGGATTTAGAAATAAAATTAGGTAGGTATACAGGGTGTCTAAAAATCATCTCGCAAGCCAAATGGATCTTGTAGAACTCATTGAGAGAACATAGACTTTCATATGTGTGTGTCAAATAGGTTACATATTCATTCCTTTGAAGGCAAAATTTATAAAAAGACAGTATAATTATGTATATCTTACAAATGTTGCTGGTTGGAATCCAGGCGGCGGAACATTTTTTTTTCAGAATTTAAAAAAAATTAATATTAAACATGCTAAAATTTCTAAAAATTTCTTTTGATGTCAAATAAATTTAATTTTGTAGGTATTGAAGACAGGGATGTGGTCTAAAGAACGTTTTTTAATGTACTCGATGGGTAAAATATGATCCCCGCATCAAAAATCAAATTTGAAGAATATTTTGAACTTCCTCAATTGATTCAATTATGAAAATTTTGAAAATCTGAGTCTTGTGTCTCTGAAACAACCAATTTCAAAGCTCATGTTAATAGAACTTTTTGCTACTCTCGATGAGTTCTAAAAGACCCATTTGGCTTGGGAGACGATTTTTAGACATCTTGTGTTTAATTGTTACCTAATTATCTATTTTTCTATAGAATTTACTTACTTTGTAAATAAGGTAAGTTTAATTCTACTTCTGTTATTCTGGTCATTTTATTCCTTTGACTTGGATTTGCAAGGTTTTTTACTTGGGTAATCTGAGGCTGAGGTAATTCTTCCATTTCTTTTCTTCTTTCTTCTTTCCAAATATGTGATGCATGATTCGCATTTTCAAATTTTAAACTAAGGGAAAATATTGGTTTGAAAATTTTCAAAATTTTACCTGGACAAATCTATTGATGGGTTATATATTTTTCGTACTTGGGAATACATGCTGGCCAATGTAAACTGAAAGGATCAGGAGATTTGGGATAATCGACGTCCCTGCACCGATTAATCGAACAGAAATGTTCCGTGTTGAAAGGAATTATTTTATGAAAATTTAACGTTGAATTAGTGTTACTCGCATCCATAGTGGCTGGAGGGTGCTTATCAAAGGTATTGAATTTCTTGATATCCGGCAACAAAATAAATATTATTCAAAAAAATTAAATTTAAAATTACAAGCACGAATTTTTAGCTTTTGCGAATAAAGTATCGAGATATTTGAGATATTTTAAAAACATACTAGCATGTTAGGCAATTTCATATTTCCAGTAGTCGACCTAAAGTTTGCGAAAGGAAACGGCATTTTCCGAACTGTAAGGAAAAATAATATTTTGAAAATAAACATAATGCAAATATGATATAATTAATAAACCAGTGACGTAGCCATAGCATTTTTTCTGAGGTGGGCAATGGGTGGGCCACGAAAAAAATAGCATAGGTAACCTTTGACTATATAGCTTAATGGACTGCTAGAACTGATAAGAAATACATAAGGTTAAATGGAACACTGCTGAAGCCACTGTTAACAGGCGTTCTTTTTACAAAAAACGACCTTTGGTTATTTTCAAGATTTTATTAGTTCTAGAAACAACGAAAAATCAGAAACAGCATACCTACTACATATGAAATCGATACCTATTTCATTTATTGTGTGGTAAATAAGTCAGAAATATGAAAAACTTGTACTTGTGGCAGCACTATATCTTTAATTCAGATTCCTAATACGCTGGGACATTCGATTTTGGTATTCTCTGCAATTGGAAATCCTACTGACTGTTAAATTTGCTGAAATTTTTCAACAATATTGTAAGAAATTGTTTGTCAAGGCTGAAAAATCATTATGGAAAATCATCTACTTTGTTCTGATTCAAACAAAATGACTTGGAAAAATTGTCAGAAATATATTTCAAAACGAAGAAATTCGTGATACTTCAACAGACACCATCAATTTCTAATCACTTCAAATCTTTATACGACAAATAATGTACCTACTTGAATCTTTTACAATAACTACTTATTTCAGGCATTTTAAAAACAAAAAATGGCAAAATAAAAGCCAAATTTTCATAAATGTCATCCAATTGTTTATTTTCATTAATGTTCATATCATTTGAAATTTATTCTAAATTCGAAAAACATTTTCTCTGATCAAATAAAATAAAATAAATTTTCACTCAAAAAACGTATTTAGCTCATTTAGGACTTGCTCAAGTTCTTACGGTAGTTCAAGAAGTTTTTTTCGGATAACAAATCAGCGAACGATGAAACTATTTACCTAACAGCCAAATTTTTCAGTTTAAGAAAACAACTTACTTCAAACTTTTCAAGAAAAAAGGAACTCTATCCAAAACTTACATTTTCACATTCTGAAGAGTTCATCAATTAATTTAAATCATTATTCGAACGTTCACTCATTAATTTCAGACAATAAATTGGTATAGCGTTCTAATATTTCACTAGTATCTGCTTATATTGTTAGGAGTCATGAAAATATAACTCAATACAAATTCAGTTTTCACACAAAGTACCTTTTTCGAAAAGTAACGCCTGAATTGTTTGGCTTCAAGATTTTATCAGTTCTAGCAGTCCATTAAGCTATATAGTCAAAGTAGGTAACAGTATAACTATTTTTTTCTGAGATTAAATCGTTATCAAACCCCCTCTTCACCAAAAAATAAAAGTAAAATAAAAGTAAAATTAAGTATGCACAGTATTAAACTAATTGTTCTTACAACTATTTGATATTCGTGGAGTGGATCGATTACTGTTGCAATGTTCCGGATCAAATTCGATGGTAATCGATGTTTTTCGCTGAATTTTTTTTTTTTTCGACTGGACGGATGAGTGAAAACTTTCTCTAAAATTATTTTCATCAAAGTACTCGTGGTCTAAAAGCTCAGCCGCGGATGGTCGTTTATCTGGATCTAACCTACAAACAATAATTTATTGACGCTATGACTTCGTGACACATAAGTCTACGTAAATATTTTTTATAACTCTACAAAATATGGGAAAAATTCTTACTGCAGGCACATGGCAATGATAGTCAAACAAAGAGTCGACCAATTCGGAAATGAAACGTGTAAAGCGTGGACACTATTCATCGTCCGAGTCTCGCAGTTGTTTTCGACTTCATTTTCTTCTAACTTATTTATTGATTTGTGAAAGGCGTTCAAGAGTTGTTGATGACGAGGGCATAATTTTCCTTTGTAAAATTAACGGAGTAACACAATGAAAATTTCTTTTAAACTAAAAATTACAATGATAAAAAGCAGTTTAAAATAAAATTCCAGTCATAGGTCACATTTTTTTCTCGAGGGATCATCATGGTAAAAATCTGGGGTATCTTTCTCTGAGAAATCAAACGAGGACCGACTAATAAGTTACCTAAGAGTTTTGTCGATGTTCGCTATAATATGCGAGTTTATCATCTCGCAATGTCATCGAAAAAATTCAACTTTTTGAAAAGTCCTTTCTTGACATCCAATTAAACGTGAAAAATTCGTTTTGGCTCTTATGGTGGAACTTCACCGAGCTATAGAACTGGGACAGTTTTTTTTTTTTTCTTTTCAAATTATCACTTACGTATGAAGGATTAATGGAAGAAAGGTAATGTGATTAAAAAATTTTAGTTAGTTTTTCTGTGTATAATTAATCCTACCAATATCTGAAAAACCATTAAAACAATAACAAAAAAGTAAAAAAATTTTCCAAAACAAAAATCTTGACCGGGTATTAATAATTCTGTCAGCTTCTTTTTAAAGTTGTCCGATGAAATATATACGAGTAATTAAACCAGGGAGTAAGGACTGAAATTGTTTGGCTCATTGGCTACCTTCTGCGTCTTTAATAGATAATCTCAGGTTAGGCTGTAGCTAAAAAATAAGTATTTTGCCAGCAACCTCCACGAAAAAAAAAAAAAGAATTAACAAATTTCACCTTACCAGTGAAGATTGTAGTACATTGGAAATTATTAATTACGTTTTTATAGGTCTTTTGTGTGAGCATAAATTGTACCACCATAGAGTGTGTTGGTAATAATAATGAAAAATGAGACATGCCTTTCCTTTATCTTATTCCTCTTCCATATGATAAATACTGTTAAAATATCTTCCTCAGGTTTTTCCGACTCGAGCTCACCACCTAGCAGCGGCAAATAAGGCAACATAAGTAACATATATGAATGATAGTTAACAACCGAAGCTAAACAATTTCCATGTTTTTGAAAAAATGCTCAAACAACGCCATGGAATTAAAAACTATAAATCATCAAACTCAAAAGTTAATATCTAACTGATAAAATATCGCCTCGGAATACGGACATAATCATAAGAAGTCCTGGGAATTTACTGTCTAACTACGATAGTTAGTAATAAGTATGCATGATAAAACGAATAACTAAATACTTACTTGCGCCTACGTGAAAGAGATATTCTACATTTTATGTAGTAGGTACACAAAATTCCATACCATTTTTTGGAAAGAGTAATTTTGAAATTAAAAATCGAATAGACTACAATCTTTAGCGGTAGGTACCACTCGATAAAACGAGTGTAAAAAATGTAATGTGAAAAACGTCATGTAGTGGCTTGTATTCTATACTGAAGAAGCAACAAAAGTTTCAAGTATCAATACTTTTTCCAAAAAAAAAAAAAAATTATGTCGCAAAAACTTATTTTACTCATTTTATCAGAAAAGTATCACCCTATATGATTCAATATAAACTTACTTTTCAAACGCTCAATGCTCCTCCACGCTCCTAAGCGCTCTGTATTCATACTTTTGCCCTCAAAGATCACCATTTCAGCAAAATAATATATTCCCACCACATGAAAATTTTTATAAAAGCTCAATAAGTAGTCGTAAATATTAATAAAACTAAATGTAAGTATATTTGTTCGCCTATAACTGCAGAGCCGCGCTTGGAAGATCGAGATGAAATTTTCAGTACCTATTCATTTGTATTTTATTTTGAGGCATATGTTTGAAACCTTCGTCGAAGTTTCTAGCCCCTCTGGAAGCTAAGTTGTCCATTTACACTAGATATGTTTTTATTAAATGAAAATTTTCACATTGCAACATTTTGGTTAGCATGAGACATTTTTTGCGTAGGTCCCTATAGACTTTACTTTTTTCGAATTCATTTCATTGATTACACCGCTGCGGTTGGTCCCCAAAAAATTAATTTTGGTTAGCATGAAACATTTTTTGCGTATGTCCCTATAGACTTTACTTTTTTCGAATTCATTTCATTGATTACATCGCTGCGGTTGGTCCTCAAAAAATTAATTTCTATCAGAGACATCCTGATGCAAAAGCAAAACTTTATTTTTTACCAAAGCGTTTTGTAATTTGAAACAACTGATCGACGTCTGAATCGCCGGGAAACAAAGGTTCTCCATTGAGTAACTCAGCAAAAACGCAGCCGATTGCCCAAATGTCAACAGGACTGAAAATATTTCCATTGTAAACTTATTGTATAAGTTATAATGAAAGAGTGAAAATTAATAAAAATATATAATTATATTTACCGCCCATAATTCCTATCCCTCACGAGTAATTCGGGAGCACGATACCATCTTGTAGCTATGTATTCGGTATAGACAGCATTTGAGGCAGTATTCAGCACTCTTGCAAAACCAAAATCACATAATTTTAAAATTCCACATTTAGACACGAGCAAATTTTCTGGTTTAATATCTCGATGAATAACCTGTGGTACACATTTCAAAATAATATATCGACCATATGGAATTTTAATACTTTTTTTTTTTTATTCTTTGTCTAATTATTATAATTATAATCATTACGAAAATAAAATTTCGAAAGTTTACATTTTTACTGTGACAGAACTCAATTCCACGAATAAGTTGATACATATATTCTCGAGCCCGTTTGTCGCCTAGGCCATGAGGATTGTCTTCAATGTCATCCAAAACCGTTCTGTCCAGATACTCGAAAACAAGATAAAAGCGTTTCTTCTTTCGGAACACTTCTAACAATTTAACGAGATTTTCGTGTTGCAGTTTCTATAAAAACCATTTAAAAATGAACTAAATTACATGATTCTTTTGTGAAGGAACTTAATTATATTCAATGATTTATTGTAGTTATGGTACCGACTCTTAAAATTCGAATTTCTCGAAAAGCCATTTTCTTCGCATAACGGTCGCCCTCGATGTCAATTAGTTTTTTAATTGCGACAATCTTTTTCGTAATTTTATTTCTACATTTCATAACAATTCCATAAGAACCCTCTCCAGCGACAGAAATCACATCGTAATTTTCCATGATTATTCATTGAAAGCTGAAGATAATTTAAAGTTCTCGATGTTGAAAATTAGATATAGGTATTAGGAAACTTTCACAAAAAAAATAATAAATAAATAAAAACAATAATTAATAATAATAATAATAATAATAATAAAATAAGCTTACCCTTTTTTTCTGAAATTGATTGAGCTGTAAAAAGAAAATTTACATATTATTAACGCATACGTTTTTTTTTGTTTTGTTTTGTTTTATTTTTTTACAACTTTGAAATCAATTGAACCAAACACCGTCTGTCTCATAACAATCATTATAGAGAAGTGTTAGGATCGATTACAAGTAAGTAATTGTTGAAAATATGGAACGAGTGATTGGTACGATTCTGTACAAAAAGTAAACCTTGGCGATGAACTTCGTCATTGTTGTTGTTGAATGCAGCCACGAGGAAATTTCGTGAATGGAAACAAAAAATAAAAAAATTTTATTTTCGCTGCCATTGAAGAAAAAAATTTCGCAAACAAATTGTCAATAATGTAACTTTAGAAAATTTGCTTCTTTCGTCGTCGATTCAATAATGTTAATCAAATTGAAAGGGATCCGCAGCTATACGGTAGGGGACAGGAGGCCACGGTGATTTATCTACTTTATAGTAAGAGATTCTAAAAATTAGTCTTATTCGCTATAGTGTCTCATACCCACATATAACATTGGTATAACTCGAAGCAATACGGGTAAAATTTAAAATATTGTATTAAAATTTAACTTTTTTTTGTACCAGCTAAAAAGTTTAACGTAGACGAGTTATGTTGTTTTAAGTTTTTTTTTTGTTTTTTTTCGTTTTTTTCCAAATTAATTTGACAGAAAATCCTCCCTTTACTTCCGAGAATAATACTACTTTTATCTGAAAAGATGGTCTGGAAACCGACCCAAATCAAAAGATTCTGAAGTTTTGATTAAGAATTCATAATAAAAAATTAATAGCCCTTGGGACCTGTCCCAAAGCGGCAGTAGTGGCGAATGTCATGACTCTGAAGTGTAAGAGTTAACAAATGAAACATTCCTGTATCAGAATAATTTATTGAAGCGTTTTGAAACGAATAACCACTACGAGTTAGCCTCTCAACTGCCCTCTGCGCATCAACAAGATACCCTTTACACCACTGACAATGGCTTGATAACGTCATAATTTTAGTCTTGAAAATTTTAGCAACATTGTCAATAGAAGAAGAATCAGGCAAATTCATAATAAATTTTTTTGTGAAGTTATAGTAATTCGTGAGGTTTTAAACGATTGCCTAGCAAATAAAATACCAGCATAAAGTCTGCTTTCCACCAGCTTCTTTGACTCATCAGGAATTTATATTCTCTCCTCAGTAATAGTTACATATTTTTAAGAAGGCTTTCAGTAGAAAATTTACTTATCATGCTTGGTGCGATATCAGCCCCCAGGGTTAGGGGTGGGTACGTTTTTCATTTCACATCCTCAGGAAAATTTTGGCACCTATAACTTAAATTCATATATACATATGTATTCTATTTTCTTCGGTACAGGTCGCAATAACATTTTTACTAAGCCAAGAACTAGACCTATTGATTTTGGTGCGGATTGGCCGGACGGTAATTCCGATACCACCATTTTTGTTTTTATTTTTGTTATAAAATGCTCAATCTTGAACAAATAGTCACAAAATTCGAAATAAATATTTATTTTAATTTATTGTAGTAGCTTATCAATTTTGGCGTAGATCGTCTGGATGATACTTCCGGTACCGCTATTTAAATAAATTTTCCATTGAAAGTCTATTTATTTATCTTGGTGTTATGGAATGAACTCGGGATGGAGGTAGGTACGTTTTTCATTTCATACCTCAAGGACAATTTTGACACTAATAACTGAAATTCATATATATCATTATAAAAACATACAATATGATTTTTTAAGACATGCGCTAAGTACAAATGTTTCGTTGCTTACATCCTAATAACGAATTGATCGGTGCTGCCAGATGCGTTTGTGTGTGGATATTATGAAAATCGTATATGTTGAATCTTAATTTTCTGTTTTTAGTTTTTTTTTTTTTTTTTTTTTTCTTAATAGAACCTATTAGTTTATATTACAGAATGAAAAAATAAAAAACGAAATGAAATTAGTAAAACAAATGGGACAAAATTCTACAAAAATCAACGGCGCTCGAGATATTTCAACCTCCCACCTTCCACATGTATGGTAAACATTTAGTTGTAGCACCAGGACTGCATTGAAAATTGGGAGCACTTTTAATATTAATGTATGTTAGCCTGTGATTTTGGTCAAAGAGAAGAGATGTGGCAACAGGATTTATTCATCTCAGTTACAAAAAGGAATTACACTTGCCAAGCAAGTACAAGCCAAAATGCAACAAAGTGGCGCATTTCAGTAGTTGTGTATATATATAGCTAATTTCTTGTTACCATGATTCAGGTTGCAAATTTGTATCCAATAGGAACAAAATTTGGAAAAAATATTAGTACTAAGTGAAGGACCTGACCTATTGATTTTGTTGTAGATTGGCCATATGGTACTTCCAGTATTGTTATTTTCATTTTTGTTTAGGGTATAAAATTTCTAATTTTCAACCAATTACTATGAAATTTGAAACAAATATTTACTAAAACTTTGGTATGGATTGACTATATGGTACTTCCAGTATGGTTATTTTTGTTTTTGTTTTGTCTATAAAATTATCAATTTTCGATCAATAGCTATGAAATTTGTAACAAATGTTATAACTTGTAATAAATTTTGGTGAGGATTGGTCATATAGTACTTCCGATAACACCATTTTTGTTCTTTATTTCACCTATAAAATGACTTAATTTTGGATAAATAGAGATGTAATTCAGAATAAATATTTATTAATATAGCTGTTAACTTTTTAGTGACTACCTATTTTACATTCGTCAAAAACCTACTTTTTCTAACAGAGCTGCTGCTGCTACTCCATTTGTTTTTTTTTTGTTTTTTTTTTGTTTTTTTGTTCATAAAATGCAGAATTTTGGAATAATAAGTACGAGATTTGCTTATTTTGTGATTAGTTCAAGTTCTTTCTTCATAATATGATTCAGTTTGTTTGTTGCTGATAATTTCGAGTCAACAAGTCTTTGATATTCTTACGAGCTGTGGGCCCAGTGATTGTCGTCATTGTGACCACCTTTGTCTTACCTGAGCAAAGTTGTGTGGTTGAAAGCTGTCTAGTAATACAAATATCATCTTATTAATTTTGCTTCCTTTTGCTTACCCCTTCTGGTTTTCTACCTACTTTGCTTGTCCTACTTTTGGCTTGGAGCTTGTTTTTCATTTCTGTAACAGCTGATATTTTTGCTGGTAACTGTTTCTCAAAATGGAAGGTGAAAAGAAGTGGAATGTGTAGCCTTTTAATGGGATAAACACGCATACTTGAAGGTTTTGTATTAATTTGTTGCTGTGTAAAGAGGGCTTGTTTGACATCATGAATAATACTGTTTTTTCAGTTTGCAGTCAAGGTGATGAATGGGAAAAGAAGAATGCCAAGGTGATGTTTCATATTGCTAACAATGTGCATGCGGTGATTGTTTTGTTGAAGTAATTTCAACTTATAACACTGTCCATGCTATGTTTAGGGAGTTAACCAATTTGTTGGGCTGTTAGAATGACCAAAAACTTATTGATATGAGGGTGAACCTGTAGCCTATGCAAAGTGCTACAAAGTTGGTACTGATTTGCAGAAGTACCTGTTGGATTTTAGAGCTTCTACTCGTCAAATACATGAGTTGGGTGATATTTCTACCATCAAGCAATTCATCCTGATTGTTGCCTGCAGAATTTTGTCCAATCAATGTTATGCTGGAAAACATTGAGGTGCTAAATTGGTATCATGTATTCACAAAGATTGAAAACTTCCATCATAAACTCATTCAAGACAAAAAGGTATTGAATAAGACTGTTAATCCTCCATCTCAAAGTCTTTATAATCTATTTCAGTTAAGGAAAATACTATGTTTGGTCACCAGCAAATTGGTAATAATAATGTACATAATTTTTGTGGTAATGTTCATTATAAAGGTTGAAATAACTCCCCCAATTGTAACTTTAAAAACTGTGGTAGTAGTAGTAACAGCTATAGTGACCATAGGAATAATAGTCAGTTGAATGAAAATAATTATGGTCAGAATAAACAGGATAATCA